>OLMO02000301.1:4229516-4329730 GCA_900291935.2 Cassiopea xamachana
CCAGCAACTTACGAAAAGTGCATCAAGTTTTATAAGATGCACTCATATGTGCACTCATAGCATTTTTATGTGGACCCCCTGAAATCGCGCTGTGGATCCCTGGGGGTCCACCTGGACCCCGTTGGGAAGCCCTGCCATAAAGTATAAAGATCTCAATAGTCATAGCAGTGAGGAAATTCATCTCAACAAGGGGGCTCCGCTCTCCAGAGCCCCCCTCCTTGAAATCACCCGTAGCTACAACCCACTTAATGGAAGCGACTTCAAAAGTCCGCTTTCGAATAAAAGTGGAAAAAGCAAAATTTGTGACGTGTTGTTTTGTCAGTCCAAATGAAGACTACCTGCATCAAAGCAGGACAAATTTTAGATGAAGTTAGAATCGAGCACCATATTTTACACGCTTGTGATTTTAATGTTCCAAGGCAGTTCTATGTTACACTGAAATTGCTTCTTATAAGAATTACATGTTTTTTATGAGAAAAAAGTTAATAAGAAACTGAGGCTCAAATGGCCAAAATCTTAAGAAAATTACAAGGCGTAATTTCTAAAATTAAGTACTTTTGTTGGCCAAAAATCAATGTTACATCATTATTATATTCAAAATATTAAAGATGGAAATCAAAATCGAGTGTACAAAATATACAAAGAAAGTATAGCTCATTGTAGCCAGTTTATTTCAGTAAAAATAAGAAAATTTTAAGAAAATCTCAGGGGAGGGAGATTACATAGTACCTTTACGTAACGTTAAAGAGTTTTCAGGTCAGCCATTTTCGGCAATGAACAAACGCATTTTTCGCTTAGAGCAAGCTCTCCCTCTAGCGAACACATATGGGAGAGCTTTTATGCAAACACGTGCATGTTGCTTTCACCAATATGCCTGATCTTTTATTTACTATTTGTATAAAATCATAATATTGACGACACGGTAGAATTACTGTTACAGCTGTAGCAGCCGTCAAAGGTAAACGCTGTGCAACAGCAGGAATGGGGTCGAGTCTTGTGTTACGGAGTGTTACAGAGGAGGGGGGTCTGGAAAACGGCAAAATTGGCGTTACATTACGGGCAAATGACCCCTTTTGGAAAAAGTTAAGAAAATTCAAGCTAGGCAAAATGATGGTTTTTTTGACTTGACTTACTGCTGTATCGCTGGAGGAGCGAAGGCTCATTCTGCATCAGCTGCCTGCACCACCTTGTTTATGAGGTTGCGCCACTCTACACGATTCTGTGCTGTTGTTTTAAGCTTTTCTAGGTCTTGTTGGTTTCGGAGTGAGTGTCGGCTGCAATATGTGTGGTCATAGTTTTCGTATTTCTGGAGCTCATCTAGATCTTTGGAAAGGGTGCTTGGTAGGGTGGTTCTTTCTTTTCCTCTGAAATTCTTGTCAGATTTGTTTCTATCGAAGTAGTATGTCATTGTTTGGTCGGCTGGGATGTTCATGTCTCTTCTTAATATGTGGCCGAAAAGTTTCCATCTTGCTTTTTTATAAGAGAGAATCATTCATTGGACGTTGTGATGTTTTAGCCTCGTTTTGGGGTGAAATCGCACGAAGTTGCGCATTGGTTGAACTTTGGCATGCGTTGAAAACGATAATGGCCTATTTGAGAACGTGAAGTTGCTGGAGCGAGAGAACCAAGATTAGCGCAATGCTAAAAGTTGCAAAGTACACATGAAGATATTCAGTGATATTGATTACAATATGCACTGCACTGAATAGTTTGCTGTTGGTTATAGCTCAGAGCATTTGTGGCGAACTTCTTTAACCGATACGTGCAAGTTTGATTCGAAGTCAACAGGTGCTTTGTCATCCTTGGCTATGTAGTAAAGCAGGGAGTGATAGGTATGTGTAAATAAATAATTCCGTGAGAAAAGCTATGAATCCCTACTTCCAGCAGCAGCAGCCTCATGTGCCGCAAGTCCAACCGCAGCAGTATGCCCAACAGAACTTTCAACAGATGCAGCAATCCTATAGAATCCCAGTCCCATTCCAATCGACAACAGGCTGGGCCCCACAACAGTTTGTCATGCCAAGATACCAATACCCTTATCATATGGGACAAGTGCCTCTGCAGGTTCCTGTTCAGCAGCCATCCAGCAATCAAGCAGCGAATCCTTCAGCCACTGAATTCACTACTGAATCAGCCAGTGAATCAGTTAAAAGTGCATTGCCACCTCTTCCAGTTTCTGAACCCCCACCAGAACCAGCACCACTGCCTCCACCACCAGAAAATTTGACAGTTAAGCCAGCCCCACCCCCACCAGATGAAGAGCCAAGTTATGAAAATAGAACTCATGCCTCCAATTTTCAAGTTAGAAGTTCATCACAATCTGACTTTTCCAGTCTTAGATCAAGTAATGAACAGAAGGGGGATGTCAATTATGAGACTGCAATAAGTTCACTAGCAGTTTCCAAACATTCAGGGAGCTCAGATGAAGACTTAGAAGCTTTACAAAACCAGCAACAAGAACTCGAAAACCAAATGAAAAAATACCAATCAGAATATGAGAAGTGGTTTAAGGAGTTTTCTTTGTGGAAGAAGCAACATGAAAGCCATCCAGATCAAAGGAAGTATATTGAATATCAGCAAAAGTACCAGAAGCTGATTGAACAACAACAGCAAACTCTGAAACAGCAGTACCTTGAGCTACAGAATCGTATCAAAAAAAAGAAAGAAGATGACACAGGTACACTAGAGATGAGACATCAGTTGCAACCAAATTTGGAACATAGGCAAAGGGAAGAATTGCCTCAGAACCTTCCAGTCAGTCATGCTGTTTCTCAACCATATTCTATGACTTCAAGCTATGCATCAATGAATGATCCTAAACATTTTGATCATAGTAGGAGTCTTGCAAAGACAGACAACCAAGCTGTTCATAGTGCTTACCAGCCTCAAGTCCCACCTTTCCAAGGATCAAGGAGGAATTTTGATGTGCAAAGCTCATATGCTGTTAGCAGGCCAAATGAGGATTACCAAGACATGCACTCATGGCAAAAGCAAGGAATACAAGACCTACCTGTAAGCTATGGGAATTTTGATCAATCTAGCAATATTCACACTACAAACCAAAATCAGTACCAAGAACCTTCATCTCAGCAATCAAACCTACCTCACTATCAGCTGTTGTCACAAGAGAAAAGGAATATAAAACACCAGGAATCTTCATTTCTTCAAAGCCATGCACAACCTTCACTTTTTTCAAAGTATCAGGATGTATCTAAGCAAGAAAAGGAAATGCTACATGCCAATTCTGTGAATCATCAACAAAATTTTTTGAGCCAGACTCCCGCAAGCCAGCCAAACACTTCATTACAAACTATGCATATTGATGCCCAAACAAATGTGCAAAGCCAAAACCTTCTTCATACAAAAGATCAAGGACACCAATCACATCAAAGTTTTCACACTCCTCAAAGTTATTCATATAGGCAAAAACTGATAGATCATGAGCCAAGCCCTTCTTCATCAAAATATCAGAGTTTTCACAAGCTTCCTCAGAGTTATTCACACAACCAGAAACTGGCAGAAAGTGAACCTGGTCCATCTCCTACATCGAAGTATCAGATTTTTCACAATTCTTCTCAGTGTTACTCACACAACCAGAGAGTGGCAGATCATGAACATGGTCCTCCTTCATCAAAATATCAGAGTTTTCACAATCCTTCTCAAAGTTATTCACACAACCAGAGACTGGCAGATCACGAACCTGGTCCACCTCCTTCATCAAAATATCAGAGTTTTAATTATCCTTCTCAAAGTTATTCTCACAACCAGAAAGTGGCAGATCCTGAACCAGTTCCACCTCCTTCATCAAAATATCAGAGTTTTCACAATCCTCCTCAAAGTTATTCTCACAACCAGAAAGTGGCAGATCATCAACCAGTTCCACCTCCTTCATCAAAATATCAGAGTTTTCACAATCCTTCTCAAAGTTATTCTCACAACCAGAAAGTGGCAGATCGTGAGCCTGTTCCACCTCCTTCACCAAAGTATCAGAGTTTTCACAATCCTTCTCAAAGTTATTCTCACAACCAGAAGCTGGCAGATCATGGATCAGGTCCTTCTCCTTCATCAAAATTTCAGAGTTTTCATGACCCACCTCAGAGTAATTTACATAGCCAAAGACTGCAGAGTCATGACCCTCCTTCAGCTTCATCAAAATTTCAGAGTCATCACAACCCTCCTCAAGGTTTGCATAGCCACAAATTGCAGGGTCGTGACCTGCCCCCTTCTGCATCAAGATACCAGGGTCCTCAAAACCTTACTCGTTTAAATCAAAAATCAGATATGAATATGACAGCTAATAGGTTTCAGAACACACTTCAGAGGTCAAGCACACATGGTCAACAAATGCAACCTGACAATAAGAGTGTTGTGCAACACAAAGAGTCTCACATTCAACATCAAGCCTTTCTTAGCCAGCAACAAATGTCAAATAATGTTGATAGAAATGAAGCTCAACAGCATCAGGTAAATGTTGCAAAGCATACACAGAGCATGTTTAATCAGAGACTGCCAAAGCCAGAAATGCTGCAATCTCAACAGAATGTGAAAAGTAAACCCATACCATCTCTAATGTCACAACAGATAATTAAAAAAGATCACTATGATGCCCAATTGGATGAAGAGGAAGATTTAGCTGCAGAAGAGGAAATAGATTCTACCAGGCAAGGAAGCTTTGTTACATCTGCACACTCTAGGGCAGAAGAATTACTGCCAGTAGAAAGACAGGAAGAACTGAAACGAAATAAATTGCCTAGTGCATCTGTGACTGCAGAAGATTTTGCATCTGATGACATAACTGAAGTTGAGGACTGGGAAAGTGCAACAGGTATGTTTATTTTCCCATTTTCCTGTTGCATTTGTCAAAGGGAGAATTTTTTAATTGCATTCAGTGATAACAAAAAATTAGCCATGATATATCATAGAACGCATCTCCCAATTGCAAGGTTTTGAATTTTTCCCAAGCCCCTCCTCCCACACTTACTTTAGTCCTCCTGTTATTAGTTTCAAGGATTTCATGCAAGATATTAAGTTTCTTCTGAGGTTTATGCTGTCAAATCAACATTCATTATTCTCTTTGGCAGATTTCTTCTTAGCATATGCAAGAAACTGTGAAAGCAGCTCATTGAAATATGCATGGCTTCTTTTTCCAACCCTTCCCCATTTACTCCAACCTCCCAGATTATTAATTTTCAGGAAATTTCTAATTCTAGAATTATTCCCCCCCCCCCCAATTATTGGTATGGTACTCCAGAGTACAGGAGATTCATCAATTAAGTACTCTGCTATTTCCCTATAAGTTAGTGAGATTTGTTGAATTTGCATAATGCACAGTTTTTATAAGAAAATGAGGCCTAGTTTTCTGCTTGCCAAATATCAATAGTACCTCATATTTACAAGTGTAATTTTAAAGATAGCTAATTTAGCCAACATACCAATAAGCCCCCAGTGCTTGTGGAAAAAGTGTATGAAATTTTAAAGTTTTGATGTTTGCTTTACATTTCATAGGTTTATATTATTCCCACAGCAACCCCCAAACTGAATTACAGTATGTTAAATAAGGCTCTGTATGTCTAGAGAATTTAGCCCCACAGCTCAAAAAGGTTGATTACCCCAAATCTATTATATTCAATTTCTGCAACAGGCACATTTTACCTCAGATCTGCACTTAAAGACACAAACTACATTTGATGAGGCCTGTTAGGTGGCCTGCTTATTAGCATTATCCAGCATTGGATTGCATCCTGGTCTTTAATGAGACATGCTGTAATGGTACATTTATTTGAAATACAATGTATTACTTGCTTCTGTTTAAGCTTTGTTTGTATTTACTCTATTTAGGTATTCAGATGCCACCACCATCACCTCTAGGGTCAAAACAGAAACAAGATCAGCCATATTCCAAAGCTGATTCAATTTCACCAAAACCCATCTGGCATAGTTTTGAAGCTGCAGAGGATGATGTTAAAGATCTGCATCAAAACATACAGTCTCAGGCCCCACAAGTGAAGACTGAACATAGATCCAGGGTTAATCATCCTCATCAGGTTAGACCCCTCATGAATATGCCAAGTCCTTCCTTGATGACTCCCAGGTCATCAAAACCACAGGAGGCATCCGCCAATGACAAAAAGCTAGCAAAGCCTGGGATCAGCAGTGCTCCACCTGTTGAGCCACCATCTGCATTGCTGAAGGATGTTGCTACAAGCAGATATGGTGGGAATGCTCTTGCAGGTCAGCATAGTCTTCCAAAATTTTCACCAAGAACTCCTGGTACAGGTCTAAGAATGCCAAGACCCCCTCTGAACTCTGCTAGTGGTACTTTTGGAGAAGGAGTGAACAAGTCTTATGAAAGCAGAGACACTGTATCATCCAAAGCTTCAGATAGAAAAAGATTACCATCTCTCACACACCAATATTATACAGCACCAAAATTCCCTGGATTAAAAAATGTAGATTGTAGGCACTTTCCAAATTGTAAATTCAAGGCATCTTGTTACAACAGACATCCACCATGCTCGGATGCTATCTAGTATGTATTTCTCATTTTTTTGGCTTTTTTGAATTCATTACACATATCCAGTGTTGTGCTAATGTTTTTATCCTCATGTACTTTTGCAAATGCAACTAGGAACTCTTGAAAGCAGCAGTTAAGTTTACAGAAATGCCATACTAAGATCTATCTAGAGAGGATAGAACATTGAATAATATCTTCAAATATTGTACATGTCTTTTGTTTGATTTTTGGTATAGTCAGTGGATGCTACTCTTCTGTCATAGCCTCTTAGATTTGTCAGTGAAGGTTGGCTATGATTATCCAATGTACTTTGAAAGATTTTGATCATACTGTTTGTGCTATCCTCACATTGTCATTTGTTTGGGACTAGGATAGAAACCTTGCCAATGGTATTCACTAGCCTCTTGATTGTTGTATATGAAGTCACTAAGCTTGTAAAGAAATATTGCTGTAGTGTACAAGTACCCCCCTTGTCTCCCCAAGAGCCTACCAGTGCTTTTGATGGAAAATTTAATCACCCCCTAGTGGTGCCAGTTCATTCTTTGTTCATGATGTTGGTGATAAATCATGTCCTCTTGTTACATTTGTCTTGATGTTTCCACCTTTTTATTCTAGTAGAAATGATTGAACTTGAAGCTTTATCATTTTTGATTTTTGTAGCTGTGAAAATGCTGATTGTATATATGAACATCCAAAGTTAAGCAGGCAGGAAGTAAATGATATTCAAATACAAAAAAGTAAGTTATTTCAGTAAATGTATTATTTTTTCTTTATGCAATGCAAATTATGTTCTCATTAGTAAGTTAAATTGCATAGGTCTGCTCTCCATGTGACATATTTGCTTTGAATTTGATTAGAAAGAGTGACTTATGTACTGTCTTATGGAGGATCATACATTCTTTTTTTACAATCATACAGGTAAATTTGGCTTACACTGAAAATACTTAAGGTTTTCCCAATTTCAGCCTGAAATTATGCTTGAAGTATGCTTATTATCAAAACTCATTTCATGGTCTGATATTGAATGTGATATGTCAGTTAACTGGTATGTCAATAGTTCATTCATTCATTTCCTTTTAAATATTTATACAGTTTATAAGTTTCATATAATATATCTTTGTCAAACCAACCTGTTTAAACTGAAACAATACTAAGAACAAAGGAAATTAATATACCTAATTTGCAATAAAATATAATACAAAATTTGCAAAAAAGAAAGTAGAAGTTAAATTAAGGCTATATCCCCTTCAATAGCTGTTCTTTGAATATTTTCAGGGAGGGTGCCAATTTTGTTTCTCTTTCTAAACTATTCCAGAGCTTTGCACTGCAAAAAGAAAATGCTTAGTATAACTGATTTCAATATCATAGATGTGTTGACGGTAATCTACAAATTAAAACTGGCTTTTCTTTCCAATTTATCTAGAACACATGTCAAAATAAGGCCTGCGGGCCAAATTTGGCCCAAAATGTAATCATGATTGGCCAGTGAGATCATAGCAAATGTGCATTAGAGCTGGTCTTCGGTTTTACCAAATCTTTTATTTTCAATTTAGTTTCTCATGTGTTTGCAATATCAAGATTTGGTTGTTTCAGATTTTGTGTTTAGGCAAACTTAAAAGCTTATTTCCATATGAAAAGGTTAAACATTGCATATCAGTTGCAGTTAATTTTCAACAAATAGTGAGTCTGGCACATGACTTTACTTCACCACTTTCTTTTGGCCCACTGTGAGTTTGAGTTTGACACCCCTGATCTAGAATAATGTTCATCCTGGCTATCATTCTCAAAAGATTATTTCATGCAAAAGTGCTGTTTCCTATTAGTTAACCTTGCCCTCTGTGTGATACTATTATTTACACTTGATTTGGGAAGAAATGGAAGTGAGGGGAAAAATTCTGAGGCTGGAAAATATGCTTAGTAATTGCAAATTTTTAAAGAGTATGAGGATAAGTATGATTGTAAGCTTTATTCTTAGTTTAAAATGAGTCTACTCTTGAATGCTGAGTAGACAACCCCACTAATTACTCTTTCAAAAGTTTTCCACATGGGACATTTTGTTCCATCCCCCTTTATTTAGTCACCAAGTTGAAGAGGTGAAGTTAAATCCACCCCCTTCAGCCCTCAAGTCTCCTTGAACCAGATCTTCTTTGTCTTTCTGCATATTCTGCCCCCTAGGAAAATTTGCCATCTTGAATTACCCTCCTGGATATGCAGTGTGAGCTTCTTAAATGATTACAGTGGGGGTCTTGGGGCATAGACTACTGTGCTTTTCAGCATTAAAATGATAAAAGTACCCATTTTCTTGGTAAAAATTTTAAACTTCTTTCAGGTTAGGAATGTTTATAAAGCTAATCTTGAAAGTATGAGAATAAGGACAGTCCTGTGATATTTTATCTGTCTGTGATTCTGCTATATTCCAAGCAATCTCATGTTTCAGTGTGCCATTTTTTATAAAATAGACCCCCCCCAGCTCTTGAAGTCCCTAGCTTTGTGCCTTGATGGCCTTAAATCAACTCAATTATGTTTTGATGAGCAACCTTAAATATTAGTTCATCTTTTAAGTTATGATTTGGCAATTTGTTTGTCATCAAAGTTTATCTGTAATATTGCTAGACATGATGGATCAAATGAGATTTGTAAGATTGTAAGACATGATGGGTCAAATGAGAATTTTCAAATAGCAATTAGATTCATTTATGTTGTTTTATCTTCTCCTTTTGCAGTGCTAAATTATTTTTTAATTTCAGCCTTTCATTTGTGTTTTTAGGGAACCAGAAAACAGAAGTCCCACCTTCTAAGGTAAGCCGTTTTGTTGCTTATTTGACTATGTAATGTTATTGATCATGGTTTATTCTTCCCATGCCAACCTGACATCCAATTTTTGACAAAAAACATATGTAATTTTGTGTAATTCTGTCTTTTTCTTTGTTGCATCTTTTTTGTTATTTCAATATTTCTTATTGCATAGGGTCATGGGGTAGTAAATCTTTTACTCCCCATGCCATTATTTAAGTATTATTGTTAAGTAGTTTTTATATATATTTAATGTATATATATATATATATATATATATATTTATATATATATATATGTATATATATATTTATATATGTATATATATATATTTATATATGTATATATATATGTATATATATATGTATATATGTATGTATGTATATATATATATATATATATATATATATATATATATATATATATATATATATATATATATATATATATATATATATATATATATATATATATATATATATATATATATATATATATATATATATATATATATATATATATATATATATATATATATATATATATATAGCCATTACTGGCTTTTGTCTTTCTTACTGGCGTTATAGCTTCTTTAAGAATTTTGCTCATATAGTTGTAGAACATGACCAATAGTCCATGCCCGGAGGAAGTTGGTGGGAAAGCGTCAATTTGCATGTATGCCCTTGTGTGCATGAACAATTGCTCTTGCTTATTTGGAATTGCACGTGCAATCCAAGATTTGTGTATCCCAAATACAGGGTTGCTTGTTGCGGAAGCACATCAAATGTCTCATTTAGGTTAAACAGGATAAGGCAGAATGTTGAAAACAAAAATAAAAGTCACTAGTGTTGCAGCTACCATAACAAAGTTTGTATTTGGCATGTGCGATTGCATAGTTGTTAGTGATGTTGTTGGAACGTGCGATTTTTCACTTATGCTGGAAATTTTGCAATTGCGTAGGTATGCAATTGCACATGTCCCACGGCATGGACTGGACCGATGAATAGAAGCAGTCATTTTTTTGTTTAAGCACAGACTACCAAGTAGGAAGTTTTATGAAATTTGATATAGCTTAATCTACATGAAAAATCCCAGTGTTTTGTTCTTTCACATTTTGTGTAGATTCTACTTTCTTTGCATAGTTAACATATATTGAGCTTCACTAACATCTTTACGTATTGAGTTTCTTATACAGATCTTTACTCTGGTGTCATGCTTTGTTCATGAGCGTTTCATTTTTATTAGGACGCAAATGCTGGTATGAATAGAGACAAACCTGGTAGTCAACCCCTTTCAATGTTGCCAAGAAGTGGAGAAGGCTTGCAGCAAAGAAAGCGGCTTGGTGATTATGGATCTGGTCCGGAAAATAAGAACAATCCCTTTAGCAGGGATCAAAGCACTTTGCCACAAGGTGGCAAATATCCCACTGAAAGACAAGACTATCACAGTGAGAGGGGAAAAGATTTTTCACAGGATATACCCGATAAAAATGATCATGGTTACAAAGATTTTGGAAGTACATATAACCAAAATTATGGTCAGTCTAGAGATAGACCTCCTCCGCGTGGCCTTCCTGGTGCAAGATTTGACCAAAAAATGGAAGAATCTGCACTACAAGATACTTCATCTGGTTTTCAAGATAGCAAGAGTGGGAATGAAAGCCGCTTAGCAGGAGGAAATACTGATGGCAAAAGCAAAGGAGTCAACGAGAGCAATAAGAACATTCTGGAAGGAAAGGGCATGTTGGAATCAAATTACGTAGATAAGAAAGGAGAACCTAAAGAGGGAAGTATGGCTGCCAATTCAAAACGTATCCAACGAGTGCAAGGTGAGGGAATTAACCAAGGGCAACCGAAACCTGTTGTTGAGAGACAGGCTGAAGTAAAGCCAGATGTGAATCTTGGTCAGCCTAAGGAAAGAAGTTACATGGAAGAAATGCCAAGACATTCAGATAACGAATATATTATGCACGAACAAGATAGAGATGCTTATTGGAATGCAGATGAGGATTGGTACCCAGACAATAATCATGACCAGTTTTATGACAGGGAGAGAGATTGGCCTCATATGCAAGCCCAAAGTAGAGGCCATGAAGATCAGAGCTACCAGGGCAGAGGGACACTAGAAGTAGAGGAAGGCTATGATCATAGAGAGCCCTACCATACAATTCTAGCTAGAGATGAGTGGGGGAGACATCCTGAGAGATATGATGTTGCAGGACAACACGCCAGAGATGGTTCTGGCAGGTATCCGATGAGAGGAGATGCTTTCGGCTATGCTGAGAGAGACTATCAATTCCGAGACCACCCTGCAAGGGCACCATTTAGAGATCAACAACCACCATTCAGAGAATTCAGTCGTCCACCTTCACCTCCAAGGAGAGAATCTTTTCGAGAGCAGATAGACTTTGAAAGGCGCTATCGTGATTGGGAAAGGCAACATTTTCCAATTGATGATCCTACACGGGAATGGGAGTTTGAAGTACGAAGAAGGGAATTGCTTGATAGGGAAGGTACGTTTCCTTCACCATATTTCAACTGAAATGTTTTGCTGGGTCTCATTGCTCCCTAGTAGCTCTTCAAAATCTGGTCCCTGTTTGGAGGGGGTTATCTTTCTATTGATATTCAAATAGTTTTGAAATACAAGAACTATTTGCATATATCAACGTATGCAAGTTCTTTTATAGCTGCAGTTTTTCAATGTCCATCACCTGAGTTAGCTTCTTAGAGTGTTTGTGCCCAGATTTATGTTTGTCGAGCATCATTCTTTAGTTGGAAAAAGCAACCGTTAGACATTAAGACCAAGCTTCAAATGAATACGTCATCACCATTCGTCTTCTGTAATACTCATAGGCTTTTAAATTGTTTAAACTCTTGCATACGTGATCTGTGTCCTTTCTATATGCTTGAAGTTCTATTTCATTTCTCATAACAAAGTATTTAGCCTTCTTTTTAGTTGCTAGATATCATATTCTCGATTTTACCTCAGTTTCCCCCAGTTCCTTGGGGCTTGGAGGGTGCCTCTGAGAGGGCTCTAGTTCTGGCACGAGCATTTAGGACCGGATGTCCTTCTTAACGTCACCAATGGCCTGCGTTGAGCCTCGAACCCAGGACCATGTTGGTCTGAGTCGAGTGCATTACCGCTAGGCTACGGCTGCTCTTATTGCTGGATATCATATTCTTCTACAGGAATTAATCGTGCATTGACTTCTTGTATCATGGCAATTTGCATTATTTAGCTTACTCTTAAGTGCAAAATAAACGGGGGAGTCCCGATAAACAGGGGAGTCGGAAAAACTTCCAAAATTTAATAAACGGGGGGCTGGAATTTGAGAAGCGGCTGGAATGGACATAAAGCGACGGACAGAACAAAAACAGGTTGTCATAAAGCGTAGAACTAATATATGTACAGAAGCATGCTATTTTGACATGGAAATCAGGCGTAAATAGTACTAACAAAGACATAAAATGAGATAAAGAGTTCGTAAAAATTCAATTTCCTTAAAATTAATAAATAGTTGGTCCTGATAAAGTCCAAGGGTTGGAAAAAAATCGAAAAATTAATAAGCGGGAGGGGCGTTTATTAGGCACCTGGGAGTAGTTGATCTGTCTCAGATTCAGTTTGAACCCCGTATGCTCTTTTATTCTAGATTTGATCCATAGTTGTCCAGATAGATATTGGTTGCAGATAGGACTTGCTATCCAAACACTTTTGGCTTCATTTCCAAAAGTGGATGCTTTTCGATTCCATGTAGAGACTTTGCTAGGAGTACAAGAATTATGACAAAGAGAACCGTTCTCAATGATACTTTGATTTGTTTTGACAAACCACCATTATTAGAAGTTTCTAGCTCGACATAGCTGTTGACACAATCAGACATTTCAGATCCTTTCTAGGATCTATTATCAGTAATAAAGATATTAACGAAGAGACGCAAGTAGGCAATCTAGAAATAAAAAAAGTTGACTGGATGAACTAGGAAAACAAAAGGGGGGCTTCGTATCAATAAAATCATGAGTCAATAGAGTCATTAATCTGAACCCCCACCTTTGTTTACCTAGTTCTAGTCAATTTTTTTCTTTAAACTGGCCTATATTAGGTTCTTTGTTGACACCTTTATTTGTGATGATGGATCCAGAATGAATCCAAAATGTCTGAATGTGTCAACGATTGTGTCGAACAAGAAAAATTTAATTATGGTTTCGTCACATCTTATCCAAGCATGATTGAAAATGGTTTTCTCTTTGTCGTTATCCTTATGGTACGATTCATTAAAACATGCACTTCCCTTCAACTATCAAAGAAATTTGTGTCTTATTTGTTGAAATAAGATTTCTTATACATTTTTGGATCCTAGAATTATCAAGAAATATAGCGAATTTTTATGACATCTCTTCTTTAATACCGAATATTCTTCGCCCTTTAGTTTAGTTTGTTCTTGAGTTTTTCCATCCCCCCGCTTACTACAATTTCTTAATCGTTACTTTCTATGATTTCCTGAGCGAAATTGCTTTTTTCTAAGGTTTTCTCAGTCAAAACATCATCGTGCTTTGTTCGTATCCCTTCGCTTATTTCATATTCAAGATCACTTACAGATAAATCTTACAGAGTTTTCACCAGTTTTTTTTTTGGTTTCTTAGGTAGCACGAAACTCTTATTATCCCTTTCTTTCCTTGGTGGAAGCCTTCTCTATATTAGCTTTTAGCCTGGATGAAGCTCAACTTGGGTTTAACCTACTTTCGTTTACACTGTATTGACAACAAAGTACAGTGTAACCACAGAGACTGGTTGACTCCGGGTTAATGGCGTCAAACACGCACTTCATCGTGATTGGTGCAAATATGCTTGACTTCTTAATGCTTGCTTCAAAGTTTAGGCCAGAATCACTGACTAGTGTATTCAGCTTCTTCCTGCAGTCTTCTCACAATTTTCTCAAGTTTTCTTATACACGAATCGAGCTATTGCAGAGCCCCTTCATCTGCCCGTACTTCAATCAACGTTGTTTATTCGTCGTTCTCAAGAGGCACAGTCGTCTACAGAGCTGTTTTTGGCGCCTTTGGATACATGACACGAAAAGCACGTGTACGTTGCAGACACCAACCTGGGTTTAGACCATGCTTGTGCTTACGCTACTATTTTTAAAGCCTAGCGCAGGTTCAATTCACAGCCTGAAAAGGGCAAGCTTAATCTGGGCTGAGCCCAAGTTAGCTGTGTTTACACTACAAAAGTTCTAAGCCAGATTAACGTAAGCCTAGGTTGACAGTTGTAGTATAAACAGTGC
The DNA here is from genome assembly GCA_900291935.2 of Cassiopea xamachana. Taxonomy (NCBI): domain Eukaryota; kingdom Metazoa; phylum Cnidaria; class Scyphozoa; order Rhizostomeae; family Cassiopeidae; genus Cassiopea; species Cassiopea xamachana. The sequence continues at coordinate 4,244,105 of OLMO02000301.1, forward strand.
CTACATATTTATTGGTAGTTTTGAATGGAACATGTGCTATTACACGAGATAAGGCATGGACCTAGTGCTCTTTTTACTGAATAAATTTCATGTTTCTTTTCTTGAAGGTTATGTTCGACCTTTTGACGCACACCACAGAAGTGACCCATTTTACCAAAGAGACCCTTTTCTAGAGGAGCCTCGTGATTCGTTTAGACCGGCAGTGTTTGACTACGATCATGCCAGAAAATTTGAGGTTTACGATTATGATCCTTTGAAACCTCCCGATGATCCAAGCAATGCAAGTAGTACTAGAGCAACTAGTCCGCTTTCCTCAAATATGAGCAGTGGAAAGGATGTTCTAGAACGAAGCAACTCAGCTGATAGACGAAGATCAAGCCCGTCTTCACGCACTAGAAGTCCACGACCGTCCCAAAGCCCACGGCGAGGATCTAGTCCTAGAAGAAGTGGCCAAGACAGATCATCCAGAAACCGGCAACGGAGATCAAGATCAAGAAGTTCTTCAAGGAAATCAGCTAGTCCATCACGGCGCCCGTCTTCTCGTAGGTCACCCAGCCCAAGGAGGAGGCGACCAAGCCCTTCACGCAATCGGCGTCATTCGAGAGAAGATAGTAGATCTCGGGACAGAAATGATCGGAAAGATCGTTTGTCTGAAGGCGATAGGCGACGACTAGAATCAAGCACATACAGAAGTAGTAGCAGAATTCCTGCTGATAGACAGCCTAGAGAAGAAGCTCATTACCATAGGTATCCTGAGACTGTCGTTCCAGAACCCGCACCAGCAGAACCAGGTCCGGAAATTCTGCCAATTCAAGATCTTTTAGATCCACCTGGAAGAAAGTCAAGACCCGGTCAAGTAAGTTAACCATAGCAGATAATTGCATATAAAAGTTAATGCAAAGGTCAGGTCTTTCTTATTTTGCTTGACCGCCACGATAAAGTTCTTCTTGAAGTATACCCATTTTGGTTTCAATGGTAAAGGGGATTCCTTGCTATGTCTTTCAATGATGATGGCGATATGGCGATTCCTTGTTGTACCTTCATTTTACGGTACCAAGTTTTTTCTTTCATATTCTACATTATGCTTCTCCGTCCGAAATTGCTAAAAATCTGTTTGAATCTATGATAATCTGATTGCCAGCTTTATTTATAAAATGATTTTCACTGGTTTCAATTCCTCCCCAATTTGCAGCGAATCTGAATTTTGCAATTTCTTAAGATCCGATAAGGAGCCTGTCATGCATCTTAGATCAACCATGTTACTAACATATTCATCAGTAGTATTTTTCTTCTATAGATTGTCATAATCTTGAGAGGTCCCCCTGGCTGCGGAAAGACGCATATTGCCAAGATTATCAAAGTAAGTATTGTGTATTAATTTACATCAGTGATTTTCAACCGGGGGTCCCCAGTCCATGCCCGGAAGAAATTGGTGCATGAGCGCCAATTCGCACGTGCACCCTCATTTGCCAGACTGATTGGTCTTGCTTATTTGGATTTGCACGTGCGATCCAAGATTTGTTTAGTCGCAAAAGAGAGTTTCTCGTTGCTGAAGCATGTCAAATATTTCATTCAGGATGAAACAGGATAAGGCAGAGTTATTGAAGCAATGAGTGACAGTTACTAGTGTTGCAGTTGCGACAACATAGTTCCTATTTGGCATTTGCGATTGTACAGTTAATAGTGATGTTGGCACGGGCGATTTTCTGCCCTTGCGGGGGATTTTGCGCGTGTGTGGACACGTGCACGTGCGATCGCACGTGTTTCCGGGCATTGATTGGGTCACCGTAACCCTAGGACTCCGCCAGCACGCTCTAGGGGTTCCACCAGAAGTTACACAAATGCTACGATCAACAGTAAATTTTAACTCTCCTGTACAGATATGTGAACAGGGGTTCCTCGAGCCTCTGGAATACATCATTGGGGTTCCGCTTCACTAAGAAGGTTGAAAACCACAGATTTACATTTTTGTAGTTGACAGAACCGAAATTGGGTTCATTTTTTGTAAGTCAGTTATGTGTCCTATTCTGTCCTGTCAAAATTGTTATTGATGCATATGTTCAAGTAGCTAAATTTTCCATTAGATAATTTTCATTTTTAGATACTACCCATTAGGTTTTTTATTTTTGGGAAGAAATATACTTTCTTTTTATTCTTTTGCAGTATTTTGAATGAAGTAAGGGGTACACCATTCAAATATATGCCCCCAAAGAACACCTCAGCATAACTTTTTCTTGCACGACCCTTTTTGAAGTCGAATAACTAATTGCACGGTTTTATGCACACTCATTTCTCCCACCCTTCCACAAACAGTACGGATTAATGTAGGTAAGATAGCACTCTACCACACAGCATTTGAATTATAAGATATTCCTGACATTGGCAGAAAATTGTTCGGGAGAGGGACTAAACAAGGGAAAGAATAATGCGAAAATTCAACTAGATTTTGTCAACTTTTTCAGTTAAGACCTTAACTGCTGTTACTACCAGATAACCCATCGTTTCTTGATTAGTGCAAGGCCATATATCTGCCCTGAGAATTTAGATTGAGCTGCAATGCATCCATATGTAGTAAACAAGGCCGAAACTACTGCCCGTAGTGACCCTCACTGCAGTGCTTCATGAAGTGCGATTTTATTCCGTTTAAGCCTAGCGCACACGGCAGATTTTTATCTTTGCTATATGCTATGGTAGGATTTTGCAGTTACCAAACACAGTAGATTTCTGTCGTTGCTAGAAACAATGTTTGAAGTGCTCTTCCGTGAAATATTCTTGTAGTACTGCGTGGGAGTGATTTTTCAGGCCAATTCTCTGTTCTTTTATTGGCTTAGTGTGTCGCGTGTTCTACGATTTTTGTCGCGAAACACCGCACACAGATTTTTGTTTTTGGCCTCTTGCAATCAGAAACAAATATCAAACATGTTCGATCTCAAAATTCAATCGCTCCCGATAAAAATCGTTAGTTTTAAATCACCGCACACAGCAGATTTTTTTAGATGAAAGACAATTCGCATGTCGCAACGATAGAAATCTGCTATGTGCGCTAGGCTTTAGCAGACAACCATATTAACTCATGTTATAATCAATGCATATTGCAAAAATACATTATGTTGTTGTTGAAGTTAAGTAGAGTTTTGTTGCTTGATCTTTATGACGTTAAATGTAGCCTTGCGTTCTTTTGTTCTAATGTAATACACTCATTCTTGTTGCTCAGGATAAGGAAGTTTCTAACAAAGCACCTGCCCCCAGAATATTGGCTCTGGATGATTATTTCATTCAAGAATCAGATGTGTACGAAAAGGATCCGGACACGGGCAAGAGGATGAAAGTCAAGGTCTGCTATTATCTTCATGATCCACTGCTTTTTGCTACGTGTACGGAGCATAGGCGTCAAATCTTGATTGGCTAGCAAAGGAATCACCATTGAAGGACTCACCATCGAAGATTTAACGCCTATTCTCGTGTATAGTATTTCCTTTTTTAAACGCTGAGGCGTTTATAAATTTCTAGGATTTTAGGTGAGGCGCTTACTGAATGGTTACGCTTACAAGAGGAAGATATTTGTTGTTTAGCTGGAATCCCAGGATATTTCGCATAAGTTCTTGAAAGAAAATAGGTAAAAGGCAGAGTTTATGGTGTTATACTCAGGGCTTCTGCCAAATTAGGGAGAAGTCTGAGAAATGGTTTGTGTTTAAAAAATATTCAGGAAAATTCAAGGAATTCGGCTGATGCTAGAGACAGTCAGGAAAAATGTTTATCTTTGTTTCTTCAATCAATCGATTTCGTAATGTGCTCGAAACAACTCGCAAGAAAAATTATACCCATACTGAAATTGTTGGTTTCATTTTCCATGATGGAAATAGAACACACTTTGCTCAATTAGGGGAAGGTTGGCTTAAATAACCTTGATTTGTGATATAAGTGTAGTGTGTGGTATTTGCTCAGGACATATGTTGAATTAGGGAAAATAGGTTCAAAAATCAGGGGGAGATCAGGGGAAACGACTTCCTTGATTTTGCAGATACCCTGTTATTGGTTATATGTTAATTTCCCCATTCCGTACATGCGGCGTATAGTAGGGGGGAAGAGGATTGGACGGTGTTAAAGAAAGAATATTCGGCATTTGATGTTCTTTTCTATAAGAAAGCAAACACTCCCTTTTAAGAATCTAGCCTGTAAGGCACTGCTGTTTCCGTTAACATAGTCTTCATTACCATATGAAAATGTAGGTTCTATACAAAATATTTGGCTTTAAATCAAATTAATGTGTGATTACAAATATTATTTTGTGACTGCTGGTGATTTTGAATTCTTTTGAAAGTTTGTAATTGGCACGATTTCCCACTTGTATTTTTGCCAGAAATTGGAATATGTATATGAAGAAGAAATGGAAGCTGCATACAGAGTCAGCTTGTTGAAGAGTTTCAACAAAACGCTAGATAACGGCTATTTCCCGTTGATCATTATAGACGCAATAAACGACAAGGTATTGCCTCTTTGTTTACCGTTGCAAGCTATGAATACCTTATATATCAATCCATTCTCGGAGATACGTTCCAAAGTCACAACACATAATCAATTGTTTACTTGACGATAGAACTCGTTATATAGATAGAGACATTGCCTTCAAGCTAGTTTTTCAAAGACCGCACGCCACCACACGCCACCACGCGTGGTTGGTTTTACGTGTATGATTGCTAGCACTCTTAAGGCTCTTCCCAAGAGAGGCTGCTTTTGCACCAATTAGAAAAGGGAAACTTTTAGACTGTTGCATTGGATCATGCTGTTTCTATCGTTATTTCGAATGAAACCAAATTAACATCTCGTGAGGCAGGGTCCTTGATACCATTTTCTGTTGGAAGTGAAGAATATTATTTTCGTTTCTTACCTGTCAACCAACAAAGCGAGTAGTTGAATTTTCATATTCGTCTCTTGTTTACTCTCGTGCCTCTGCGGGTTGCATCCAATACTGGGAAGCAAGGGTGAATCCAGGGGGCGGGGACATTGCCCCGCACACGGCAACATTTCCTATAGTGAGCAATTGTGTTAAGAAACTTCTCACATGAAAAGACAAGAGCTGAATCAGATTCCTCCCTCCAAAGTCCAACTTTCGATCCGCCCCTTTTTGGGAAGCATTTTGCCTTCTAGATACTACTTCTGTCTCATATTTCATCATAGCTTTAAAATCACCATTTTGCTAAACTTTATTAAGACCTAAATTGCACGCTATATTTTATCAAAGGTGGAGCACTTTCAGAAATTCTGGAGCGATGGTAAACACAAAGGTTTTGAAGTAGGTGGCATTTTACTTGTTGGTGTTTTGAATATGACATTTTGTACTATATTGTGCATGTTTTTATTCTTACTTATTTTCTTTTCTCATCAGAGAAGTGTAACACAATTGTCATATGATATCTTGCCATTAGGAACATCCTTCTACCTCATTAGGTATTATAAGTTGCCTTTCGACCTCCTTTTGACTTCCTTTACATCTACTACTCATCTATAGCAGTTCTAACAGAAGACATTGTAAGTTGGTTCAGTTTTTCACAGATTCTTTGTACTGGCCATAATCAGTACCAGAGTGGGCCAACCCACAAATATCGTAGATTTATGAAGGAATGGCAAAACTAGAGCTTAAGTAAGTTTATCATAGAGTAGCTGTTCCCATAACTAGTCACTGTTACATCTTTGAATAGCTATAAATACTCTTCCACCAGCTATAGTTTTAAGGTCAAGAACACCTTTGACACATTTTATCTCTGACGCCAGTGAGTTTGGGTTAGTCCATTTTGGCACTGGCCCCTACAATTGGCCTCTTGTGAATTGAAGAGGCAAAAATTAAACACCCGAAGATGGCAGTCATGTTGTTTCAAGATGAAGTTTGCGACATGGCGAATGTTTTTCATTGTTTTAACACCTGGCGTTAGTATTCTTGGTGATGTTAATGTATAATGTTGCACAGAGTGAAGGCCAATGGAACATAGTTATGCCCCGTTCTCACTGCTCCGTTTTGGTACAAAAACGCAGATCTAAACCTCCGCATAAAAGTGCAGGTTTACAAAAACACCCTTCAAAGTTGATGTTTACAAATATGGAGGTTTTCTTCGAACGCAGTAGATCGGTGTGAACGCACAAGACGGATGGTTATCTCGAACGCAGCATTGTGATAGGATTAAAACCACAGAAACGGATATTTTTTCCTCCGTTGCTCTGAGCAATGTGAACGCACAGAAACTGATCTTTTTATCTAGACTTTTGTACAAAAATGGAGCAGTGTGAACGCTGAAAGATATCTAAAAAAATGGATATATTCGTAAGTGGAGCATTGTGAACCCAGCCTTTACAGTAGCTAGTTGTGTCCACATCATATCACATTTTTTACAACAGAGGAATATTATGGATACTATCATACGCTGCTATCGTTTGCTATTCCATATATTTGCGAAATAAGAAATTCTACTTTTTCCCTCAGCATTTTGCATGAGATGAAAACGAAATACATAGTCATACGTTCAAGCAATTATACATGCCTTTGGTTTACCTTGTGCAGGAGGGTCTTAGTGCATAATCTTCAGAGTAACCCAAAGGATTAAAATGATTACCTTTGAAGTTTTGCAGTGCTGCCAAAATTCCAGAAATTTGTGTTGAATGTTAATTAGATCTAACAAATCGGTGTTTAACATTCTCAAAGTGTCTATCATTTGGTGTTTGATTATTGTACAAACGTATTATCTCCAAACCCATTCGGTACAGTTGCATATATATGCTTTTTATTGACGTAAAAATGGAAGAAGTAAGGATTTCATGGCGCTTTGGTTCAAGGAGTTATCTAGTATTATCTACCTTGTTTAGAAAACTTTAACTGGTCCTATTATACTTCCTAGGTTTACATTGCTGAAATGCACGGGGAAGCTCAAGATTGTGCTGAGAAAAATATCCATAACTGGACGCAAGAGAAGATTCAGAAGGTACGCCCCATTGCTTAGCATTTGTGTATTTGTAAGCTGGTTCTTTGAAAATAGGGCTTTTCAAAGAGACTATGGTGTAGGATTGCTTCCCCATGTCCCCTCTCGGGTTAGTTAGTTTTAGACTCTTAATTTTTGTTCAAGTTTGTGTATAGAATCTATTGATGATATAGGGAATGAAAGAATTTAATACAATTTAATGTTGATTTACTTGTCAGCACGAAAATCGATAACTATCTAGTTATTTTATGGCTCTTACATCAACGTGGTCCAAAACGAAGTGTCCCTGGTTCAATGAGACTAGTGGGTTTAGCAAGGTTCCCGATAGAGGTCAGAGGCCGTGGGGGTACAACGGAAAGGTGTCCCTTGCGAGCCAGGCATGTAGAGAAATAGAGGGGCTTGATATAAGTCCCAGCAAATTACTTCTGGTATTGCTTTATGAGGTCCTCTAGACCTTGAAACCCTGGGCTATGTGAGGAAGCTCTAGGCCATATGAGGAAGCCCTGGGCCATATGAGATCCCAGGACTTTAAGATCTAGGGGGCAGTCTGCATCAACTGTCCCGTCTTTCGAGCTCTAGGCTTTAGTATCGAAATATTTATCTTGGTAGTTCAAAGGGGCCCTTTTGACTGATAAGTAGCAAGAGCTTTGCCCTCCTCAGTTTAACACCCTTAAATGACGATGAATGTGATCTTTGGGTATTCGCAGCCTGGACTTTTGCACCTCTGTTAAAAGAGATGAATTCGTGTTCCATAAGTCGTTTTAAATCTTCTGCAAAATTTAATTATTTTATATTTGAGTTTCTCTTTTTTCTTGTTTATATTTTAAAAGTGATTTTAAGCAATTATGTATAATTTTGTATCTCTTTACTTTTTAATTTTACTACTTGTATTACGAGAGGCCCCTTGAAAAACAACTTTGACTGAAGGCCTACCTCTCGATGTTATTTTTTTTGAGATGAAATGAAATGAAATTTATTTTGTAGATACTTGACAGTTGGGAAAGCACCCCAAATCACTTCAAACAACTAGATGTTAGGTCTTTAGTGCAAGATGCAGCGATTGAAGAGGTAACATTTTCTTTGTAAATGATCATAGTGTCTTTGATATTTTACATATCCTAACAGCCAGTTTGGCTTCTTTCATTGTCCTGCTTACGTCAATATGGACCAGTCCTATGTAGTTGTGTTTCTTTCATATGCTTAAATGTCATCCATCCACAAGAAGAACGAGGAAGAATTCGCTTAAAATGCTATACTAGCAGATTTCCCTGATAAATATGGATTACCTGGGTCCAGTATCACCTCACCTTAAGAATAAAAAACGGTTTTACTAGAAGACTTTCAAAGTGAAGCCAAGATTAGCTCGACGGAGTAGTATGACATCCATATGGCCCATTCACTCGGCACACTTTTTTCTATGAAAGATTTTAGTCAATATTTATCCTGTCTGCCCAAAAGAAGTTTATAATTTGTCTTTTATCTAAATGACACGATAGGTGACTTTTCTTTTCAAGATTAATGTATTGGAAATTCGTTACATTTTCAAGCAAGTGCTTTGGGATATCTGTTCTTCACCACCTTCCCCAAGTTTCCTCATAACTTCCCCCCGCTCCGATTTCTCTAGCTACAATTGCCCACCAATGAAACACGTCATGGCATTTTTTGGAAACTTTGAAAGAGGGGCCATGACGAAAAACATTGTAATTGTTTTCAGTTCTTGATGCAACATAAACAAAATGCACTTTAGACATACACATACATAGGCATAAACTTGAGGGAAATACTGTTTAGCTTTATACATGTCCATACTAGGACATAGCCTTGAAGGACGTTTCGAGACAACGTGTCTCATCGTCAGCTAATTACCTGCTGCAGGTAAATGGGGCTTATGTAGCTACAGGGGAAAAACAAATGGCAAAACAAGCGAGAAAACCAAGGCAATTTGAGGAAATTTCAAAGGAAATTTAACGGGTAGTAAACGGGTAAACCCCTATCAAAGGAAGCAGTATGACTTGTTTCGTCAGTATGATCCCAAATGGACGGTGAAACACTTTTGATGCTTTTACTCTTTGGCTGACTCCCTAAATTCTTTCTACGATGAACAATGAAGTAGCGTGATGTTTTGCCATAGTAAGTAGCCAGGCAGCTGCTACACAAAAACTTAGACATTAGAAGAGCAATTGTGACTAGCGGCACGATCCTTAAAAGGGGAAAACTGTCGATACGCTTACTAGCTTGAAAAATAATTCTAAAATCAACATGGGGGTAATTTTTCCCCACAAGTTATGTTTTCGAGAGTAATTGGTTTACTTTGCTTCATTTCAGGTTGAAATGGAAGAAGTTGAGCAGCCTGTTGTCGAGAAAAAACCAGATAAAGAGATTAAAAAGGATGAAGAAGATGATGTAGATGAAGAAGATTTGGTAGGCTTGAATGAAATGAATTTCCCAGAATACAGTCAAAGTTTCTATTGGTTTTCTTGTGTTAGATACAGGGTTCGTGCAGGTCCTTGAACACCTTGAAAAGTGCTGGAATATGAAATATCTTTTCAAAGGCATTTGAAATTCCTTGAAAATCATATTTTTCCTTGAAAATTGAACACACTCCGTGAAATTTGTTAACATTTACTGTTTACTTCGTTCACAGTAATAAAGAAATGCGAAAAATAATTAGAAGAAATATCCAAAATAAAGTCTGAATAAGATCGTATAATTAAACTCGTAACATGCCAAGAAATATCTCATTTTTGGTATGTTAATTCGTAGCATTAATTTGAACTTTAGGAAAAGCGAAATCATCACAAAAATCTATTGATTTAAGTCTCCTTGAGAATCTGTGTTTATTCCTTGAATAGTGTAATATATTGTATGATTGCCTATATATGATTTGTTTTGTACATGTGAAATTAAGTCTGTGAGTCTGTAGTATCGTCAATCGTAAATTCTGTCTCTATAATACCCTGTTAGTGTCGCGTGTGCATCCGTACCATGTATTTATGATTTTCGTTAAGTGTAGTAGAATTAGAAGAATCATTTAGTTGAGAATCAGAACTGAAGCAATAAAGACGTGTTTCCCTCGGTCGAGCTCTACGTTGTAATAGTCATTGAAAATTCTTTGAATTTGCTTTTGAAGATCCTGCACGAAGCCTGTAGACAATGTTGATGAGTTGTACAAATTTTGGTTTCATTTATTCCTTGGAAGCCAAGATAATTTAATTACATTTTATTTTCCCCTTGCAGCTTTTTCTGTCTTAATTTTAATGGCAAAAATATTGATATGCTGTTGGAAAGAGACTGTTTTTATACCATCCTTTAACAAGAGTGTTTTTTAGGGAACGTTCCACATCCCCCAAAAGAGTAAATGGGAGGAAACAAAGGATGAGCAATTAGGTGAGTACAGACTTTGAGTAGTGCAGTGATTATAGCTTCCGGCATAGGTAAATTTAACTTACCTACTTCAATGTTGATTACGTTTTCAGTCTAGATAGAATAATAGTTTTACTATGGATTGAGTTCATTGCATCCTGACTTTTGATCAATATAGATATATAAACAATTTTAGTTTTTTGTATCTGCAGCTGTAAGACTTTAGTTATGAAATGCCATTTGTTACATATCCCAATTAGTTTATGAAAAACAGTGATAGTGCCACAGAACTTCTCAACTGTGGAACGTATTGCCACCCACTACTTTCCCTGAATCCTACAATTTGTCATCTTTTAAATCTAACATCAACAAACTTGATCTTGTCTCCCTTTCTACTTAAACTTTCCCTCATTTTCTCAGTTTTTCCTTTGTCGAGACTTTGTTATAGGCCCTACGGCCTTTCCCCGAAAGAAGGTGCAGCAATTTCACGCTATTTTCTGTTGTAGCTAGTTGAATAATGCCCAGTGTGCATTTTTACATATGTAAGGGACTGAAAATACCTGCAAAAAATAAAAGCAAATATACTTTAGTTCTTTGCAGTATGATATCATGTACTCTTTAACTATTGCCACGACGATTGAAATGTTGTGTCCAAAGAAAGACACTGGACTCCGTCAAGTTCTTTAGATATGGCTTTTTTAATCGTCGTTGCACTGGTTATACAAGTTGTAATATCCTTATGCTTCTTATCTCGTGGTGCCATGTATTTTTAAATTGCCATGTAGATGAACAATTTTCCGCAATACCCCGTCAACAGATGGTCTAAAGCCGCATTTACTTGCACCACAAAGTTGCTACTTATAGCAGGGCTGTATGGCTCTAGAAAAATCGCGCGCAGATTTTGCTTCATTCTCAGAATTTATGACGCTCCTTCGCCAATGCCTTTCTTTCTCCGATAAAACCACGAGCTTTCTCTACTGCGTTTGCATTTTTTGCAATTTTCCACGCCCTGACTTGCTTCGCATCAATTGCGTTTTTGACATGGAGTTGAAGATATTGAGCCAGTTTTTGGTAGGCCATTAGATCTGTGACCAGCACGTTCTTTGAAGGTAAGCTAGCTTCGTTTGAAGCCATGGTCAACTGATTTCTCATATATCTGTCTTTACCAGAGCTGTTGATTTGGTGTTTGTTTAATTCATCCATTACAGTCATGTCTTTGCAGCATGCAGCTATATTATATGTTGAATCAATAAAAATAAGAAACAGCCTTTAAGGAAATATAAGAAAGTCATGGAAATGACTCGCATTTTAATTTTACACTATTTATATTTATTTAGAACTAAATAGAGGGAACCTTTGTACTAATACTTCAAATTTTCACCCACAATTGCCACTATACTTAATTTAACATTGTCATATAGTTCCTGAGTAATTTTATGTACTAACTTTCCTTGCTTTTCTAAATGGTTTGAAGTGAAATAGATTTTGCTTTGATTGAGAGCATTGTTCATGATTTTGAAGTACATATAAGTGGGTTGTGTAGACCTACTTTACGTCACACAGAGGGCACGACAAATTGACAATGGCCAACGCAATATGTATCCACTTTGTACGTTAACATGTTGTTTCTTAGCGTGAGACCAGCAAAATTTGATTTGTTGTTGTCCGTGTAAAGTTTCTTGTTTTGTTTTGGATAAGTTGTTTAATTTTCTTTACTCTCAAGTGCCAAAATAAACGGGGGGTCCTAATAGACAGGGGGTTGAAAAATTCCGAAATTTAATAAACGGGGGGTCAAAATAAATGGGGGGAGTTGCAATTTGAGAAAAGGTTTTAAATGATTATACAAAGACGGAAAGAACAAAAATTGGTTGTCATAAAGTATAAAGCTAAAATATATACAGCAGTGCGCTATTTTGCCATGAATATTGGGCGTAAATAGTACTAACAAAGAATGGAAATAAAATGAGGGTTTGTAAAGAGAGTCAATTTCCGTAAAATTAATAAATGGGGGAGTCCTATTAAGGTCCGGGGGGTTTGGAAAAAATTGAAGAATTTTATAAGCGGGGGGGGGCGTTTATTTCACACCTGAGAGTAATTTCTTTCTCTCTTCAATTTACTTGCGTAGTGGCTTCGGTTGGACATCTGATATTTCTCCCCGAAGTATTGCTGTATCGTTGCTATAAAACAGTCTATTCTGAGTAAGAAGTATGAAAAATTCTAGCAAAAGTGGTGATTTTCAATATGCTAAATTGATGCCTTTGCCAACTTTTGTAGCGAAACTGGATGGCATCAGTCATGGTAAGAGTAAAAAGAGAAAATCTGATGACATGTTTAAAAACGATGATGATGCTGATTATTATGACGATGACCCTTATGATGAAAAGGAAGAAGATATGAGGATTGGCAAGAAAAGGGTATTATTAAATTGCTACGCTGTTTCTTTGTTATCTACTTCATGTCATTGATAGTTTGTGAACTATCTATAGCAGTGTTACATACATATCCACGCGGGAAAGCACACGTGCGAGTACCCACACAAGCACGCACATCGATACTCATACAAGTGCACGCGCAAGACAGACAGACAGCATCTAATATACATATAAGTAATACATATGCATATATATATATATATATATATATATATATATATATATATATATATATATATATATATATATATATATATATATATATATATATATATATATATATATATATATATATATATATATATTGATCTGGATGTTTAAGTCTATACCGTCGGTATAGTACTCAATGCATTGAATCGCAGAGCGTAATAGATTATAGATAGATTGGATCAAAGACAGGACATCACTTTTTCTGTTACTCCAAACTTATATGTATATGCTGCCCATTCTGTTTGGTAGGTACGATGGGCAGATATTGAAGAAAAGAAGCAGTTGGAACACAGAAAAAGAATTGGTTTTTGCATTGGTACAGATTGGAGCGTCCTTACTGATCCGAATGCCCAAGTTCCACTATGACATGAACCTGTATGTTTCTTGCAACATTGAGCTTTTACTATTTCCTGTATACATGTACAATTTCGTTTCGTTGTTAGGTTGTGTTTACTTTAATTTTTCCAATATCAAGCGTTATAGGCATTCATTAGCATAACTAGAGGTATGTGGTTTTATTTTCCAAAAGCGTTAAGTAATGTAACCTGCTAGTAGGGAATATTTACAGATCTATGCAAAGTTTGCTTTGTCTTTTCGTCGTGTATTTTAAGCATCATTTAGTTGATATTTCACACGTTGCCAAGTTGACAACCATTTCTCATAGCTTGTTGCAAAAGGTGTTTTAGTTTCTGTGGGAATTCTATAAGGTTTGACTATACTGATAGCCATATTTCATTTGTTACGGAAAGTGAAGCTAGCGTTGAAGAAATTTGGTCACTCAGTCCATACCAGATTGAATCTTTCTCTTGTATTCTATGAAAAGATGCGGTTCGATGTCACAGTCCTTGTTAGGAAACCACCTTGCTTTTACCGCATCAACGAGGCATTAAAAGCTAGAATAGTGCGGACATGTTAACTTCGACTGTCAACAAAGATGTATAGCATGGTAAATTAACCAAAAATGAAATTCAAAACTCATTTATGTTAATTTGGTGGGTTCCGCTGCCTTCTTCAATTCATGGCACACTTGTAGGACGTTCTAAATTTGGCGGCACACTGCAGCAAAAGATGTAACTAAAGGCACAAGAAATGCAAAAACCATGTGATTTACACTCGTACTTCAATGAAATATCTTTGCTTTTTTTATTAGTAATAATTTAGTTATCTGTCTGGGTATTCTTTTTATTGGAAGTAGAGATGAAAAACCTTGTTTGCATATATCGGTTGTGCACAACTGGAGCACAATACTCAAATTTGCATGTACTTTCTAGTAACAGGGTAAGGCTTAAAGTTACTCTGCTGCACACCTGACAGCTTCACACATCTGACACTATATGAGTTGGCATCTTCTTGCGGCACACCGGTTGCGGAGCTCTTCCTTATATGTACTAAAACCCAATGTTTATTTATTTAGCTTATTAGTGATTTTGCTTTTAGGTTATTAGTTTGCCTAACACAATGATTATTCTCGAATTTCATATGTCCAACATGAGAATGTGATGCTACTGAACTTTGTCTCATTCCAACTCGGGAATTTGGGATGGAAATTCATCGTTGTCCTATATTTGTTCAGGGAAATGCACCTAAGATTATCAAAGTTCTCAGTTAATCAGGTAGTGCCCACCGCTTCATGTCTGAATTTTTGCAAGGCTCTGGTAGAAGTATGCTGCGTGTAGGCTCCTAGTCATTGAACTAAATATTCGCAAGGTATCCCATTTAGAAGCTGTTTAACTTTTAGACACTTTATATAAAAGCTACTTTATGTTTTCACTTAGTTATACGTAGTTTGCTGTTACTGATTTCTACTGCAATCATATTTCAGGATTTTCAGACGGGTTTGCGTTGTGGTGCTTATCAGGATTTGGTGACATAGTTGTTTACGAAAGCAGAAATACCTTCAAAGGTGATTCTATAGCAGACTTTTAACTCCAAACTAGTTGACCATTACATAGAATTAAGTTTGTTGTAGACCCATTGAACCTCCCCAAAGCCAATACCTTCGAAGCAATTCTGGGTATAAGAGCTTACGACAGCTTTTTCCATCCTTTTCTACTTATGCGTTGCGTACATGTCAACAGAATAGCCAGTAAACTGTCTTTAAAATATTTTTATTGAGTAGTAGACCCAAATATTTGCCTCTTGAAAGTAACCCTAACACTCCACAACTGCACCCAAAAGATGCTTTTCTAGCAAATTATCCAATGCCCCCTGTATTGCTAAATGAAAGGCGGACGCTTTTAATGCCTAGCGCAATTTACCGCGACGCTTTTGCCAACGTATACGCAGTTTTGACGAATTATGTGTATTTCAAAGTGTATGCCAGTGTTTTGCGTGCCTGGTGGCTTGCACTTTTTGATTAAGCTCAATGGTATTTGGAGTCCAGTTACTGGCAGTGATAGAAGTGGCTATGAAGAAGACATTCAAAACATCAGATGGACTCTGCATCAATTCTTGGCATTTAGATGGAATTGCTTTTCGTGTTTGTAGCTTTTTATAGTTTTAAGATTAAAATGCAATTCTTTGACGTCTTTCAATTTTCTTTGTGTCTTCTGGAGAAATAAACAATAAAATTCTTTAATTTGAAGTGGATATTTACAGTAGCTAGTACACAACTAATATAAGCCAACAGTTTGCAAGATACATAAAAATTAAGAATACATGAAAATTATGAAAATCTTAATCCGTAAATACATGTACGTTACAATTACGTTAACTCGTACCCTCAAGGGGGACAGCAAATTCGTCCGACTTAGCGAATGTCCGAGATACTCGAGGTCTCGATGATGGCCCTCAAACCCAAAGGGGACGAGAAATCGGTACGACTAAGCGAATGTCCGAGTTACCCAGCGTCCGAATTAACGGGATTCTACTGTATGTTTACAAATCCTACTGTTCAAAGCTTGTATTTTGCTGATTTCAGCGATTCTGAGGCTCAGCAGGGTTCCCACGCCTCTTTAAAAGGTCCTTAGAAATCTATAAAGAAAGAACTTTACCACAGCACGAAAAAGCGGCAACATTCTTTTGACGTACTTAAAAGCTTTTTTCGTCCGACACTCATCAGAGTATGAAAGCGTCGGATAATGACCTAAAGGTTAACCGAAATATATATCCAGATGCGGTTAATGTGATAGGATTCGTCTTATTGGCCCCAAGTGTGACCAATTAGGACCTATTACCATTGTTTACGTGAAGAGTCCCAATGAGAAAATATACTCTTTGTCTACACAAGACTGGTGAGTGTGATGAGTCGGACGAAAAAAGCTTTTAAGTATGCCAAAAGAATGTTGCCGCTTTTTCGTGCTTTGGTAAAGCTCTGTAGTACCAACAGACTATTAAAGAAAGAAAACATCCTTAGAAGTTCTTATTTAGTATCACATCAAAATCTTCTTAACTCTCCTTAAGAAATTTAGTTTCTAGTAGTAATTATAATGCTTTTGTAAAGGATAATGTAAAATACAGAGTTTCACAAGAAGATTGCCAGAAGTTCTTATTTTAAAAGCCTGGTTTGATTGTATCCCAATTTCACTTTGAAAAATTGTTTCACAGGATCGACTTTATGTTTTTGTAAAGAAGGGACAATAAACCTTAAGTCTCCTTACTTTAGCCTCCTTAAGTCTTTAAAAACCTCCTTAAGTCTCCTTACTTGCTATTGACTTTTGTTGCAATCGAGCTAACATCTCCTTAAGATTACTAGCAAATCTCTTTTTTTTCTCCGTAAAATCCTTCTCTTTTTAGTAATCAAATGTAGGAGCCCTGCTGTATATTTTCATAGACTTTATTACTATAAAAAAAGTATTCTAGGATGATTTTGTTTTATTTGAATGACGTAAATTATTAGGAAAGATTTCAAGAGTGTTAAGACTCAGTGAATAGTTAGAAGAATTGTATACTAGGAACGGATAAAAAGTACTCTTATAGATAAGTGTGTTATAAGATCTGTTAGATCGAATGAAATTAACCTTCCATTAGCCTTATCATGCCAACAGGTACATGGTTTTTTTGCAAGAAAGTTTTTTTCGCCCAGTACTGAAACTTTCTTAACTTTTTCACAATTCCTGTATCAAAACTTTCTCAAGACTTTCTTAGCAAGAGTTTTTGAGTTCCATTGTTTTGCGCATGCAAAGTAGTGTATAGTGAAAAAGCTTCAAGTAAACTTGAAATGATGACAAATCTTAGTAAATAACAGAAGTTAAACTGTTAGAGGGTAGCCAACTTCACATCCTGACATTTGGTACACAAATAAATCGAATTTTAAATACAAAAACACTAAAAACTTTCCAAAGTCTCAACAATCCAGTACTGAACATTCTTAACTTTTTCAACAGCTGAGTACTGCTTTCTTGTAAACCACTTTCTTATAAAAAACATGTTATACATGAAATTTGAAGAAAAAGACTATGAGGCATCATCATTAATCTACTCTGCTTCACTTTCATTATATGAAGGAGATGATCCCTTGTTAGAGACCCTTCATGGTTCAACATCACATTCTGACACTTTTTACACAGACATCTAATTTTAAATACAAAGACACTTAAGAACTTTCTTAGGTCTCAAAAATTCAGTACTGAACTTTCCTGACTTTTGAGCAGCTGAGCACTGCTTTCTTAAAAACCACTTTCTCATAAAGAAAATCGTCGATAACCAATGCGATGGAAATCCTCCAAGGTGTTGAGAGTCTTCCTTTACTACAGAAATAATATTCATTGGTTCGAAGCTAAATATTTTGCCTCATTTCCTTGTTTTTCGAAAGTAATTGAAAACGAGATTGTTTCGTAGGATTGCTCACACGTCACCCTTGAGAATGGAGTAGTTTTTAAAGGGCGAGGATTTCATTTTTCATTTCAAGTTATATATACAGCGTAGAGTATGCAGCTAAAAAACATATTTTTATACCGTGTCCACACTACAGAAACTAACCTAGGTTGGCCCCAGGTTAGTTTAAGCTAGGGCGAACCCAGGTTGTGTCCACACAGAAGTTGCCTACTTTCAGTGTGGACAGAAACTTGGGGCGAACCTAGGTTAAGAGAATCTACAGTTGTACAGGAGGCATGTTATTCTGAATCCTCTTTACAAATTTGAATCAAACATAGCCGAGAACACCGTGTACGGTATTAACAATTTTAGTTCAATTAGTTTTCAAAAATCGCAATGATAGCAAAGCTTGCGATACTGTAGTTGAAAGAATATGGAAGAATTGAGCTTTTGAAAAGAATTATGAACGTCATTATGCCGCTGCTGATGAAAATCAGTAATTATACATACGCAAGCACAAATTACACTCAGAAAAGCACTCAAAAGCAACGATCAAGTAACTGAAACCGCCATTGCGCATGTCTTAGGTGTAAAACTAACCTAGGTTCGCCCCAGGTTTGTGTCCACACTACATATTTCACAGCGTCCCCAGTCGGCCGTAGGCCCTTGGCCGCACGTGAGCCAGCGCTGAGAGCAAGACGACCGCCGTAAACACTGCACTATTTCTCGTGTAAATTGGAGTCAATTCTTACAATTCCTATGGTATCTTATTTCTCAAAAATTAGTTAGTTCTCAATTCCAATCTCGCTTTTTGATCATATAGCCGGATCTGTGAAAATAGGTTTGATTAATTGGTCTTATGCGACATAGTAGGGAAGCATTTTGAAATCAGTTTGATGTGACTACGTATTCCACCAATTTAAATTCGTCCCCATTGTGCTAAAAAAGCTGCACAACGCACTGCACCATGTTTCGTTTTCACAGCCGCTGACATTATGCCATTGCGCAGCTAGTAATGAGCTCTGGGAACGATCCGTAATGTTTGGTTTCAAGACTCGGATAATGCGCGGTAGTGCTGAATGTCACTTGAAACGGGAAACAATTTCTACGCTTTTTCCCCATTAGTCCCTGTGATTTTCAACAAAATACATGTTGCGGTTAAATAATGGGATTGAAATGCAATCTGGGGATTTTTGAGAATACAATATTTATGTATTTTACGGTCGAGAAGGAAAGCAAAATAAAGAGGAAGCTAATAGGTTAGATTTGAGTAGAACTTCTATCACATTGCAACTATTTAGAGGTGAATTAATTTTCTCGAAATAGTTGGAATATCCTTTCCTGAAATCTTGATAACAAGAATAACTTGCATGCTGCTAGCTTCTACACAGGGATGCGGGAGGCATTTAAAAAGTGGGGGGACACGTGCAGTCAGGGGCACCCTAATGTGCATAAAAGGGCGCCTTGTAAACTGAAAAAGGGCACTTTACATACAAAATTTGTGAAGAAAGTGGGGGGCACGTGCCCCCAGTGCTCTCCAGCTCCTCCTCCTTGCTTCTACAGCAAGCCCAAAGTATTTCAACTATCCTAACTTGCTTGAAGACATTTTGATTTGAACCGATTTAACATCTCGCATTATTTTCATAACATTACGTCCGAGAACTGAGATGGCATTTTTCGAGGATAGCACCTCCTGTGTGTTTTTGCAATCTGGCTACAATTTTGTCCTTTTTCTAGGAGTCTAGAATGGATGGCATATTATAGAAATAGTAGAAGATTGCTGATATTGCCTTTCTCTGGAGCATAAGGCCAAACAATGAGTTATTAAATGCAACTCAATACATGTGGTAGCAGTAGATGCTACGAATTCTGATTGCCTACAAAAAACTGGTAGTTACACTCAGAGCTCCCTGGAGTTCAGAGTTCGCTGTACTCGGAAATTTTGTTACCACACATTTAAGCTGAAAGCATATCTCAAGAAATTGAAATTATATTTCCTATTTCACAGCACGAGTTCTGTAGTATCAACAGACTATTTCCTATTTCCTTGCATTGCTTTCATTCTTCCTGTTTATGCTATTTTTTCTTTGCTGCTTGGAACTTTTATTGCTAGTCTTTTTGTCGAACAGGGGGCATCACCACTCAGCGAGCAAGTTCATGAAACCAAGTTCATTTTCACTACTGGATAGTACTCTTCCAACACCATATGCTTCTGGAATGGAAAATTTGATAGCTTTTATCTTCCTGTTTAATTTACACAAATGACAATGCGTCCGTTTGAGCAGCCGTGGCCTAGCGGTAATGCACTCGACTCAGACAAACGTGGTCCTGGGTTCGAGGCCTACCGCAGACCATTGGTGACGTCAGGAAGGGCATCCGGTCCTAAATGCTCGAGCCAGAACTAACGTTATCTCAGGGGCACCCTCCAAGCCCCAAGAATTGGGGGAAACGGAGGTAAAATCGGGACTAGAGTACAATGTGTCCGTTTCTTCCTGTACCAAACCGCTCTTTTTTCATGCCTAAAGGAGTAGGCGTTTGTATCCCCTGTCTTCTGAAGTGTCCCGTCTTGAGCGATGGTTTTGCTGCTTATCATCATTTGCCAACGCTTATGCAATGGCCGAAAAGAATTGCATGCCTTTTCCAAACCGTACTAAGGTAGAGATATTACTTGCAAAATCTTTTATTTTGGAAGAAAGTCTGGAGTATTTTTTTACGTGTTATCAGTCAAGATGTACACTAGAAAGCATACTTTATAGAAATTCAACCACACTACTATCTACCAAATCATTTGTTCCGCCAAGTCTCTGAATCTTTGCAGCAATTAGAGTTTGCAGCTTCCACTCATTTGGCGATATTCCTACTCACCTAATTTGACTTCCTTCCCAAGAATTTGAAGATTGGCGTTACTTTTTACTGCAGACCGTCGTTTTGCACTGGCTGTTGAGCATATCGTGTTGTTTCTCCCAAAACTCATGTAATGATAGTTTGTCTTCAGTGCTTGTTATTTCTGTCGGTCTTCTGTTCTTAATTTTTATCACATGCTCGTGTCTGTAGCTACGCAGGCAACTTTTGCCCCAATCCAAGGAAAGTGTTGGTTTATCTTTTAGCTTTTACAGAAAAGTTTCGAGTAACTTTTGCATTTAGTTGCTTTCCCCCTCTTCATTCTGAAGTTCCTTCGCGCTTTTCTATGGACTATTGCTAAGCTGTTACCATGCAAACTTGGCGTGTACCGAATATTTTGAGGTGAGGCTGCTTCTTAGGTACATATTTGAAAGAAAAGTATCCTTTTAAGTAGTTTTAAACTCTTAAAATTTCCAAGATTCCAAGAGAACATATAATTTTGAGTGTCTGGCTTATTCGCTTTTGATATTTAGATGTACTTGTTCCCAAATCTTCTTTCTTGTGCAACACTCCCCTCCACATAGAAGCCTTTTCACAGTGACCCACATCAGGGTCATGGAGCTCATAAAAATTACCTTCACCCTTGCAAACGCTGCACCCAAGCAGTAAATTGAACATGTGTGCAGACGAAGGTAGCCGGCCTATTGGAGAGACCAATTATCCGAATAGATCTACTGAGAATGTTCCAACTTTGCTTCAATTTAATCTTCTTTAGTGGCTGTATTTCCTTCAGGTCTTTCCTTGTCCTTACCCAGGGTGCATAGTGACCAAACACTAACTTAGGCCCTTCCTTTTTCGTGATTTCGTAATTGTCTGCTATCAAGCGAATCAAGTCTATTTTATGGCCATTGATATGGCACAGTATGTGAGCCGTTGTTTACCTTTGTAGCAGATATTTCTTTGTTCTCTTCTTGAGTTGAAAGAATCAAATGCACTTTCAGATCGTTTACAGTTTCCACGATGTTGATCTCGTTAAGACATGCAGCATATGGCGCTGTGTTTTATAGAAATAAATACCAGGTCGCATTCTGTAAGATAGGCTGATGCCCTCCGAATAATTTCATACATTATTATAGAGTTGTTCCCCTGTTCTCCCCAATAAATGTCGAAGTGCCACCACCCACTGCAATCTTTATTCCAATGTTGCGTACTATTGTGACTGCGAGGCTCATATATTCATACGAGGCGGATTTGTGTATGGTTTCTGAACTTTCCTTGTTCTGTTGACAATAGTTGCGCGTCTTATGTTATAATTCATAGATTGAATCGCATGATGCTAGTGCAGCTTATCTATATCTGATGATCGTGGTTTTTGGACTTAATTATATTGATATCCCGGCATTGGACAGTTTTTATAATGGCGAATACAAATTGACATCAGTAGCTGAGTGGGAAAGGGCCATAATGTACTGTATGTCAATGGTTTTAGCGCACTCAACACCCAACAAGGCCCAGTAAGAAACTGATTATAATAAATTTATGGAGAATACAAGAGAAATTTTCGTCGCCTGTGCACACGGATCATATGATGATGGAGATGACTCATCTGATGACAGTTCCGTTTCCACCTCTTCAGAGCCAGAGCCAAACAGTAGACACAGTGTACCGATGCTGGAATCAATTTCAAGGCAATTTAGTCGTAGACGGAAGTATCCACAATCAATCCAAGAAATCCCGTGAGTTCATTCGTGAGCTATTTCTGCTCCAGAATAATTTGCGCCTGCAATTAGTGGTTATTTTTGGTAGTAGTAGATAGCCTTAGCCCATGCCCTCACAACAATTCATTGAAATTTGAACCATATTAGGACTCAGCATTTTCTGCTTTCTCGCACTAGATGAAGAATTCTCTTGTTGGTAGCCCAATTTCGTCGAGATGTTTCTATCATTTTCGTTCGAAAACGCAAATAGAGCTTTCTAGAATAGCATTTACCTCCCTATTCATTCTTTATAAAAGTTGTCCACGTGAGTGTAATCGGAAGCTGTCAAACTGTACAATGGTTATGTCATATCTTATGCATCGCTTGCAACTATATTGTGTCAGGTCATTGTGTTAGTGTCAACTATATTGTTTTGTTTAACTCACAGTTTTTTTACATCCTATGCGTGAAATTGTCACAATTATTTCTGTTGCTAGACGTTCTTGTGCATGCATTTGATAGCACCCCATCAAACATGCTAACGCCTCCCTCCCCCCATCATAAGGGAAAGAACTGTTTTGGGGGGTTTTTAGCAGTCATGGAACCCTCCTAACCATACTTTGACCCCCTCATTGGAAAATTCTTGGTACCACCCCTACTAGGAATCCATACCATGCACTATGGTTGCCAAAGAGATAGAGTATATGTGAAAGTAAGAAATGCCCTTATTAAGTTTGCTTCTCTGTTTTTTCACAATCATGTACACCCTGTCTTAAAAGTTAAAATTTACATCTTGATACCCATCCCCCTTTGGTGCAGTATCTTATTTAGGCTTGAAGTTTGAATTGCCCTTTGTAGCTATGAAAAAAGATGTGACATTTTGGTCTTCATCTTTCTCAAAACCAAAGTCTAGTTCAGTGCATATACTATATTTGATTATTCAGCTACGAAAGATGAAAGAAAAGATTATGGTTTCGATACTTTAAGTTCTATTGCTGCTGTATCACTCCAAACCGCCATAGTTCTACTTTATGTGTGGACCTCCCTAGTTTTAGTAATTCTCATGTTGATAGTTAGTAGTCTTTGCTCAGAGATGTTTCTAGTCCTCCTTCTAAATAGATTTCTCTTTGTACTTGAACTTGAATAATTGGATTAAAATCTAGTTTTTGGATAGTTTAAGCTTTATATTACTTGACATGTGCTGGCTTGATTGTGGATCATGCACTAATGAAAGGTCCTTCTGTGCTTGATCAATTAAGTTGACACTTAGTTGCAAAACCAATACAATAAATTCATGACTAGAGCCATTATCATTATTTTGTTCTTATTATCTTTTCTGCCCTTGAAATATATACCAAGGACAGTCCTAAGTATCTTTTGTTATAGATCTTGGTCTTAATTTGGTGCATCTTAAGCAGGTTTGCTGTTGTACCAGTGTATTCAATTGAATTTTTATTTTTATTACTGCAATGTTTTTTGCACAAACAGAGAATGAAAAAAACCTAGAACTATTTTGCTTTTACTTTACATTCACCTATAGGTTTTTCTTTATGGCCATAATCAAAAACACATTTTGTTTACTATGTAGGTTCACTTTTCCCAATAAATGTTATGAGTAAAACACTAAATGTTGCTCTTGTTGACACTGGCCACTTCCAAATTTAGTTGCTTGAACAGATAAGAAATCAAAATTTGGATCTCATCATACTTTTTCCTTTAATTGTACAATATTTTGTAATGAGTGGAGCAATGCTTCCATTTCCTGGAAACTATATCAGCTTGCATAATTCATAGCACATGCTAGAAAATGCTATAGATTTAGCAAGACTAAACTGGAGTAAAAAGCATGTTATAAGATGCATTAAGACAATTTCTTGAGTAAAAATACAATCAAATACTTTATCAGAAAACACTTTTCATTCTTTAAGTACTGTTGCATCCAATTTAAATACTTTGAAGATTCAATGACATTGAATATTATCTAAAGTACTGTATTTCTTTCTACTTTATCAAGGTGGTATCATGAAGGGATGACAAGAAATTCAGCAGAAGCAGTCTTATTAACAAATGGCTTAGAAGGCTCATATCTGCTACGGAAAAGTCATGGAAATCCTGGGCAATACTCAGTTTCTGTGAGGTATTGATTATTGTCATTTATGTGTTTATATTGTCTATAGCTATGCTACTCTGTACTTGTGAATATGAAACAGACCCAAGTGGGAATTAGGCTGGAAAGCACTAACATATACAACTGTATTGGAGAAAGCATTGAGAAATTACATTAAACTGAATTCTTTTATGATGTGGTTTTTAGCAAACTAGAGAGCAAATGACAATGACAGAGTCCTGCTCCTTCCGTATCACTTAGCCATGATATAAATTCATCTTTGCAATTTGTGTCCTTAGCAATGATTTTGTGTATTTTTTGCATAGCCAAGATTTGTTGTTAATGTTGTTCATAGACATTCAAAATTCATAGAAATGCATCACACTGAAAAGAAATTTATCATTTTTTTCATTTGTTCACTAAAAAATTTGTTGCTTATATATAACATACCACAATGCTATTACTGTACATAGTAAGACAACTTCATGGATGCCAGATGACATTTTTAAGTGGGAGGGGGAGCTGGGGATTGAGATCCTGTGATGGTATGGTTGTATACAGTAATGGTGGTGGAGCATAGAAGTGGGGGTCAGGGGTGGATCCCTGGAAAAATGTTTAAAGTCATGCCTTTAGATTGCAAGAAAATGTCCTTTTTGAATATCACATGCATCCTGTCTATTGTATGGTATCATAAGCTGGCAAAACATTGGGGACTGCAGCCCCCCTAGCCCCCTGGCTCCATTGTGCCTAGACGTATGGAAACCACTGACTGTTGAGAGGTATTGGATTTTCACTAGTGAGTTGAGGTTGCATCCCACTTCAAAATCCAAGAAATTAAAGTGATCTGTGTTATTAGTCAGTCTTACCCTTTCTAGGTACTCTGATTCTGTGAAGCATTTTTCTCTGCTGCATGATGGATACTCTTACACTTTTGGCATAGCTGCTTTTGATTCTCTAAAAGGCTTATTGGATCATTTTTCATGCCTGCCAATAATAGGAGGTGAAACTGGTAATAGCATTTATTCCTTTATTCCTTTGATATTGTATGCTTTAATGGAAATATTTAAAAGTGATGTTTTTTAAATTCTTTCATGAAAAAGAATAATATCTCCAACTTTAATAAAGTGAATTTTTGAAGCCATATTATGTAAATGAAAGCTTTCATTACAACACAGTATTGATTGACTACAGTATAGAATTTGCAGCTTTTTTAGATTTTTGTTGGGGCCTTAACATTATAGGACTTAGTGAGCTCAATCAATCTAAAACTGAAGTAGCTGAATTTGTTACATTCAAAACTAAATTTGACAAATGTTCTATTTCTCCATGTATTTCCAATGTCTTTTTGTTGTATAATGCTTTATATTATAAATGTGAACTCCTCTTGTGAATATATACAATTTATCTGTTTGATATTGTTTGCTGAGTTCACTTTTTATTGAAAGTTCATTTGCACATCTTTCTTAGTAATAAAACCTTTCACCTGAGCCTCTATTTTCATACTTTTTCCTAAAATTGAGGCTGACCTTGTCTTAAGATTTTCATAGCTTTACTAGAATAAACTCAGTAAAACTGGCTACTCTGTATTTTTAGTCTTTTAGACTCGAATTTTAATTTAAACTTTTAACTTTTGGAATGAAAGAATCAGGTAATATCGATTTTTGGCAAGTGAAGAAAATAAGTTGTGGAATTTGAGCCTTGTGGTCTCAAGATTTTCTTATGATTCTGGCCTATTGAGCTCCACTTTCTTATAGACTCTTTTCTTACACTAAAAAACCTGTATTAGTTTATTTCAAAACTGTTTAATTTATATGCAAAGAATTGAAGATTACTAACACTAGCCATCCTATCTTTATTTATTCATTTGAATATTAAATTCTTGAAGTTAGTTAAGTGTTCTGTTGTTCTCTCCTCCATAAAGGTGGAACAGTTACTTTGCAATATCCTTACTATAACCACGTTCCGGAACCGCATGGTTACGAAAGAATAGAACGCCACGCAGAAGTAGGAAGGTTTATGGGGTCTGCAGAACGATCATATAGCATGCCGGATTATCACGTGAGTCCTTTGAATGTTATTATTATGGAAAAGTATAGATTTATAGTTTGATACATTTTTCTGTGGTTCAGGGTAGAAGAACTATAGTTTCAAAGCAGAATTCGATAGAAATAGACCTCAGATTCTGCCCAGCTTTTCATAAAAAATTATATCTGCAAAAAGTGATATGATTCTTTTACTCTTACTTGTATAAAGATTGATTTAAATTTCAACAAAAGTACTCGTTTTTTCATGCCCTAAATTTTGTGCAAAATAGGGATGAAAATTTGCAATAATCTTTTGAGTTACTGTGTAGTCACATTTAAGCAGGCTGTTACTTTAGACTTTTTATTTCCATTCTGTTCATGTAGATTGCTTCCATGGAAGGATTTCTTGTGAAACTTGGTGCCATTCGAAAGGTAAGTGTCGGGCTTCTTCCATGCCCATCATATCAAGCATTGTGACTCTGCCATTATATTGATAGATTTTTTGTCTAACTCTTAAGTGACATTTTATAGTTCTTCCACTCCTTTTTCAGAGCTGGCGCAAAAGGTGGTTTGTGTTACGAAAGAATGAACTGAAGTACTACAAAGATAAGAGTGTATGTGATTTGCTAGAATATTCTGCTGTTGCTAATTTTGGTAGAACTAGCGGTGATGGTTCTGTACCAGGCCTCATTAACGTTCCTTGTGCATATGAGCCCAGATCTGAGAGCAAGTATGTTTGCAGAAAAAAACAGAATGTAATTGTTGGTCAGATGCAGATTTGGTTGAAAAGTGTCTGCAGAAATTTGAAGTGGGCCATTTTGTACCTGCGAGTGGCACTCGGGTACTCGCGCAGATTAATGAGCTCTTTTCTGTGAAATGTGTCCCAACAAAAGCGGACGCCATTGAATTCACCTATTGTTAGTATTTGAATGGCTTACCACCAGAAGAGCTCCGGGGTGCTCCTCAAGAAAGGACGCTGGTGAAATCACTTATTGTTATAACTTTGAATAGCCCAGCACTGAATTAAGCCAAATATGCCTATTGTTTCAGCAAAGAATATTAAGTGCCTCTAGCAAAGCTTTAAATTCCCAATGGCACTAATTCATGCGCTGTACACATAAATTTCAATTTTTACATATTCGTTTTGTGCATCTCTGCCTTCACCTTAGTGCTAAGCAAGGCTCATTAATCTGCGCGAGCGGTAAGCATCGCTCGCAGGCGCAAAATGCCACACTTCAATTTTTTGCAGGTACTTTTCCTCAAAATTTGTTTATAACTATCTATTACAATCTATTTTTTCTGCAGGCACATTTTTCTCGGATCTGCGCATGCAGGCACAAAATACTTTTAGTGAGGCCTGGTGCTAAGCCATTTAGATTCTAACAAGTGATACGTTCAATAGCCTCCGCTTGTTTGGGTCACCCTGTAGTACAGATCTCCTCAAATTCCGTAGTTTGAATAAAACCTTTGTAAATTAACCTGATAGTTGATAAGCAAGATGTTGTCTAAGGAGTGTTCACTCTATTTTGTTCTTGCTTTGTTTTTCTGCAGTAGGCGAGGGACGAGTGTGGCTTTTACCTTGTATTGAGCTTTGGCAAATAGCCATTTTGGTATTTTTCCCACAGCCCGGCAATCGTTTTGGGGTTTAATGTAAACATATCACGGGAATAGAGTTTTGTTTAAAGTTTTCTTTTCACTTGCTTAAAAAATAGGACGTATTGCATGCTAATGGAAATCCAGAAAACTAGAGCATAGGCTTATAACTGGATATGCAGCTACCTTCCTCATCTAAATGCAATTGGTATTGATAAAGTCTTTCTAATAAGTCAGTTTGCTGTCTGTTGTTTTGGGATTTCAACGACGATCGAAACATTTCAACTATGGTCTTTACAATATTTGTTTTTTAGAGCATCAAACCAATAAGGACAATAGATTTAGAATGTGCCACCGTTGTAGAAGAAGAAGAAATTCCCGGAAAGATAAATTGTTTCTAGTTAGTATTTATATTTCTTATTGGTATCTATTTTTTGCTTCTTTTTAGTATCTATATGCTTTGATAGTTTCATTGCTGTATGTTTTTAAGGCACTCCTTAGCAAAGTGTTAATGAAATTTGTTCTTAGATTATTAGATGTCTCCTAACGTTGATCATTCATTTTTTTGAGTTTTTAAGAAATTTTTGAATAGCATTCGAAGTATTTTTCTGTTGGAAGAACACACTTCCTTTAACATAAACGTCATCAACGGTAGTTTACGTCCTTATTTACAACAAGCTTCTCCTAGGAATTGCATGTCAAAAGTTTTATTGATATCAATATTGCATTGAGCATCGAATATCTGTTAAACTGTCATAGCTCATTCTATTTCGTACATTTTAAGTTTGCAGTTGCCTTCGCGAACGTTCCATTTTTATGCCAGTACGTCAAGAGAGGCCGGAGACTGGATAAACATGCTGAAATGGAAATTGGTATGCTAACTTTTTAGATTGAAATCTAAACTGTTTACTTATAAATCTCTAAATTCACTTGCTCCCAAGTATTTAACTGAACTCTTTACAAAATGCTCCTAAGGTAATGGATTAAACCGTTCTAGTGAAACATATTTGCAAATACCTTTTCTTAGAATATCTATAGGTGAAAATGTTTATTGCTATCGTGGAGCAAAATTATGGAATGAGCTCTGCCGAGAAGCTGATGTATCACCCTCCTCGAGGACTTCAAGAAGTCCATCCTGTAGTGGTGTTTTGAATATTCCTTTTGATATTTGGTACTTATTTTAGATTTTTTTAGATCTTAGAGAATTTCCAATTATATTAAGAGCAGGACAGCTTGTAAAATAGACATGTGACTGAAATTTGTATCCTGTATGAATATTTGAGATATATAAATATATAAAAGTATGAATACATATTTAGACATACTCTTTACATCGACAGCATTGTATATATTTTTATATGAAATCAATTTTTCTTCTCTTGTTTCCAAGGTCTATTGTTCTATTCTCCTTAAAACCAAGGATGCTTTCTCCCAGGGATGCTAGATGCTTCTCTTTGAAATTTTAATTTTGAGAAATGTCTCTAATTAGTGCTGATAAGCTTGTGATTATAATTTTCAATAACTTCGATACAGCTGATTAACAGTGACTTAGCATAAACAACAGGTGGATTACTGATAACAGGTGCTATTTTTAAAGATGCTTGTCAGTTCAAAGATTTGTGGTTTTTCTTTCTGTTGTTTTGAAAATCAAATTTGTTTCTCGTCAACTAGGCTCATCGCCAACTTTAGTTACGTTATATTCGCTTGCATTCCCACAAGTCTGTTTGTTGTTTACTTCGAAGTAGATATATATTTACAATTATTGTCTTTGTTTCAGGATTACTACAAGAAACGAAATAATGCAGAAATTATTACAGATCCCTTGGGTGTGTTCCTTTTTTTCATTTATGTTCTCAACGGAATTGGTATCTGATTAATAATTAGAAGTTTTATTGTTCTACTGTTTTACGGACACTGCAATTTAGCAAGATTATACAAAACAGAATGATATTTGCCATGCGTAGAAAGTTCTTATTTTTGAAAAGGGTATTTCGAGATAATAAGTCTTATTACGAGATTGTTCCACGTAGAAATCAACGGGTCTTGAAATATCTTCAAAAGCATTTAGTAGCTAGTGTGAAAGTCTGATAGTGATAATGTAAAGTCAGTTGTAGATATATTTTTTAAAGGAGATATTTTTGCCTTTAGCTTCCATGGCAAGATGACAATAGCGAAGAATTTGTTTACAGATGTATTAGATGTGTGATTTTGTGGTGCACTGTAACATGGGAGAAACTACACATTTAGAACTTGTTCCACTTTGGCCTACTTCCAATTAAAGGCTAATTGGACATTAGCGAAAGACCAATGCAGCGTAATGGTCTTTTTAATCATCTTGGTGGCTGTTCTTTATACTAGCAAAAGATTGGACGTTTTAGATGCGAGACTTTATGAGTAGCAAAGAGATTCTCGAAGAGTGAATAGACTGTTTCTGTAATACAGAATGAAGGTCCATTTAGGTAAGTCGTAGTCTTGAACTTAATATGTTTCCTCAGTGGAGCGTATTGTGCAGCTTTTGAGTAACAAGACGTTTTTTATAAGAAAAAAGTTTACAAGAAAACATGGCTCAAATGACCAAAACCTTGAGAAAATCAAAGGCTCAATTTCCAAAATGAGATGTTTTTTTTGACCAAAACTCGATATTACATTATTATTACATTCAAAATGTTGAAGGTGGAATTCAAATTCGAGTATTCAAGAAAAAGCAAGAAAGTATAACCCAATTTATCCAGCTTATTTCAGTAAAAGTTAAGAAAATTTTAAGAAAATCTCAGGCTCAATTTCAGGAAAAGTTAAGAATATTAATTCTCTGATTAATGTCCTGCTTTTCTTATAGAAAAACGTGCACACTCTACAATAATTACATATATTTGCTAATATTTATACGCATTTTATTGTATGAGAATATTGTATGTAGTTGTGATTAGTAAGTAACATTTTAGGCTAGAGCTTGAGAAGTAATCTTATAGATTTATTTATAATCCTGCGTAAAGTCAATCACCTGTGTTGATTTTCTTGTGTTTTCAACTCAGTAATGTAGCAATCGGGAATTAAGCCATCAAGTGTTGTTTTCTATAAAACATATGTCTCTTGGCATGCGTTTTGCAGTTCGATACCATTTTTCAAATGTATATGGCTTATCTTCCATCACATCTTGCTACCTATTTTGCCTGCCTCCAAAGAGAAGCAGAGATTCTATAGAATGGCTGCAACTTGGGGAATAAAGCTACAAAACTGGGGACGAAGCAGTAAAATGGACATGGTTGCCATCAAATCATGGAATTCAGGGAAAATCAGGGAATTTTATGTTCGATCAAGGAAATTAGGGGAAAGAGAGATTTTTTATAAAATCAGGGAACTTTTCAGTGTTGTATTTTCTAATCTCAAAGGAATAACTTTCCCTCTATACTCAAATAACACATCTAGTTGAGTGGGACCATTGCCAAATTTTACCGTTTGGTAAAGCATTGTGTTCTGTGCAGTCCTTATCATGCACAGTTCTGTGTTTCATGGAACCAAACATTTGAATGGCCAGAATTAGGATCAAGGCTCTCCCAAACCTCTTATTTGTCCAAAGAAATGATAGAATCTTAATTGAGGGCTATAAAACTATTAGGGAAACTCGGGAGGAAATGAGTAGGATTGAACTGAAAATATCGGGGGAAATCAGGGTTTTGTCCTGAAATACTAGTGGCAATCCTGGTGAAACTGAATACTGAGTATGAGATGCAGAAACTGGGTTTGGCGTTAGCTGAGATATATCTGTTCTCGTATGATTTTGGATTATGCATTTGGCTGCCAACTCGCCTTAATTTAAAGCTGTGATGAAATTCCAGGTGTATGTGAAAAGGGAAATGAACATGATATTCACATGCCGCCATTTAAGCGTAACTC
Source organism: Cassiopea xamachana (assembly GCA_900291935.2). NCBI lineage: Eukaryota > Metazoa > Cnidaria > Scyphozoa > Rhizostomeae > Cassiopeidae > Cassiopea > Cassiopea xamachana. The sequence goes on from OLMO02000301.1 coordinate 4,275,989, forward strand.
ATGCTAGAATAAATTATGTTTGCTTAATCTGAAGCACCATTCTATAATTCATGCTTTTGATTGGATTGGGCATTCACATATAAGACGATTCTCGAACTTTTAACCATTGCCTGGTAGGAAGCTGTTTTTCTTAAATTATTGCCAGAACCATATGCCTTATACTGTATTAAATGTAAGTTTGATTATGTAAAGATATGCACTAGCTTTTTGTGTCCTGTGTGAAATGATGATACTAAGGCAGCCTTTCCATGGGACTGGTTCCAATTGGAACCGCAACATTCCTGGTATGGATAGTTCTCGCATTTACACAGGACTGCTTAGAACGGTTCCATTTGGAACTGCTAATCGGTTCCAACAGGGTCTGCTTTCGAATTAGGTCCCAATTGGAACTGTACTCGTGGAAACGTGTGGAACGGTTCGAAATGGCTCCGGATAGGAAGTCAACGAAGTTCGAAAAAAAGTGATTGGCGCACTTCTTCTGCTCTCCTATTGTTACACATCTGCTAGGCAGATATCTCCTGCGCAGATTTTGAGTATCGGTTCCAAATGGAACCGGTCTCATGGAAACGCAGGGCTTTTCGGTACCAAATTGTTACGGTTCCGAACGGAACCGTCCCGTGGAAACGCTACCTAAATGTTTTAGAGATTAATAGCACAGAGAATCGATACTTATTGTTTCTTCAACCAATCAATGTAGAATTAACGCAATGAATCAATGCCCAGTTTATTCGACCAGAGTACAAAATAGCGCAAAGAATATATACCTATTGAAGATTCTTATCTCAAAAATGTTTGCTCTATTTTTTCCGCCATTCCATTATTGCAGAATTTTACTATGGTATTTGAAAATTGATGCTTCTGTCACCGAGCACTCTTGATTGATATAAGATCAATGGTTCGAAATATTTTGTCATCATAGAAGCAGTAGTATGAACATTGCCAAAACTTAAGATTTGTAAATGCATATTTTCCATGGAAATTATGCTTATCGCCCTTTAACGCCGTCATATTTAAGCCCATAATGTAAAAACAAGTAGGTTCAAAGTCAGTAATGACGCACTGTACCATGTAACGCTTTACACTCTTTTTTATAAGAACCAGTCAAATTGAGATTCAAGCTGGCTGTTCTTAATTTTTCCCAAATGTTCAGGCTGTTCTTAGTTTTTTCTTAAATTAGTAGTGTGTAGGTCATTTGAAAATACATAGAAAGACGTTATACAAGACTACATTGGATGTTTTGATTGATTGAGAGCCAAATGTTACAATCAAGATGATTTCTCTTGCATAATAATGTTTTTATGAAAAAAGCTTATAAACAACTATGAATAGACAATGTTAGCACAGTATCTAGTTTTACTAGGAGCAACTAATTTGTGAAAATCAAAGAAAAAAGTGTCAAGGCTGTCAATTCTAATTAGGTTAACAAGGAAAGGACATTTCATGCCCATTTGTTAGTGGAAATCTTCTGCATCGTTTTCCAAAATACATTTTACGACAAGGCTTCACACTCAGCCTTTTTCTTAATTTGTCCTTAACTTTCCAGCAAATTTCAGACTCGTGTTCTTATAATATTGTTCTTACAAAAAAAAGTTTAAATTGTACGTCCGTCAGTGTGCATGCATTTTGTTTCATCACAAACAAAACTTAATGCATCAAGCTTTCCTTCAATAGTATTGCTTTAAAATGGTAGCTATAAAGCACCTTTCGGGCGAGTGCAACTGAGACAAGAGTCCTGTAGCTGGTTTCTTGGCAATCAGAGCTTAGTATTCCCTTACCAAAAGATGATCAAATGAGATTCTTTTCTTTAGGTGGTAAGCTAAAAAGGTCTCATCCTATTGGCTTAGGTTTCTTTGGCTGCTGGTAGCTTCTGAGCAACTCCTCAAATTCTTGTTTTCATAAAGACATGCATTGCCCGCAAGATATTAATTCAAGATATGACATTTGGACAAATTCAGAAAACACGTGTTTGCCCATTGTCCTCTTCTTATATTCAATTAATTTATTCTGTAGATTTATAGACAACGGTGCCTGACTTACAGATTTGCTCTCAATATTCCAAGAGTAGTTTGAGCTCCTGAAGTTACTTCAAGGTTAGTTCATCTTGCATGCTATCAATTGAATTTCACATAACTTTATTTCTCTTAAGTAGCAAGCTCCTTTTGACTTGTCATCAGATTAGAAAGTGAAAGCGAGAACACTGCTTCACTTTGCTGACTGGATAATACTTTTTAACGAGATCTTAGAAACCTCTCGATCGAAGCGGTTATTGACTTAGGTTCAGGGACATTTCGGTGTAAAGTGAATATTTTGCAGTCTTTGACTTAAGTTCTAAGCCTAGACCTTTCCAAGAGATCAAATGAAAGTAGTATTGATGGTAAGGGCTTTCCGAAGTAGGGAAGTCACCCCGCACTTGTTGCCGGTAGAAACTGGCCTTTGTGCTCACCGTTCATCAACAATTCTGCAGAATTTAGTAACCGGTCGTTTAATTTCTATTGCTACACCTCCACTCAAAAGCCCCGCCACCGATTGAGAGATTAATATTCCTCTCTCCTCCCAGCATTTAGATTCATAAGTCGCAGAGGCATCGGGGCGGCATGTTCTTAAACAACAGGGTAAATGCGCTTAAAAGCACGTAGGCTGTGAAAGGGGAAGCTTTCCCTAAGGGGTACCTAGAAAAGCTTACACAGCGTAAGAAAGGGTATAACGGGGATTCCTAAAAGAACGTCCGCACGCTCAAGTACGATCTGAACCTCCCTATTCTCATCTGTTGGGAAGCATTAAGTACATGGACGTAGGAACCGGGGGACACAAGGGTACATGCCCCCCACTTTTCGAAGACTCGGACAAAGTGCCCCTCTTCACGCAACTTGGTTGCCTTCCTTGAAAGCTTTGATGATGCAAAAATAACTAGCAGAATACACGTTTCCAGCGATTTCAGAGGATCTACGCTTCAAACTTTCCAGGGGGAACATGCCCCTGGAACCCCCTAGCTAATTTAGATTTAGGGACTGGTTCTTTTTCATCATACAAAGAGCTTTATTGTTTCATTAAGCTTTTCCCCCAAACAAAGTGCTTGAATCTCACTGTAAGAAACTCGCCAAGGTGCCCCTCAATCCACGTGCCCCCACTTTCGTAATGCTTCCTACGTACCTGATCAAACATCAAGGAGTACTTACATTATGCACAAGTCCTCAAATCCTCCTTAATATTTATACAAAACTATAATTTTTAGATTTCTCGGCTATTTATTAACTTTTCGCACCTTGAAAATAGTAAGATAAACAATAGATTCTAATATCTACATAGTTTTGGAGGTGATGACTTGGAAGTACGTACGCTCGAGGGAGGGGGGTACGTCCAAAACGTATAAATATTGGGTGTACGTGCTATCTGAATAGTCCTAAATTTAAAATGGGAATGGCTCCATGTCTGCAAATGAGGAATAGTCAAGTTCTGAGTCCTTATCAACAGACCTGGAATGCAAACTCAACTTGAGTCTCAGTACATTTTGAACTCTGAGCTTAAAAACGTTTAATCTGAAAAAGTAGATGTGGCACTGGAAGAGCTAGGGGGACATGGGATTCCTGAAGCCACTCCTGGGAAAAGGAATATTTTCAACTAGGTTCTTTTTTTTAATTTAGATGTTACTATCGTAGCAGGGTTCATACTGAACCTGGAAAACCTGGAAGAAGGCCATTTTTACGAATAGTCGGGGAAAACCTGGAATAGTCAGGGAAATTTCTATGATATTTACCCAAGTCAGAGAAAAATCATGGGAAGAAATTGTTTAGTGCACATATCATTTTCATAAACCCATGCATGGGTGTTCTCAAAGTCGTTGTTGCCTTTTCTCCCTGTAAATGTAAACTTTGTTTCTTTCCTTAGTGCTATAGCAAGTATATGTACATTTCCAATTTGGCTCCATGCTCTTTGCCTATTTTTGTAAATATATGATATGTGGGTCAGGGAGAAAGTGGGTGTTTTTAACCATAAGTTAGGGAATAGGGAATTTTGGTTCACAAATTGGGTTATGAACCACGTGTGACAAGACTACGGTAGAGATAGTAAGAGCAGGCCCGTCGGAACGAAATTGATATTGGGGGGGGGCTGCGAGCGAAGCGAGCTAAAATGGGGGTCCGGGGGCTGTCCCCCGGGAAAATTTTTCAAGACCACGCCCTTTTTATCGCTGGAAACGCCCTTTCTGTACACATTACACAATTCAAATGATGTTGAAATGACGTTATTTAGATGTTTAATTGACAACGAACACTACTTACAAAATTATACATCTATGAACGAGTAATAAATGATTTATTGGGATAACTGGTTGATCTAATGTCTTTATCAGCTTAAAGCTTGCCCGTTAAAGCATGTTTTCGAGAAGTTAAGGAACAAACACTAGCAAATTATTGGGGGGGCTGAAGCCCCCCCAGCCCCCCCGGTTCCGACGGGCCTGAAGAGTTCTTTTGCCTGTTTGATATTTACTCAGGCAGAAAGTGGCAATCTTCTTAACGATGAAGCTATATTGTCCCATAGCGGACTAACCAACTTTATTCTTTCACTGAATGATTTACTATGAAAGGTAGTAGAGCAACCTTTTGTAGATTCGCCTTTCTGTTTTCCAAAGTATTAGACATCAACGGACCGAAGTTGTTTAAAATCTTGAAACCAATGCCATCTTTGTAATCTGATAAGCTCCTCGTTTGATAAAAAGATTCTAAAGAGTTGAATCTATATTTAAGAATGAAGAAAGAAGCATTCACAAAAAGGATAGCGTTGGTAACTCAGTAATTAAGGCTCAACAATGAGCACAAACAAATATTTGTTTCTGATTTCAATTTCTCATCTTTCTGTTTATATTCACGTTGACTGAAGAATTATTTTTTACAGCATTGCTAATGTAGAACTCTGCAAAAAACAGGTACTTTTGTAGCCTTGCGTAACTATAGAAGTGTTCATTTTTGCCCTAGATAGTTTGCCGTATCAACAGACTTTCAAATAGCAGTGACACGCTCGTGTGCAGGAGAAGTGTTGGATTGCAAAGCATCATGTCTGAGTAAGTGTACCTTACATATTACAAGGATTATTATGAAGCACTGAAAGATCTCAATGAAGTTGAAATGAATATCCACCACACACAACACATAAACAAGTTACTTCAAATTGCTTACATTTACTTCAAATTGCATCAAATTGCCTCAACTTAATTCAAAAGAAACACCGTAGATTACAACTATATTAGTTTACATAAGTTCGCTCCTCGTTAAATTTCTCTTCAACGTCAATCCAAGCAAATAGATGTTACTTAGCAGTGGACGTTCTAGTTCAAGAATTGATAATTTGTTGATGACACCGTTATAAATTGGAAAAAATATTAAAGAGCCTTTATGCGTTAATAAAGCTCGATTCACGAGCATCGTGGGTTTTCAAACGTGTCTGAGAAACCATCTGACAGCGGTTGCTTTTATGCTGTTTTTATAAAGCTTTGTAATGGCGAGATTGTATTTCTCAAGGGAAGATGGTGGTCTTAAGCGCCTCTCTCGCTGTATGTTTGAATAACTGGCAATATTACATATATATATATATATATATATATATATATATATATATATATATATATATATATATATATATATATATATATATATATATATATATATATATTGAATCATTTCAAGCGTACAAATTAAGTTGGAAAACTTTAGACATGAAGAGAAAATTTTACAATCTTAAATCAATGTAAAATTGTCTGTTGAATTTTGCTCAAACAACTGGGCGTACCTATGTTGTGCACAAGCCCAACAAAAACTTAAGGTTTCATGCTTTATAAAACGCCATGTTGACAGTAGAAAAGTCTGCTATTTTCACTGATTCTAAATACCTATATAGAAGTGCATTCTAATTGTATTTTTACTGGAAATGAGCCAATTATTCTCAAGATAAGATTATTCCTGTGCCCCAATCCCCCACTTGCTTTGCACTGACGCAACCATTCAACTGGGAAGAGATGTATTGTATAGACGTCGCTGGTTCTTCATCAAGCCACAAACCCCAGCTGAAAACGCATGTATTCATTCTGTTGCAATAATTGTAGTGATATATAGTTTAATGTGTTAGGTAAACAGGTTAGTTCATTCATCTATAGAATCAGAGTTGTGCTAATTGATAATTAACGAGTTGCAATGTTTATATTGACTCTGTAGCGAAGTGGCACGAGAGAATACTGAAGGGACAGAAGCTGTAATTGATTCTGAAGATGGCAGCATGAGATCATCTCGGTCCAGATCATCGACACATTCATTGAGTTTTTCTGGCGGCAACGAATTATCTGATTTGATTGCAAAAGCAAGATCTGAGTTTAGCAAAACACTGCGAGACGTAAGTACTATTCCGTTGTTTGTTGTCATTCCACTGCGTTGTAATTGGGTATTTTGATGTCATCTCAGTGAAACATTCAGCGAATCTTATGGCAAGTTTTGATCGCCTGAAATGTTATTATGTGAATATTCTTAATTTTCAAAATTAGCAGTCTTTCTGGTGTTTTATGAAGTAACAGAAGCTGCTTGAATTGCTAAAAAAGGATTAATCATAAACTTTCCTTCACCAAACCAATTTCTTCGGTTCCAACCACTCTGTAAAATATAGTCCCATGCAGCAGGGGCTTTTTTTACAAGAATTTAGGACTGCACATAAAATCCAGCGAAGCTGTGCTGAAGAATCAATTTCTGGCTGCAGATAGGATTGAACTCCTTGCTTTTAGCGAAAAGGGGTAGATAAATACTACTACCTCAAACAATTCCATTTCTCGTCGTGTTTCGCCTATCATTTCATATTTAAATCTATCATTTTTACTGCTATTTACTTTCCTACACCCTGGGGCCACTAAATAGCAAACTTTGAATAGGGCAGTTTTTTCATAAGAATTGCAAAGATTTTTTTAGAACTGCACATTTTGGTGTGGAACTGCAAGTTGAAAAAACCCCTGCCATCAGTTTCATTTACTGCTCATGCTGCAAGGTTTCGCTAATGCATCTATTATTTTTGAATGTTGTTTTTGCAAAGTAATTTCCATATTGCTTTGCTTCTAATTAACAAAATTATTAATTAATTATCGTCTTGAGAAATATCAAACATGAGCTATCTGTGAGCTTTGTGCAATCCAACGATTCTGTTTGGACATAAGTTTCTTCATTGGGGATACATCAGATTTTGACAGACATCGAGAAGGAATTGAGGATTGGGAAGTGTAGTTGGGCTACTGGTTTCACAACATATCCTTTTCAGAATATTAGGTCTACATCAAAAACTACTGTGGTCTTTCTCAAGCGTCAAGTCGGGACGAATCCACGTTCAGAACATTACCTCCTCATCAAATAAAGTCGGAACGAACTTTAAAAAAACTAATACGGAATTATTCAAAAAGAACATAATGGTAAGAGTGAGTATGCGCCATTTTTGTAACAAACTATTACGAAAAATATAAGGGATGAAAGTGTGAAATTAGTTTTATTACATAACCTCAAAAATTTAGTGCAGTTTTTCTACTTTTCCGCTTTCTGATGGATTCTTTCTAAAAATACTCAAACAATCAAAGAATTGAGGACCTTGGCGAGCTTGAATACTGCATTATCTACAACTATTCTTAATTTCAGCAATTTTGAGCCTTATTTTAATGGCCTTATAGACTAAATTTTTAATAAATGTGTAGTAGACAAGCTTGAGATGTGAATTACACCACGGTAATCTAAGTCAATAAGGAGAAATTTAAAGAATCCGTCATATAAAAACGTTAAATAGAGCTAATAGATTGCTACGAAAATAAATACACTGCTATATATATTTTGCCAAATTTTATTATAAAGTGCTATAATGTGTTATATACCATAGCAACGTATAATTTCACATCATATCATATTTTTCCATTATGTGTTATACTATATCAGAGGTGGCCAGCCAACGGCTTGCGAGCCGCATGCGGCTCTTTGCTTGGCTCCATGCGGCTCTTACACTCATATTGAAGTGTACGTTTCTTATAAATGTTTACTTCACTTGAGTTCAATAGGATGTTTTCTTGTGACGGGAAAGGATGTGCGTAAATCTTTGTGATGTCACAGTAAAGAATGTGGTTCTTAGCTTCTCATTGGTTGGCCATTCCTGTACTATATTATATCACGATAACTATTGTCTTTTGCCATAGTGAATGCACATACCGTATTTCCTCTAATAAACGCCGCCTTCTAAAGAACGCCGCACCTCTGGCCAAATGCAGTGCCGTATTTCCTCTAATGAAAGCAGCATTAAAAATTTAACATCATCATCATCATCATCATCATTTCAATTTTGCACAGACGGTGGCCCATTCAGCTAAACTGGTTTGCAAGGGGCCGTCTATTTACAAAATAAAAGCTAAAATCTTACAAAAAAGTACATATTTTTAAAAGTCTACATTAAAAAGTACATAAAACTAGACATATAAAACAACTATTTACAAATATGACTTAAAAGATGCTGTGATGAACATCATGAACGAGGGCTGTGTTGGGGACAGTTATGTTGACATTCTCTGATATTTTTGTGAACATATAGTTTTTCAACTTTAAAAGATTTTTGACAGTCTTTGTCATTTTGTAAAGCTTGATTTTTCATTTTGTAATAAACGCCGCATCATAACGTTCGATTTTGAAAATAACGCAGCTTCATTCTTTAGGGGAAATGCGGTAGATAGAGTCTAGTATTGTGTAAGGGGAGGGGTCTTGTGCATGAATGTTACGTAGCAAAGGTGTATCAACTCGAGTGAGACGAGCAGTTACTTTAAGAGGTGGGGGTCAAAATGAGAATTTTTCCATTACTCTCTTTTTGAGTGATTCCTGCACAATCACAGTAAATACAAAAAGAAGGATGTCATTATGTACGGCCTCAGTACGATCAGCATAATGGTTACTACAACAAAACTGACATTATCCGACAATCAAGAACCCTACTTAATAAATATTTCTAAACTAATGAACCCTCATTAACACCGTATGACAAAAACATTAATTGAATGCAAGTGCATTATAATTCCTAGCTCACTCAATTATGCCTTACCAAACCGACAAACCTTAGTAAAAACTAGCACAATAAAAACTACTGATAGACATTGGTTGTGATAAGGATTTGAATTAACCGACACACGAGGGAGTGGTCACGAAGTAGCTGGTTTTCCAGATCTTTATCTTGATAATTTCTGGTCCATACTAGATCTCTATTAAGATTTTTAGGGCCCAATAGCAAAATCAAGATATATTTAATGATTCCATAAATCCGTGCTTCCTACCCTTCTTCTTGTTGCCTCCCCCCTTGGCTACAATGCAATGAAAGGGATTCTCCCTTACCAAAATTAATTGACACGATGCATGTGTGAAGCAACACTTACTGGCATGGTTAGACGTCAGACATTATCCATTATAATGATGCTTTCTTGATTACTTTCTGCAATCGATAATGGTAGCTTCTAATTCCTCCTTTAATGAGTTAAATTCCCCCCTAGAAGGAGAATTCCACCATGCTTGAAAACACTGCCATAAAGCATTTTATTTATTTGAGGTAATATCATTGGCAAACGGGTGAGGTGGCATAGTTGTTAGAGCGCATGCCTCCAGTGCGGAAGGTCTAAAACTCAAGTCCGACTCGATGCCCTGACTGAATGCTCCCTCACTGTTCACCCAGCTACGAATGGGTACCTGGCGGCAACACTGAGGAGATAAAGTCGGCGAGGAAAGGAACTGGCTAGCCTACCTCATATGCCGATGACACAGGATAAGTGTCCTCTCTAACAGACACTCTCCTATGTACGATAGTATAACGGGACTATCTTTACTTTTAACATCATTGGTAGTAGCATAGCCAGGGTCACATCCTTGGGGGCAAGACAGAATAGTACCGAGGGGGCGGGAAAAACAGTATGGAGATCAGAGAGGAGGCAAGAAAGGAAGAGGTAAAGCTCCTTTTCGGGCAGTGGAGTCAAGTAAAGTAGAAAGAGGTCCCTCAGATCCATCGTCAAAGTACCAACTGTTATGAAATGAGAAGGCACGATGGGAGTGAGGGGGGATGTAGCTTTAAATATTAGGGAAATGCCCTTTTTGAATGTAAAGATGTACCCTTTCTAGATAGAAAATAACAGTCTAAGTCGTTGATGTGCATGAGAGAACCATCAAAAGATCCTTTTTACCTGGTACTTCAAAGATACCCTCTGAGGCAGGGCCGTCAAGAGGGGGACAGGGGGCAAATTTCCCCAGGGCCACAAGCTCCAAGGGGCCTTACAAAACCCAATTCTTCAAGGTTTGGGGCCTCCTAAAATAAACCAGCAATAATTTTTCAAAGCTATTTTCTAGGTCCTAAAAGTTTTCAGCTTGCTTCGCATTCCAGGAGGCCTCCCCTTTCCCTTTTGCCCCGGGACCTCAAAATGTTCTCGGCGGCCCTAGAGGGGCGCTTGGAAATCAGCTTCATTGTTGAAGGATATCCCTACTTCAATATATTAATTGAAATGTAATGCTCCAAGGTACTAATTTGTGCAGATTTCTAAATTTCTAGGACATCAGCCTTTTATCATTTGGAGGGTGACCACCCCTTACTGTCCCTGTCCATTGCTACCTCACTCGCCATTTAATGCAGTAATGGCATCATATGCAGTATTACCCACCAGCCTGCTAGCATCCATGCATGGATGCCTTGATGAAAATCAACCCTTTCTTTTTTCTTTCAGTACATGCTTGAAACCATGCTGGCTGATATCCTTATTCAAAGTACAAACTATAAAGTTATCTACTTCTCCACTCCTAAATGTTGCCAACCAGGGGTGGATCCAGAGCTTAACTTTAGGGGACCATCTGATTCCTTTAGTGTTTTTTTCATGCAAGGTTCTTAACACAACACTTTGCTATAGGAAATGTTATCGTTTGGGAGAAGGTATGACCCCTATCCTCCACAACCCAACTAAATCCGCCCCTCTTGCCTACCAGTCAAAGCCTGGGTAATCTTTGATAAAACTTTGTATTATTGTCTTTTCATTCTCACCTTCCTTTTTTCTTTGCATAAAAACGAATCAACAAAAATGACTCTTGCTGCATCTGCAATATCGTTCTGTATATCGTCTTCAGCAGAGCTACCAGACTTGGGAATTTATCCCAAGATTTTGGGAATTTTTGAAGGTGACGGTATTTTTCTTGGGGTTTATCTAGGGAACTATATAAAATGCTCAGTAACTTCTTTGTTTTCATTAGTATGATATTGCTTATTGATATTTTTTCTAATTAACGAGCCACAAAATAAGTGTTTAATGGAACCGCATACAATATGGGTCTGGTGGCTCGGCCCCCTTCTTTTTTTGCAAGTAATTTTACAAAGAAAGGATAAAAGGTCTGTCTATAGTTCCTGCATTCATTTTGATTACAAAATCTAACATTTTCGACGTAGAAATGATATATTCGAAAAGGGTGCTTCACCAAGATTTTCAGGGTGTGGTTGAACTTGTCTTGCTGTTTCTATATTATCATATGTCATAAATAGCAGTATCATCAGGGGTAACCCCGGGGAGGGCTAGAGGGGGCTATAAACCCCGTCGGAACATGCTAGCCCCCCGCCAGAAGGTTAAGGTGTTCCACCACCCGAAAATCTAAAATCACCCTTCTTTATGATACAATATTGAAACTTGGCACATAAGGTTATTTCGCTATGCTGATTTCAAATTTGCTGGCACAAATTGTCTATTTTTAGCCGTTTTTATGGTAACATGTAAGCAATGGCAGAAAAGTGACATACATTAGTAAATGCAAATTTTTTTCATGTAATGGTCTGAAGTTGATATAGATAGATTACAAGCATCAGAGGTAATTGAAGAATGGGATATAGCTTCCAGTTTGTTTATATTTGTAATCTATAAGATTATATGCAACTTTAATTCCAAGATTGTGTCTTTTTGGTACATTAAGAGAGAATGAAAGCCATCCTGTTCATAGCCAGGCCATTCTATGACAAAATAGATGCCTATATCCCACACAGTATATTGTGAGCATCAAAATGATATATAGGAATCCATATTTTCTTGAGCTTATCTGCAAAATTTTTGTTCACTTAATATGCATAATATACTGAAATCGAAACTAAGAAAAAGAAGGAAAATTCTCTGAGATTTTTGGCATATATAGTACCCTTAAAAACCGTATCTTAGCCCCCTCGTCGGAAGAATCAGCCCCCCGTCGGAAATTTCCTGACGCCACCCCATGAGTATCGTGTTATTTTATATTATCATATATCATGAATGTAATTTTTTGGTATTGGACCGTAACAATGTGACGTAGCTAAGGGGGCTTGGGTTGTTGCACCCCAAAAGTTAGCTTGCCCGCAAATTGGTGGCATTTTTCATGGCGTTTTGGCTTCTTTTATTGGGAAATTGCTCTTCTTTATCGCAAACAAGTCCACTTTGTCGGCTGGCTGTCGGAAAAATTGGACCTTAACTTGCTCTCAATTGGATGTTGTACATTTTTCTACACGTCATAACGACTAAAGAGATTTAGGCATTAGGGTAATCTTGGAAGGCGGTAATGTTAGATATCATGGCCTATAGAACACGGCATTACTCTTCTCATTTCTTCCGCAAAGGTACTTTTACAAAACGTTATGTGCCCATTTTTCGTTGCTAAATTGGCTTGCTTTTGATGTTTGAGCAAAATTTGCGTTTAGCACCGAATCGGGGGGGATGGGTGGTTCGCAATTTACTTTTGGGATCCCAGAGAAGTGGAATATTTCCTTAATTTGAGTGAGCCTAAAGATTTTTTGCTGTTGATAAATATTTAGAAAAATGCACTTTTTGAAAAATAAGAAATTTAGCTCCCGGCCTAGTACTAAAAGTTTCTTAATTTTTGGCCACATTTAAGTTTTAAAAGTTTCTTCAAAGTTTCTTAATTTAGCGAACTAAATTGCTATGAAAGCGTACGCAAAACGTGAATGCAGCAAACTGTTTTTCCTATAACAAACAAACTAGTGATTTCAATTTCTTATTTGTCTTGAGTTTCTTGGCTCTTTCCTTGTAATTCTAAAATTTTCTTAAATTTTACGCTGTCTAGTACCAGGTTGCCTATAAAGTGGCTTCTTATAAAAAGGAAAACGTGCACATGCGGAAAGCAGACTTTGTTTCTCATATGAAATGTATATATGATAAATATACCCCCGGTAATTGGAGTAACGTGTGAACGATCAACTTTCGTGTGTTGACAACAATACCTATCCAATACCCATATTATTATTTGTACCAAAGGATATGAGGAGATTTGAAAGTCCGCGAGTAGCGATGATTGACAGACAGCACAAAACTGCCGACTTAAACCAAAACACGATCTTTGGTGATAAAATGGATGAAGATGTAGGAAGTGCAAAAGCATCCAGCTTGAAGCTGAATTTGTCCAGCTCACCACCAAAGCAGGGTCTTTCTTCTCCTGGTGTTGATAGACGTTCACCGATGAATGATTTCAAAATGGAGAATGGAGTACTGTCACCAAGACCAAATGATCTACACACGAGATCGACATCACCAAGATTGAATGAAATAAATGCCATTATCAATGGATCACATGTGTCTCCGCGGCAAGACGATTCTCCCACGAATGCCGAGAACGATGGAAATGAAGGTAATGTTGTTTTTTCTTGAAATCTACTCTTCTCATTTTTAGTAGACAATTCTTGTAGTTGGAACACTGGAAGTGCTAAGCAGCAGTGGCGTCGAGTGACCTCTTTTCTGGGAGAGTTGTGGATTTGCTAGAAGCAAGTTTTAGCGAGAGTTCCCAATTGTTATGGGTCCGTTGATTGAAGAGGCATTTTCATCGCTCTTTTGACTATTTCATGACAAAGCATGCGTTTATTTACCGACGAAAGTCATTGAATCTAAATTTACCGACGAGATCACCGGAAGTTGGGGGTGTTACACCCCCACACCTCCCCACAAGCTACACCCTTGCTAGGGGGCAAGTTTTACTTCCCTGGTGCAGTGGCCGCGCAACGATTTTGAAAATGGAGGGACCAAGCTAAAGTTAACTTAGCGTTTGGGCTTAGTCCATACAACAAATAGTTTACAGGTTTCTATAGCATGTCTCCTACCATTCTACACTATTCAGCACTATTCAAATGATTACCGACGGTTTCAGCATGAAATGGGAAATATGGCACCCGCCCCCCCCCTACTTGGGTACGCCTCTACTCCATAACGAGTGGTAGCAAACCGCCAGTCACTCCTCTGGCCACATGCTAGAAAGTAGCCCTGCCTGTAAACAAATATCCATGCCACAGAATAAGGACTAGGCCATGTCTAGGAGGCGAAGAGGGCAACACGAAATATCCGAAATTGCGTAGAAATTTTGAGAATTGATTTGCCTCTTTATGTCAAAACTTGTAGCTTCAGTAACTTGAGCGCGTGAAGTGAAAGCACTTCTACTTTTATTGAGGAGGAGGGGATGTCCTGCTTACATGGCCAGTTTCGCTCTGCACAGGGCAAAAATTTGCCGACAGGATGCGTGTGCAGCCAAGAACAACTTTCAGGTAAACAGCTAGATTTAGCATCACGTTTGACACCAGGGCTGCCAGATTTTGAAAGCCAGAATACGCCAAATTTTGAAAAATATATGCCAAGCTGGGTGAAAAGATACGAAATCCAAAAATCCTCCGCGGAAGCAATGAAGCTGCGGAGCGTTTTGTATTTTCAACGCTAGAGCGACCATATGGTCTAATGACAATCATTGATAAGGTGAAGTCACTATGGTTTTACCCCTTTTACAATCTGTTTGAATTATGAATGCATGATGGAATGCATGGGTTTGAATTATTCAGAAACTCAATAAAAGTTGAAAAATAGCACATTATCAAGCTATGATGAGGAAAATGCCAAAATTATGCCAAATTTAGAAATCTGCCAAGTGCAATTTTTGAAATCCAATGCTCTCCAAATAATGCCAAAATTGTCACATTTGGTATTGAAAAGGCCAGTCTGGCAACCCTGTTTGGCACCGATTTGGCATGTTACAGATTTCAGCGACTGGCTCACATCCTTATGACGCAGGCTTTAATATTACTTCGGCACTTGAAAAGGACAGCAGGAAGACGCTTATGAAAATGACGCAAGGAAGATGATGAAGTCATCTGTTGTGGCTTTGTGACCAGTGTGTGTTATGTGGTCCTAATCAGGGGGTGTTAAGCTCATTTTGGCTCAAAGGCCACATAAAGCATAATATGACGTCACACGGGCTGGGCAGGCTGACAAGTCTGAGAGGCTAAGGTAATAGGGGCTATAAAATATGCATAGCCCATCGCATGTTTCCTATCAGACAAGCTAAACAATGGCGAAAAACTGGAGAAATAACCTTGTATATGTTGCAAATGCAGGCGAGAAAAATATCGCTAGGGTTCGGCTTATTCAGATTCCTTCGGGGGCCACATTGAATAAGCAAGGGTGGCGGCAGGAATAGAGTTCTTCACCTTTCGAAGGGCAGCTAGAATGTCCCGACAGTAGGACTATGGCCAACTAGCCTTCCCCAGCGCCACCCCTGCACATAAGCAAGATACATTTGACATTCTGAATGTGAAATCCTAGAAGATGGTGGTGCGTGCACCCTGTATCCCCAGTTGTTACACCTTTACTATTACACCTGTCTTCTTCTTCTTCTTCTTCTTCTTTTTCTTACCCTGTCACGCCACTGCTGGCGGATGGCCTCCACACCTTTCTCCATGGATTCCGATCTTGCGCCCTTCCCATCCAAGCAGAGCCAGCCTTCTCTTCAATCTCGTCTCCATCTTCTCTTCGGTCTCCCTCTTGCTTATTTCAAGAGTAATAAATGTCTCTTCAAATGACGTTGACAAAACCTTGCATATTTCCCATCAGAGAAAGTGCCCTGTTTTATTAAGATGTTTCATTGCCGATTTATGTGGTTTTTGCAGTACTTTTGAGAAAGACTATAGAGCTAAAGCCCCCTTACTTACACGTTTTTGTTATAAGAAAGTTTCTGGTCCAGTACTGAAACTTTCTTAGCTTTTTCACGCTTCCAGCATCAACACTGATGTTTCTTGGGGGCTGAAGCCCCACAATGTCACTGAGCCCCAATCAGCATACAAGTTTATATCCACGGTCTCCACTTTCACAACCTTGACTTCCATTTTTTAATCTTAAAAGCATGGTCCTTTAAAGTGTTCTCGCTTCACCCCCTTTCATCACTTTGAGAGCATTCTATCCCCCCTAGCATTTCTCTCTGGCCCCACTGTAATGGTTTGCAACTGTAGACAACCCAAGTTGCTATGTATGCCGTTATTTTCAATACTTTTGTTCACCATGTTTTTCTCAAAAGAGAATTATGAATTATAACTTAACAGGTTTTCTATATCTTAAGTCAGTTCTGTCATCGAGCATTGACACAAGCAAGCCCTGCAATGAGATGAGCTTGGAATAGTTGCTTCGAATGTAAATACTATGCTGATAAATGACAAATTATGACTTACGTTCGCCTGTTATGCGACACCTAAATCCATTTTTATTGCAGGTGATATACAGTCGAATATTCGCTTGTCTATTACGCTCAAATACAAGTGCCAACGCCGAACTCTGTTTCTGAAGGCATATCTAATAGCAGAAGCTTTCTATCTATTCTATCTATCTATCTATTGATTTTTTGTCTCCCTCTGGAAGGCAAATCACCTTGCTATGATTCTTTTTGAGTAGATTTGAATTGGGAGAATAGTCTTGGTTTATTACGATAGCATTTCATTATTCATGATTTTGAGGCTTGTGAAGCATTTTTGACCTGCAGTTGTATACGTTTTTTATATAAGAAACCTAGCTCAAGGTCTAGTACTAAAAGTTTCTTAACTTTTAGCCAAATTTTAATTTTAGAAGTTTCTTAAAAGTTTCTTACTTTAGCGAACTAGATTGCTATGAAAGCGTACACAGAACGTGAATGTAGGAAAGTGTTCTATATTATCAAAATGCGTCAGTGCGAGCTAAATGCTAAAGTAACGTCATTTGCACATGGTATTGGTACAGCTTTACGTTGAACCAGGTAACGATTTCAATGTGCTATTTACCTAAAGTATCTTAGCTCTTTCCTTGTAGTTCTACAAGTTTCTTAAATTTTAGGTTGTCTAGTTCCTAGTTGCTTATAAAGTGGTTTCTTATAAAAAAGCATATAGATCCTTTTCAGAGTAGCACTTCCTCTGTCCAATTATCGCCGTTCCAATGGAAAGCTCAAGTCTGCTGTCACCTAACTTTACTACTCTTTTTTGACTATTTTAGGCCATCGAGCAATCCTGAATGGAGACACCAACGACGCTCAACTGCAGCAAAAGATCAAAGAGCAGGACAATGAAATTATAGTTTTAAAGGCTGCATTGGCTAACGTTGTAAGGAGGCTGGAAGTTTTAGAATCAGAGCGCAGTAAACAGAATGGACATATGTTCCCGAATGGAGGTGAAGATACGATATTACAATCATATAGCCAATGGGTTCTTTATGTTCGTATTTTGAGAGTAAATACTTAATCAGGTGTTATTTCTGTATTGAGAGATTGGTTTATGAAGAGTACAGGATCTAGCTACTTGATGCTTTGATCTGCAATTCTTTGACAGAAAGAGCTGTTTGATTTTTAGCACTCAAGTGATAAAATTTTATAGTTCACTTATTCATTCATTCGAGCATCTGTTTCAGCGATAACTAATATCATCCATTTTACGTATAGATAAAAACTATAGAAATATGCAGAAATTTCACTCGTCGATCAATGTTATCCTTTTTAACTTCTAAATCTGTTATGAATTTCTTTTTATATGAGATAAAGGCAATATTCCAATTTATTGCTTGGGTGCTACTCTAATCAAAGCCCCTTTTCATTTGCTTTTTCATTTTTCATATACCAAAGCTTTTCATGTCTTGTTAGGAAAAGCTGTTTTGCCCGCTGCTGCAATTTTGCCATCTCAGCCAAAAAGTCCGCGGGTTTTTAAGGACTCCATTGATGATACAAAGGACGAGAAGGAGGTAGAACTTAGCTCATACACGTTTTTCTTTATAAGAAATCCATCTTTTTGCCTGAGTCTCAATTTTCTTAACTTTTCCCGAAATTGAGCCTGAGATTTTCTACAATTTTTCTTAACTTTTTCTGGAATAAACTGGCTAAAATGGGTTACACCTTCGTTATTAATATTGTATACTCGAATATGAATTCCATCTTTAACATTTTGAATGCAATAACGATGAAATATTGATTATTGGCAAATAAAAACATTTAATTTTGGAAATTGAGCCTAGTTATTTTCTTACGACTTTCTTAAGATTTTGACAATTTGAGTCTCATTCTCTTATAAACTTTTTCTTATGTAAAGAACCTACATTGTTCTTTCTGCTAATTGTGCAGACAGTTGTGCACTGTGATAGAATTTGGAGTTCTCTTGTAAGATCCTTTAGGGATGGTTTCCATATAATCTTAAGGAGTCTTAAGAGAGTCGCAGACAGTCACAGATAGTCTTAAGATCAGTTGAAAAAGTTGAACATGTTTAACTTCTACGATTGCTTACGACAGCTTAAGACTCCTGTAAGACTCCTTACGATTATATGGAAATCAGCCCTTAGTAGATGATAAAAATTTAATTCATAATCTAAAATTAAAATTCTACAATCTACAGCGTTTTCGAAACGCAGATATCCGTACTGCTGTTGGGGCATTTCCTGTCATTCCTTGTGCTAGCTATCTCTAAGAAAGTTCTTTCAAGGGTTGTTCGATATGCTTAATTTTACAGATACCTCAAATTGAAAGAGAGAAGTCTGGTCCTGTGAAAAAACCACTAACTCGAAGGGCAACTGATTTTGCTCGAAAGCCATCTTCTAGCTCACAAGGTCCACAAATGTCTACAGCTATTGAAAGAAAAAAGAGTTTCTCGTAAGAAAAGCAGTTAATTTTTTTTCAGTCTGCACTCTTTCGTTGTCAATTTGCGTTTATCTTGAAGATGTTTATGCATGGAAGAAATTTTACAGATTTTAGATTATCCTCAGCTCTAGCTATCTAAACTTTGATGTTGAGCACCAGATGCCTGTTTTAAAGCATACTTTTGTTCTAATTTCTAAACAGTTGTAATTTTATGCAAAACGAACTGGGCATGATTTCTTTTTCTTTAGGAGAAAATCATTTGATAGTTTGCGAAGATCTAGCTCTATAAGGTTTGAGTTGTTTTTTGGGACAGGCTACTATTTTTGTTTAATGTTCAATTAATTACCTGTTATCATGGAATCATGATTGATATGATGGAACCTTTAACACAGCCATGTATTTATTGGGGTCAAAAGTTGGCCATGCCGCAAGAGCATTGGTCATAGTACTGTTCCGTGACCTTTGTGTTTTAGAAGCAGTAGTTTTTCAAATGGTCAAAATACCCCCCCCCCAACGGAAAGTGCCACGGCACATCCCTGCTTAAGAGGGAGAATATCAGGAAGCGAAAGTTGTCCTAATGAGTGCTTGGAGAGAAAGGTTCATGTTTGCTGCCAGGCTCACAACGTGTTTTAATGATATTGATCGATCAATGAAGCAATCAAAGCGATCATTCAATCGCCTTAACTACGATTGCGTGTTGTGATCAATTTTTCCTTAATCAGTTCTTCTCAGCTGTGTTGTTAATTTATTTTCTGTTGCATTAACCAGCCCATCGATTGTATTTAGTGTTCGTAATGGTATGCAAACCTCTCTATTGCAGCAATATTTCTGCCACAAATGGAAGTGAAAGTACACCAAGAGGTAGGAGCTTTTAGTTCAATATTACATGAAGTATAAATAACATTTAAGTCATCTCTTTTGATGTGAACTTTAAATAACGTCTTGAGTTGTTGCTGCTTAAATCTGGATATAGGACAGTCAGAAGCACCTTAGCTCAAAATACTTGTGCTTCCAGCCATAAGCTGGCCTCGATATGATCCTACAAAATTTTTCCTTTTGAATGCTTTTTGTATTTACATTGCTCTTACTAGAATCCTAAACACTCTTCAAGTCAAGGAAATGACGCTTTAATTACTGTTACGAATTGTGTAATACTGAAATACTACATTTCATTGACTACAACAAGAAGATGTGAAGTCATTTCCTTAGTAATGCTCATGTGTAAATAAATGATACCGAGGCTCAACTCACTTCCCTAGGTTGACTCTGGTAGGTATTTTCTGATGGTTAAAAAAGACTGTTTTTGAATCGTTGTAGAAAGCATTCTCAAATACCACTTTTATTTCTTGAATCAGACGAGATCGTGAAATTTTACATAAGAGGAAGAGCAGTGAGCACGTACCCTCCATCTTCCTATGTTGAAAGCAAGAAGTGTGGACAAGCACCAAGTAAAAGTCTGACATTGGAATGGGTGTATCTTTTCAATCAAAATCTTCTTGAATGTTTGACACTAAACGCCTTAACTACGACCTTTACTTATTTCTCAGAGTTTTTCCGTCCTACCTTAATTTGTTTTGCTTTAAATTACTTTTAATTAATTTCCTAAATTAACTTTCCTAATTTTTATCTTCTGCCTAGTATAACTTTGTCTCTTCATGCCAAGAATTGTAGTTTAGTTTTAATATGTTTATGCACCTTTCTGTCTGATTTTTGCGCTCAGATTCTTGGCAATGGATATTACTAAATTGTCCATTGATCCAAGGTTCTTTATTTAATTTAAGTTATCATCTTATTAGTTCATCTTTTTTATTGATGTTCTTTATTATTTGTTTTTTATTTAAATCATGTTTTATTGCATTTCAATTAAATCACCTTTATCGTTATCTTCTCTCATTTCTGTTGTCGATGGGATCTTTATCCTAAGAAGAGATGTTTATTGCTCAACAACTCTCATCGAACAATTTTGGACAATTTGATTTCTGTACTTTTAGACGCTTTTATAATTTTTCCCATTTTTAGTGCATGAGAGAGTTCCTTAATCTTAAATAGGTATGGCTACAGGGGACGGGATTGCAGAAACAATTTGTTTCTGTTGCCTTCTGGTGAAATCATTTATAACATTGCAGCCGTCATTGTAATTCTGGATCGCGACATTGGAGAGCAAAGGCATTATTTAGGCCACACTGATGATGTGAAATGGTAGATTGATACAATATGTCTTTCACTCTTCTTTTGGCATTGTTTTGTTGTTTCATGTACCTCTATTAGCCAGGAGCATATTTCTTTACTCTACATTCATACATTTTCAGTAACTTTGATCTTAATTTCCTGTCCCAATTCGACTTTCTTCTTTCATCTTCTTACTTCAGTTTCCTTACACCATCATGTAAAACCATTCATATCTATCGGCCGGTTTATTGTTTTTTCTATCTACCTTGCCTGCCTCCACCTATCTGGCTATCTACCCATTTTTCTGCCTATAAATCTTCCTGCACGTCTTTCTTTACTCCTTTGTTATTCTGTTTATGTTCTATGTTTCAACTTACCATTCTGCCTTCCTGCCTTTATGTATAGTGAGATTTCGCAGACCAGATTAACCATGAAAGCTAGCATTCGTCTTTTTCATGCAGTCTTGCGTTGCATCCTGGGAAAAATATCATTGCAAGTGGGCAAGTAGCTGGCCATAGCAAAGAAGACGGGAAGGTAATTCTACTCTTTACAGATGATATGTGCCTTCTCTTCATATTTCTTGTATGTAGCACGTTGGTGGGATTTCTGAATTTGTCAATAAAATCTTTGATGTCAAGTGCGGTATCTGTGAAGATTCAGCTCCACCCTGGCGTCACTAGATAGAATTTGACTGGAGCTCGAATTTGTAATATGTAATAGATGATGAATCATGGTGATTAGCAGCACGGCAACTGATTTGGAATCGCCCAAGAAGAAGTCTATTAACGGGCAAAGATGTTTCTCCTATCGTGCAGCAAAAATGTTGAATGACCTTCCTGAAAAAGCTGACCAACATTGTCCTTGTAATGATTCAAGAATATATACAGTTCATTTAGTTTATTTTTGCGTATATTCATTGCGTTTTGTAATTTTTTCATAGTAACGTTTTTGGTATAGATTATTTCAAATTAGTCTTCAGCTTTTATATTAGGTTTTTCTAAGCTTTAGTGTTTTAGTGGAGAATCCCTTCCAGATGAGCTCTGGCTGAAAGCCCGCCCCCCTCCGTAATTGAAATGAAAATGAAATGAAAAAAATATTTTTTTAGTTATGAAAATGACTTATTGTTAGTACAAAACAAGCCCTTTGCCATAGAACGGAATCAAAATCACCTAGTGGTCCTTGAATCAATTCATTCAAGTGTAGAAGTTGCTTGGGTTGGTCTCGTGTAGTTGCCACAGCCTCAAGATGTCTTGATTTTGAAAGCTAAACTCCGTCAAAGAGAATAACATTTTTGTCAAGTATTGAATACTGCAAAGCTTTTACCTTTTAGCAAAGAGTTTCATAGTTGGTGTTAGTTAGATTCTGTATTCTATGCTCATCTACTATGAAGGTTAGTCGTTCAAAGCATACTTCTAACTGTGACTTGCTTGGACTGTGGAGATAAAAGCAGCAAGGAACGGAACGGGTCACCTGTTAATGGCCCTGCATAAATGCCTTCTTTAACAGGCACTTTCATGCATACATAAGTGCACGGAGACCCTGCCTTTTGTCTTATCACCTTCTACACAATACACAAGTAAATAGCCTAGAACAATAAAGCGTTGAATTTGTAATCTCATGATAATTTTCACTGCTATAGACTTGTTTAACTGTTTATCTTTAGCCCCACGTAAGAATTTGGGATTCAAAAACTTTGGAGACACTCCATGTGATTGGCATTGGATACTTTGAGCGTGCATTGTGCTGCTTGGCATTCTCCATCAAGGTTTCTATATTTGTTACGTTTTCTCATCAGCAACCTCACAAAATTAGCGTAGCCAGGGTTCAGGAGGTGGCGGCCACCCCACCCCCAATGATAAAAAAAGTTGGTATTTGAGAAACGCTCACATCTGCCATGAAATCGATACATTGGAAGGTAGCTTTGAAATAGCAAGTGCAACTGCACTTTTCTATCTGGAATAAGGCATATCTTCATATCCAAAAGGGCGTTTTCCTAACATTTAAAGGGTGTGGTCAAAATATTTTTATCTCTCTTTCTTTCTTCATATCGGATGGTATTTCAACGCTGGCCATGACAAGGGGTTATAGATCCCTGCCCCTAGTTAACTCCCTAGTCACTCTTCAGAGTCCGTACCCTTTTCTGCCTCCTCCCCCAGACCGCACCTTTTTTGCCCCAAAGATGCGACCCTGGCTACACCACTGCCTCATACTACAGAGGCACACTTTTGCACCTTGCCCCCCTAAATAGACGGAAATTTGTTGCAAGTTTTCTTAACTGTCAAAGATAGCATACCTTGTAAGTCCCAAATGAGTTGAAGGACCAATCAGCATTTAGAAAAATAACATTAACCATAATAATAGCAGAATCTATTAGCTCCTACGCAAGGGCATGAATGTGCGTGTTGACTCTTTAGGTGATAGAGTGCCATCGGACTTACTAAATCTCTTAAAAGTTCAAGAATATTTAGGGAATTATAAAGCCTTTCCCTGCTTTTAGGTATTAGCATGTATTAGTTTTCAATTGTTGAAGTAAGGCGTCAATAGAGTTCATTAGTGATGATGTCATAGAACTCTGTTTTTAGAATTTTATATTAGGACGGCATGGAATGAGAGAGTACCATAAAATAGATATGTGTTGAGAACTATAGGCGAATATTGTCTAAGTGGGATGAAATACGTCCATCTGACTACCGAAAAATTGCCGTTTAAACCACTGTATTTTTCTCCTGGTTCAACTGTTGAGAACCAGACTCAAAATACAGTGATTTGATAGGAACCATGTCAGCATTCAATTGCCTATATCTCTGTCATTGTTTGCCATATCGAGCTGAAATTTGTCGATAGTAGCTATTTCTAAGTGCTTTTTCAGAATTTAAAGCCAATGTCAAAACATTCTAAAAATATCATTTTCGTGACGTCACACTTATGAACTGTATTAACTATCATTTCCATGCAAAGTAAGGGGTTGAAACCAAATATAGACAATAATTAGAAGACCACTTGACGATGAGATTGTTTTTTAGAACTATTGTTGGTAGTATAATTTCAACATGTATTCGAGATGATGAAGTTGTTGCTTGTTTGACTCACAGGATGGCGGGAAAATGCTGATAGCTATTGACGAAGCAAACGAGCACGTGATATCACTTTGGGATTGGGAGAAAAACTCTCGCTACTCTGACAATAAGGTATCTTGTTCAGCTTCCTTTCCATGAAATGGTATAGTACTCAGTCATTGTATGTAGGGAACAAATGCAACAGTATATAAACAGAATATCAAGAGAAACATTATATGTAGTTCTGTTTTATGTTATGCACAAATTTGAGGGTTTCGTTTCAATCAAGTAGGACTGTTAGTGTAGGTATAATGTTATGCATAAAACTGACTTGCAAGGAGAGCTTGTAGCTGCATCCCATAGTCTATTTGCAAGTAGGTTGTTTCCTCTTTGGGAAGTGGACATTGATTTGTGCTATGTAGACTAAAAGACTTCATAGATTATTAAATATATTGCACTCAACACAACGTGAATGTATCCTTGGTTAAGGAACCGTTCATTATTCATGCCTCAGGTTGGGACTGAAGAGAAATGTTTATTTGGGTAATTATTTTTGCTACCCAACTTTGTGCACTATAAAAATAATAGTTACCCAACCAATATAAAGCTATTAAAAGTATGCTACCCAACCTTTATAAGACAAAAAATGATATACCCAACCTTAGAGCTGCCTGAAAAATCATTTACCCAACCTATTTCTCTTCAGCCCAAACCTGAGGCATAAGTAATGAGTGGTTCCTAAGCTTCTAGGTTTCACAACCCTCGTACACTTGGACAAAATTTTATTCTCTATCTTGAGTTCCTGGGAAGCCCTCATAAGGCCAATTGAGGTTTGCAGTGCTCCATCAATATTCAGTAGGAAATGTAATATAAAAGTCGTGGAATTTTGCTCAGTAGCTTGTAGCTGTCTAGGAAGAGCTGTGCAATAGCTGGTAAAGGAAGTACACCTGGTTTAATTCGATGTGGAATCGCCCTATTGCATTTGAGAACAGGGATCATCTAGAAAGTACATACGCTAATAATCACCACATTTTTTATCAACCCACCCATCCTATATGCGTGAGTGCACTCTTGACTTACTCACCTACTTCTCTTGTATGAGTTTACGAAAGATAAATAATAATTTTGATTACTTTACTCTGTATCACGCATATTTTTGTTAGAGTATTTGATAGTAAATTATTTGTTGACTTCCAGGGATCAAATGACGCAGTACTAGGGCTTGTCTTCAATCCATATAATACCAACACATTTGTTTCTTATGGTCGATCTCACATCGCATTCTGGACTATCACTGAAAATATGAAAATCGTCAAAAAGATGGGAATCTTCGAGGTAGGGACATTAACTTCATGTTTTCCACTCATTTTTATTAAATTCAGAATTAGGAATGTAAGTTGTATTTCTCTGTTTATGTGTAGATCTGACAGAAAGTGAAACGTAAATATGTGAATATTAGTAATTTCAATATCTAGAAACATGGAAAGCCAAAGTTTGTACTTTCTGCTGCTTATACAGCTAATGAAGATTTGCTAACAGGAGACTCGAATGGGAATCTGTTCGTGTGGGGCAAAGGTACATGTTTCAATATTTTTCTTCATTTTTTCCTCTTAGTTTTCTCTTCCGTATTGTTCTTTTACTTCTTCCAGTGGTGTGCTTATGAGGGGGGGGGGCGTCATGCCTCTTAATGTGTAGAAAACTACGTGAAAGTTGACCATGCAGCAGATAATCTAGCCTCCCCGTGATCATAGTGTTTCCTGTGACCTTATTCTTTAGGCATAGTTGGTCAAATGTTTATAGTACTCCTCCCCATGGAAAGCGTCTACGTACACATCTGATTTCTTCCATGCATCACTGTATATCAGTGTCTGTGCTTTTATATCTATGCTAATATGTGTACATGTATAATGTATCTATGCATATATAAATAGATGGATAAATGTATCGATACTAGCTACTTTGCTACAACTTTTATTTTCAAATCTTCTTTGACTTTAGGAACCAATAAAATATCAAAAGCCATCAAAGAAGCACATGATGTTAGTAGATTCAACATTTCTAATTTATTTTGTCTTAAGTCGTATATTTACTTGGATCTATATGGATATGCCTGTATTCTAAATCCCTCTCACTAAAAATAATTTGCTGACTATATTTTAGTGACTTATCTAAAGCAGTTTATGATTTTGCTTGTTTTTTTCCGTCTGATCTCATGGTAGCACCATGAATCACGCAAATGAGTTGCAAGCCATAAAGCGATGGTCAGATTGCTTTTCATTTGAGTTGTTTTATTCAGGGTGGTATTTTCTCAATCTGCTGTATGAGCGATGGCAAAATTCTCACTGGAGGTGGAAAAGACAGAACAGTATATGAATGGAATCAGTCCTACCGGAAAACAGGGATGGAAATGGAGGTATATTTGATTTCAGCCCAATTTTTTATTGATATTTTAAGACCTTGGTGCTAATTAGAATTTCTTGGTCCTTAGACTTACTTATTTATCCAATCACAAAGAACGGAGCGTCATCTTTTGTAGCATGGAAGAAATATATACAAGAGAAAATTCCATTACTGTTGTTGGAAATTATGTTGAAATTGAGAAGAAATCTTTTTTAGCAGATGGTAGCATAACTCTAGTGTTTTAAACCACACGTGGCGTCAAAGCATAGTAAGAAGATGTAATGGCTTTACTAATTTGATTTTCAAACTTTGATGAAACATTACCAGTCCAAGGCAATTTTAGGTATACCGGACACTTCTTTGGACCAAATGGTTTTTCTACTGCAAAGTTGGCTAATTGTTGGTTGATGCAAGAAAGTAGAACATCTGCTGGATATCCGTTTTCGATGAAATCCGTATCAAATGCAGCAGTTAACACGGCAGTTTTAGAATGATCTGAGAATTTTAAATTAATATTGACCTAATCACAAAACAACCTTTTTCTGTTTTTTTTTCATTCTTTGGTTTACAGCTATCCAATATCTAGAGTGGTTTTTAAATGGTGGCCTGAGAAAGCTTTGATATTGTTGTCATTAAATACCTCGAGTTTTAGGCACGTCACATACGCATGAAGGTAAACGGGACCCTGCGTTAACCTTTTTATTATAAACCATAGGTACCCGAGAATGCTGGTCAGGTACGTACGATTATAGAAGGTGTGAGGCTGGACGATGATGACCTGGAAGTTATTGTGGGAACAACAAAACATTGCATTTTAGATGGGACTATCAGCTCAGGTCTTGGTTACGTCATACAGGTGAGTCTTTGGATTACTTATGCATATTTTTCTTGGGAAATTTCTAGCCTCGGAGGTGGTCAGAGCACTTATATTTTCGAATGAAACTTGCATTCTGATACTTAAAGAAGTCTTTGTTTTGTATATGCAGTCGCCTATCTGGGGTATTCTTCGTATTTGCTGCACCGTAGTGTAGACCGGGGGTCACCAATGTCCAGCCCAGCTAACACGTAAGCCGGCCCAAGTGCTTGGATACATAGTGCTTTTATTGTAAAATCAATATACTGTTTTGAAAGGTGCTGATGTTTTTTGCATTTTACAGTTTCTATAGTCTGCCAATTTCATTCTCCCCACAGCAGCCCCAACCTGAAGAGCACTATCTATAATAGTGCTCTATATTGCCAGCATCTGACCCCGGCATGGGTATTTTATAGTGCATTTGGCAAAAAAGGTTGGCGACCGCTGATGTAAACAGCGTACGGACTTTTTCTGTTGAGTATGAAAGCAAGTTGACGCCCATTTGCGGTAGAGAATCTCTGCTGTTCCTTTTGCAGATTCTTTTTGCGCAGCATAAACACAGAGGCACATGTGCCCCTTTAGGGCTGGTTTCCGTATAATCGTAAGCTGCCTGCGATACATCGGTGATTCATCGCAGATGAGTGTTTCCATATAGAATGAAATCGGTATCCAAGTTGCTTGTAACCAAGGAAAGATAATTTAAGAAATGTGTGTAAACATTACATAGAACGCATTGTTATTGAAATTATCTGATGTTGGATGATTCATGTCACGTGGAATGCAAAACAATAGTTCATCGCCGATCCATCGCAGACGAGTGCTTCCATATGATTTAAAGCCATTGGCGATGCCGTGAAAGCATCGTAACAATCGGGAAAGTAGAACATGGTTCTACATTCCAGATGCTGTTACGATATCGCCGATGCATTGCAGACATCCGAACAAGAGTAATGCCATTAAAAATGTTTGCCTACGAACCATCGGCGAATCATCGGCGATGCATCGCAGGCACCTTTCGATTATATGGAAACATGCTTACGATTATATGAAAACCAGCCCTTGCCTCCTGCGTTCTCTTACCTTTTCTAGAATATATATTTAAAGTTCGCTACTGTTTTTCAAGGAAGTGCAATGGGTTGTTTTGCAAATAGGGCGGCTATTGCTTCAATATATTGTAATCCCGCATACTAACATCTCAGAATTTACAATGAGTGTCCCTTTCCAGTTTTCTCAGGCTTGAACTACCCCTGTGTTAATTCTTGAGAGACTAGTTCATCCTATCAAACTACGCGAGTATGGCCATCTATATCTTGCTTAGCTCATTCCCTAACTTAATCTAATCTGCATCACGAGGCATATATGTATATCAACAACAACAGTGATCATGGCTCCTTCGCAATGACGTATCAACATAACGAGAACTGCCTTGGATATATCTCACCCTGAGGATAGATCAAGAAATTTATACGATATGAAGCATTTCACAACATATGATTGAGAATAATCTAGCCGTTGCCAATGTAAAACATTTGTGTGCCCATCAAAAGCCAAAAGACAGTCTAAAATATTAACCAACGAGTATAAGAACCAATGGGTGTGATCAGTAGCGGATCCAGGGCGCCACACACGCCTTACGTAAGGCATTCAGACATTCTTAATATTTGAGGGGGGCTTATTTGAGGAAGGACTCTTAAGTTAGCCAGTTCCCTGAGAGGAAAGAACTTTCTAGTATTGAAACTATAAAATATATTGTATAGAAATTTCTTGTATTTGAAGCAGAGCTGAAGTGTTATCTATCTAAGCAAAGTAATTTTTTCACTGATTTATGTTTCATTATTTGGGAATATTTGAAGTACCAATTCTGC
Source organism: Cassiopea xamachana (assembly GCA_900291935.2). Lineage (NCBI taxonomy): Eukaryota > Metazoa > Cnidaria > Scyphozoa > Rhizostomeae > Cassiopeidae > Cassiopea > Cassiopea xamachana. The sequence continues at coordinate 4,305,261 of OLMO02000301.1, forward strand.
AGCCTGCCTACCTATCTTCAAAGAAGCTTATAGATCTTCACTACTTCACCTTCTTCTCTTTTCTGCTGTTGACCACGCCCTTTTACGACCCCACCCTTGTGCGGCAGTCAAAACTTCCACTGGATCCGCCCTTGGGTGTGATCCCATCACTCGATCATGTTTGTACCCCTGTATATTGTTGGAAACCTCTACAGCCAATGTCTTATTGCTGTTTCTTTCTTCTTTGAGGGCCATTTGGATGAGCTGTGGGGTCTCGCTACACACCCAAGTAAGCCAATCTTTGTTACATGTGGATCAGATGAGAGAATGTTCCTCTGGGACGCGGATGGACACGAAGTTTTATGGTACAAACATCTTAAGGTAGGTTTCCTCGAGATAAACCCAACAAACAGGCTTGTAGACCATTTTAACGATTCTCCCTTTGTTTTTTCTGCTTATCATGTGCTATTGCACTGAAATACACGTTCTTTTTATAAGAAAACCATAATTTTACCTGAGCCTCAATTTTCTTAACTTTCCCAAAAATTGGGCCTGAGATTTTCTTAACTTTTTCTTATCTTTTTATGAAATAAACTGGCTAAAATGGGTTACAATTTCGTTATTAATATTCTTTACTTGAATTTGAATTCTATCTTTAACGTTTTGAATGTAATGATGACGAAATATTGATTTTTGGCCAATAAAATCACTTAATTTTTGAAATGGAGCCTCGTGATCTTATTAAGATTTTCGTAAGATTTTAACCATTTGAGTCTCATTTTCTTATAAACTTTTTTCTTATAAAAAATCGTGTATAAAATGAGGTAAAAATGTATTTGCATTCTGTATTTGCTTTTGATGCATGGAAGTGTGTGGCGATATAAATTTTTGATGGTGTGGACATTTTACCGCAAATAAACAAAAAGCTCAAATTGTGTACACGCAAATTCTATAAGTCTGTTCTGTGTTCAATGCTTAATTTTGTTAAATTCTATTTATTTAGAGATAATTCTTTTTAAGTTTCTTGCAAAATTTTTGCTACGACAGAAAAGTTTCCCCGGAGTGGAGTTTTCGAAGCTTGAAGATAAATAAAATATCTGTTGTCACTGCCCCGTTTTCCAAGTTCTGTTGTGAATCGTTGTTATGCCGCCTTCTGTCAAAGGCTTCTCATATGCGCCATAGCAGATCAAATTGGGGCCTGGCGTACACGGATTTACGGCGTACACGTGTAAGGCTTCGGTTTTACACGGAATGCACCCTGGCCTCAGATACCACGATTCTCACAAAGTAGTCATAGATCTAGAAAATTAATTTTGAAAATGTTCTTGAAAAGTTGACTTTTGTACATTTTAGGAGCCTGCGCAATCTGCTTCATTCCATCCAACTCAACCCATTTTGGCGGTTGGTACCAAGTCTGGCAGGTGAAATTCTAAATCAATGTTTCATTTTCAATGCTTCATTTTACTTTCAATGTTTCTACTTTCGTAATAATGTGTTGATTATGTCTTTTTTGGCATCAAAATGGCATCAAAATAGGATAGTCAGGTTATTTTCAAACGAGAAGCCAAGTTTGTTCTACAGAGGGGGCAGACTTGCTAGTTATAGGCAAAATGTGATAAACATCGAGTTGCTTAAAAAATGCGGCATCACGCTCCAGAAAAACCCACCCATCCCTTGTCACATTTTCATGCAAAAATCAAGACCCCACCCCCCTGTCTGTGACATAATTTGTGAATGGCCCCTCACCCTCGAAATACCCCTAAATAAACACTGGCTCTTACAAGCAATGCTATCTTGGGTGTAGCTGTTTTTTGCCTAAAGGTAACATCGTACACTTCTAAGAGCTTAAGAACTGGGGCTTATAGTACCCAACTCGACCTCCAAAACTGTTTATTTGACATTCAAGCTATTTTTTTCATGGCTACTAGCACTAAGGCATGCCGGGATAGCTCAGTTGGGAGAGCGTCAGACTGAAGATCTGAAGGTCCCTGGTTCGATCCCGGGTCACGGCAGGCTTTTTTATTTTCGACCCACTTGTTTTTTCCACACGCTAAATTAATGTCTGCATCATTTTATTATTGTCAGGTGGTTGGTTGTCGATCTAGACACATCTGAAGACATTGTTTCATTTCAAGATGGACCAGAGCAGCATGATGCAATCAAGTATTCCCCGGGTAAGTTTTCTTGGGCCTTTGTTGTAATTTTTCTCACTTTGTTTACATGCTTTTTTATAACTTGAACATAACTGTTTTTTCAAGTAAATTTTTGATGAAGCAAGAAACAACTTAGAAACAGCATCCATGAAATGCTTCACAGAACCTGAAAATTCTATTTCTTGTATCACAGTTTCCTTAGGTTGGGTTATTATTAATGGAAAGTTAAAGACTTTAAGAAAAAGTTAGGAAATATTTGAGGCTGGAGTTGACAAAGTATTATGGAGCTTCCAGGCTGAAGGCGGCAAGTTCATTTCTTATATGTAAAAGCGTATATAACTGCAAAATTTTTGGAAATAATTAAGAGAGCTTTTCCAGGAGTCCCAGTTTCAGGCTGCCCAGCTTGCAATTTCGTGAAGAGGTCATCAAGGGCCCAGTTTGCATTTGCCCTAGGCCCCACATGGGCTCTCTAGGCCTAAAGACGTGCCTTATAAAGTTCTTGGGTGGTGTCTAGTTTCAGGCCGTCACGAAGGAGAGTTTTGAATATTCTACAAAATCCAAGCTGGAAGTCAAACCATTTCCATATGAGCTCTAAGGATTGTGTGTATATAATCATAGTTATGATACATTAGGCTGACTTTGTTATAGTGTACCGAAGTGTGACGTCACGAAGATGATGTTTTTAGAATATGTTAGTAATGGCCTTAAATTCTAAGAAAAGCTGTGTAAAATAGCTATTAGAGACAAATCACAGCTCGATCTGAGAAATAATTACCGAGATATAGGCAATTGAATACGGACATAGTTCCTATCAAATCACTGTATTTTGAGCCTGGAGCTAAACGTTAAGATCAAGGCCGAACATACAGTGGTTTGTATGGCAAGTCTTCTGTCATTAAATGGCCATATTTCATGCTTTTTTGACACTATTCACTTAAAATTATCAACAAATGCCTATTTTGCGCTGCTCTTTTACTCCATGTGGTCAAAATAGGAGAATTCTGATAATAGATTTTTTGACGTCATCGCTTCGGTACTCTATCGTGCCATCTCCAAGAGTTCCAAAGTTATGTATTGCTGCGAACTAGAAGCTGTGCATGTTTAGCAGTTAGGGTCTGTACTCTTTAAAAACATGCATTGGTAACGTATTAGCTTAATCTTTCTTGTAGAGTTTTTTATATAACGTAAACAATCATCTGATAATATTTGCTTGTGTCTGGAATTTGAGCTTTTAGTGATGGACACGTACACGACCTTTTGGCAAGGATGTGCCAAACGGGGAGCGTAGAGGCATGACACCCCCATTTTGTACGTAAAATTTCTCATGGTGCATGAGATTTATCCAACAAACTTTTTGCAAAAAGCCCCCCTCCCCTAAAATGTTCTATGCACATCTCTCCGTTCTGTTATCGCTTTCGCTTAGAAACTTTCACTTAATTCGTGCAGAAAAGCAAAGAAGAAGCAAGAGAAAATGATATCAACAATCGATGATATAAAAGCAAAGACGTTTGTAATTTCATAAAAATTAAGATCAATAGAAAATGTTTTACTGCATTGTTCAAATTTTCAACCTTATCAGTTGTTCAAATTTGTTTAGAGATATCGCCAAATGATAGTCCTCCTCTTTGTTTTGATGTTGATCCTTTCAAAATTCTGTAGATCATTTTTCTATACAGCTGATGGATGTTTCTATAACTATCATTATTTGACTCTGGTCTATCAGTCATAAAAGCACGGACTCGCTTCTTTGGAATCGCTAAACTTTTTGAAGAGTTATCTAAATACATAGGTTTTGTTATGTAGACTTGCCGCTTTTCTAGCCTATTCTCTCTGCGTTCTCTTTTAGAATTAGAGTTATGTTCATATCTAGCAGAACCTCCTTTATCTTTGCTACCTGCTTTGCTGCCCACTAAATTCCGATTTCTTCGGCTCTTTTTTTCAATAATTCTGAGAACTTTCTTTACAACAGGGTGTTTATGTTTAATGTGCTGTCTAATTTTGTGATCTTTTTTGTCAGAAACGGTGCTCTTGCCATTGAGACCTTGACCCCTATTTCCTTCATTTCCACCTTTCTTATTGCGCCCTTTGTCATTTTTATTTTTCTCACTGCCATGTACTACAGTCCTTTCTCTCTCATTGCCTCTTCTTTCAATATTCTCTCTTTTATGACTGTCATGTTTGTTCCTGCTAACTTTATTGTTATGTCTATGATCGCCGTCTTGTTTCTTTCTCTCTCCACCTTTGCTTTGTCCTTCATTTCTGTCTTCATCTCTGTCTTCATCTCTGTCTTCATCTCTGTCTTCTTCTTTGCTACCTTTTTCATTGAGATCTCCCTCATCTCTATTTTTTCTTTTCCTATTTACTTCATTGTTTTCTTTTTCACTGCTGCCATCTGCGTTGCTGCTATCTTCATTGTTACGTCTTTGATCCCCGCCTAGCTTCCTATTCTTTCCCTCTCCACCTCTGCTTTCTCTTTCATTGCTGTCTCCGCCATTCTTGGCTGTCATGTCAATCTTGCCATCTCCTTCATTATTTTCCTTATCATTGTCAATCCCTTCATTGTTGTCCCTTTCCTTCTTGTCCTCATCATTTCTGCCTACCACACTGCTATCTCTTTCGCTACCTCTCTCATTGCTGTCTAGTTTAGTACTCTCTCTTTTGTCATTTTTTCTTCTATTGTTATTTACGTGACCATCTTCTCCTCCACTGTCTCCCTCATTGATGTCTTCTTCATCGCTTTCTACATCATTGCTGTCTCCATCATCGCTATCTCCTCCATCACTGTCTCCTTCATCACTGTCCCCTCCATGGCTGTCTTCTTCATTACTGCTTGCTTTATCGCTATTTCCTTCATTATTATCTACTCCACTGCTGTCTCTTTCATCATTTTTTCTTCTATGGTTGTCTACTTGAATCTTTTCTCCATTGCTATCTCCTTCATCGCTATCTCCTTCAACACTGTCTTCTACACTGCTGTCTCCTTCATCGCTGTTTACTTCATCACTATTTCCTTCATTTCCATCTAGTCCACTGCTGTCTCTTTCATCATTTTTTCTTCTATGGTTGTCAACTTGATTCTTTTCTCCCTTGCTGTCTCCTTCATTGCTGTCTCCTTCATCACTGTCTTCTCCACTGCTGTCTCCTTCATCGCTGTTTACTGCATCACTATTTCCTTCATTTCCATCTACTCCACTGCTGTCTCTTTCATCATTTTTTCTTCTATGGTTGTCTACTTGAATCTTTTCTCCATTGCTATCTCCTTCATCGCTATCTCCTTCAACACTGTCTTCTCCACTGCTGTCTCCTTCATCGTTGTTTACTTCATCACTATTTCCTTCATTTCCATCTACTCCACTGCTGTCTCTTTCATCATTTTTTCTTCTATGGTTGTCAACTTGATTCTTTTCTCCCTTGCTGTCTCCTTCATTGCTGTCTCCTTCATCACTGTCTTCTCCACTGCTGTCTCCTTCATCGCTGTTTACTTCATCGCTATCTCCTTCATCGCCATCTACTCCACTGCTGTCTCTTTCATCATTATTTCTTCTATGGTTGTCTACTTCATTCTTTTCTCCCTTGCTGTCTCCTTCATCACTGTCTTCTTCATCACTGTCTTCTTCATCGCTGTCTTCTTCATCGCTGTCTTCTTCATCGCTGTCTCCTTCATCGCTGTCTCCTTCATCGCTGTCTCCTTCATCGCTGTCTCCTTCAGTTCTGTCTCCATCATCACTGTCTCCTTCCTTTCTGTTTACTTTATCGCTATCTCCTTCGTTACCATCTACTTTATTGCTGTCTCTTTCATCATTATTTCTTCTATGGTTGTCTACTTGATTCTTTTCTCCCTTGCTGTCTCTTTCATCATTATCTCCTTCATCACTGTCTCCTTCATCGCTGTATCTTTCATCGCTATCTCCACCATCGCTGTCACTTTCACCGCTGTCTACTTCATCGCTATTTCCTTCATTGCTGTCTACTTTGCTGCTATCTCTTTCATAATTATTTCTTCTATGGTTGTCTACTTGACTTTTTTCTCCTTTGCTGTCTTCTTCATCACTGTTTCCTTCATCGCTGTCTCCTTCAGTGCTTACTCCTTCAGTGCTTACTCCTTCATCGCTTTCTCCTCCATGGTTGTCTACTTGATTCTTTTCTCCCTTGCTGTCTCCTTCATCGCTGTCTCCTTCATCACTGTCTTCTCCACTGCTGTCTCCTTCATCACTGTTTACTTTATCGCTATTTCCTTCATTTCCATCTACTCCACTGCTGTCTCTTTCATCATTATTTCTTCTATGGTTGTCTACTTGATTCTTTTCTCCTTTGCTGTCTCCATTGCTGCCTACTTCATCACTGTGTACCTCATTGCTGTCTACTTCACTGCTGCCTACTTCATCGCTGTCTACTACATTGCTGTCTACTCCATCACTGTCTACTCCATCACTGTCTACTTCATCACTGTCTACTTCATCGCTGTCTACTTCACTGCTGTCTACTTCATTGCTGTCTATGTCATTGCTGCCTACTTCAGTGCTACCTCTTTCATCGTTATGTCTTCTATTTTTATCTATTTGTTTATTATATCCTTTATTCCTTTCTCCATAATTGTTGTTTCCTTCATTCCACCCATCACCATCATCTCCTCCTTCATTGCTGCCCTGGTCGATTATATTTCCTGAATTGTCTTTTTTATCACTCCCTCTATCATGCCTATCCTTTTCATTTTCATTTGCTCTATTGCTTTCTCTTTCATTGTCTTCTACTCTATTATTATCTCCTTCATCGATTTCTGTTTCCTTGTCGTCTTTATCACTTGCTTTTTCATTTTTGTCTCTCTTCTTAGTTTCTACATAGTTGTCATCTATTTCATTGCTTTTATCTTCATTAGTATGTCCTTTGTTGGTCATGTCATTTCTTTCTCTTTTATTCTTTTTTCCTCCATTGCTGTCTCCCTCATTTCTCTTTTCTACTTTGCTGTCTATTTTATCACCCTTTCTTTCAACACTATCCCCATCATTTCTTTCTTTGCCATCATTGCCTACTTCTTTGCTGTCTTCGTCATTATCTTCTACTTCGTTTTCATCTTTAACTTTGTTGCGTTGATCAATACGGTTCTCTTTACGTCGATGTTCACCATTCTTACCATCCTTGTTTTTTTGCATTTCTATTCGTCCTTCATTGCTATTTGATTGTACATTTTCATTATCTTTTCCTCTATTATATTTCTCATTACCGTATCTGCTTCTTTTGTTGCTACCTCTTTGGCTATGTTTTTTATTGCTATTTCCTTCACTATAAGTTTCTTCATTGCTATCTCTTTCATCAGTGTCTTCTTCATTGCTGTCTCTTTCATCGGTGTCTTCTTCATTGCTATCTCTTTCATCAGTGTCTTCTTCATTGCTATCTCTTTCATCGCTGTCTTCTTCATTGCTTTCTCTTTCATCGCTGTCTTCTTCATTGCTTTCTCTTTCATCAGTGTCTTCTTCATTGCTGTCTTTTTCATCGGTGTCTTCTTCATTGCTAGTTTCTTCATAACTATGTTTTGAACCATTGTATTTTTCTTTATGGTGTTTGCTTTTTTTGCTGTTATTTTTTTGACTAATATGTTTTTTATTGTTATTTCCTTCATTGTCGTGTCCTATAATGGTAGTTTCTGCATCATTGTCTCCTTCATCAATCTCTCCTTCATTGGTTGCTTCTTTATTGCTGTCTCCTTCATTGCTATCTCCTTCATTGCTGTCTTCTCCATTGCTGCCTTCTTCATTACTATCTCCTTCATTGCTGATGTCTTCATCGCTATCTTTTGTATGACTGTATTTTTCATTATTTTCTCTTTTTCTATTCTTAGTTCCACTTGGCTTGATACCAGTAGTATTGTTTTTATTGTTCCTATCAACAGGTAGTGCATTTCTTGACTTCAAGAAGGACTTATAAACTTCACAAACTTGCTTGTCTTCCTTTCCTTCTTTGCAACTTTTAAGGAATTTTAATATTATGTCACCATGATTACTACTACTTTGGCCTTCACTATTTTCATCTTCATCGTCATCATTGTTACCATATTCCTCATTATTGTCATCATCATTATCTCTGTTTTCGATATTTTTCTTTGATTTTACAGTATCAGTCATATTGTTTTTCAAGCTGCCATAAATAGACCCAGCTTGAAAGATCTGCAATGATTGCTCCAAGGATTTACATTTCTTTTGATTTCCTTTCCCTTCCATGCATTCTTCTAGCAGAAGTAGGATTTTATTATTGCGTTTTTCCCTACTAGATTCTTTACTTCTGTCGGTTTCATTCTCTTTATCAACTGTAATGTACATTTGTTTACTTTTCTCAACTTTACCCTCATCATCCATGGCATTATACACTCTGAACCCTAGAAGGCACTTAACATGCTCACAGTCATGTTTATTCTTCCTGCCATCTTTGCATGCATTGAGAAATATTGATATTTTGTCGCGTTTTTCTTTTTTCCCTAATTCTTCAATATCATCTATATCACTCAATTCATCTTCAATGCTACTATCTTCATCACTATCTTCTTCTTGCTTGTTATCTTCATCATTCTGGTTTACATCTTCTTTTTCCATTGTGTAGTTATGACATTTCTTGCTACCATCAGTGGAAGAGCGTGTTTGTAATGTCAATAGGTGTGTTATTGCTTCACAGTACTGTAGATCTTTTCTTGCTTCTTCACATGCGTCAAGAACAGGTGCTATATGATCAGTATCATCTTCATCTATATCATCTTCATCTGTACCTTTTTCATCTGTATCTTCTTCATCTATATCCTCTTCATAGCTTTCTATTTCATTACCATCATCTTCTTGATACTTGTCTTCATTAAGATGCTTTTCATAGTCATGAACTGTGTTCTTACCCTTTTTGTTGTTATAGTTTTTGTTCTTATTCATTTCCTTGCTATATTCTTTATCACTATATTCATGATTGTCATCTTCATCATTGTCACTCTCTTTCTTGCTATTTCCTTGATTGCTATAAGTTTCAAAGTTCTTATTATGATCATAGCTAATTTTTTCATGGTCATCTTCGTCACTACTGTAATCATCATAACTATAGCCTTTGTTGCTATTCTCTTTATTACTATGATCTTCACTGTTTCCCATTTCGTTGTTGTAATTTTCATTGCTACCCTCTTCACTCTTATGATCTTCATAGCTATTTTCTTCATTGTCATCTTCGTTATTGCTATAGTCATCATAGCTATAATCTTCATTGTTATCCTCACTGCTTTTGTAATCTTCATTGTTTCCCTCTGTGTGATTCTCATTACCTTCTTCATCGTTGTAGTCTCCATAGCTATTTTCTTCATTCTCATCTTCGTCTTCATCACTGCTATAGTCATCATAACTATAACCTTCATAGCTATCTTCATTGCTATCATAATCTTCACTGTTTCCCTCTTCGTTGTCGTGATTCTCATTGTTATCTTCTTCATCGCTATATTCTCCATAGGTGTTATCTTCATTGTCATCTTCATCAGTAGCATATTCATCATAACTATAGCCTTCATAGCTGTCATCCTCTTCATTGCCTACTATGTTCGAATTATTTTCACTCGTTTCTTCATCATTGATATGATCTTCATAGCTGTCATCTACTTTATTAGTATGACCTTCATTGTTATTTTCTTCATTGTCATAACTTTCGTTGTTATTTTCTCCTTTGCTATACCTTCTATTGTTGTTATAGTCTTCATTTTTGCTATATTCTTCAATATTGTCATTCTCATTGCTATATTCTTCAATGTCGTATTCATCATTGTCAAAGCTATCACTGTCATCTTGTTCATTACTTCTTTCTGGAGGACTGCCTTCAACTTTATTTACTTCTCTTTTTGTAACACTAACTATGTCCTCTGCATTCCTATCCCCACGATTTTCCTGTCGAGCTTTCAGCAGTGATTTGGCCAATTCACAGTTCTTTTTAGCTTCTCTTCCTTCTTTGCATCTTTTGAGAAATAACAGTACAGCATTACGTTCTTTTCCTCTGCTGCTCTTGACAGAAATAATGTTGCCTTCTGCTACACTGTTGTCAATAACACTGTTGCTTTCTTTATTGATATCTTCCTTTCTACGTTCTGTAACGCGCGAATTTTTGTCCCTTTTTGTGATGCTGTGATAACTACCTTGCACTTTTGTCTTAGACTCCTTTTGGGACTTCAGAAAGGACTTGAATGCTTTGCACTTCTCCTGGTCCCCTTTTCCCTCCACGCAGTCTTTGAAAAATGCTGACATTTCGTCATGACTCCTACCGTTGTCTTTTACTTCCTTCATATCTTCCTTACTATGTTCATCATTAATATCTTCTTCAATTTCGTCGTCATAATTCTGGTATGTGTCTCTTGCAGTACTACCCATATTACTTTCCTTTACATTGTCACCGGAAAACCTATTTTGGGATTTTAGAAACGATTTGAAAGCCTCGCATTTCTCTTGGTCTTCTATTCCTTCATCGCAGTCTTTGAGGAATTGTGGTACATATTCTCCATAATCTACAGGGTCTTCTTTATCTTTGCTAGTTTCTTCATTGTCATCTTCCTCCTTGTGCTGTTCTTCATTGTCCTTGTTGTGTATTGCTCCAGAATTACTAGATTCGTTCTCCGTGTAGCTACCAGTAGAAAACGTGTTTTGGAAAGCTAGAAGTGACTTCAGAGATTCACAGTGCTTTTGTTCTAGCTTTCCTTCTTTACAAGCTTTGATATATATTGACAAGTCTTCATCGTTTTGCCCATCAATATTACTACCAGTCTCAGCAACATCAGATTGATCATTAATTTCTCCATAGTTAATGTTCTTAGTAACTTCTGCATATTCCATTTCTCTCTCAGCATCATCCGTAATCATACGCTCACTTCCCATATCTAAATTAATCTCACCATTTCTATCATTTGCAAGCCTCCCATCTTTTAAGCGAAATCCTTCATCGTACATTTGTAGATCGACATCTTCCCGTTTCTTTCTGCTATTGGTGTTTGTATCATCCTTTGTCTTTTCTGAAGTTTCATGCACATTGCTATCTTTAGCACCAGAGGAATCGCCAAACTTTTTAGGGAGAGAAGATGAAATTTTTATATATTCATAGACAAATTTATTTACAAAGGTTCTTCCCTTTACACCCTAACTAATTTGTGTTTATACACTCAGGGTACAAAAGTATTGAAGGGATGGCCCTAAGCAACTTAAAACTTTGTCACAAATAGCTTAGCCTTTCCTTTCTTTTGTAGTTCTCTCAGCCTTTCTGTTGTATGTTGCATATTCACTGAATGTCATAAGTTTGAAAAACTAGGCTTCAAATTGAGTTTAGTCACAAAGATTTTTTATGGTTTGCCAAGTTCTCCTGAATCACTAAAGGATATTGCATTTATCAATTTCTTCATTTATAATAATATTTCAACGATTTGAAATGGAAGAAAAATGGAAGGGTACTTGCAAATACCTTCATCAGATTTTGCCTGGTGCTTGGGACGCGATTCGTTGTCAATGTTGAAATTGTAATGTGTTCGTTGTGGCTTTGCAAATCTGACTCCACTCTCAATGACTTCCATTTTAAAAATGCCTCGCATTCGTAATTGTTCTCATCTTTCATACACAGTATTTTTTCTACTGCTTGCATCACTTCACTATTGGTGCTATCTGTTTCGCCGGCGCTGTTTTTGTTGTGATGGTATGACTCGCCGAAACTCTTCTGCGTTTCTTGCCATTTAATGAACTTTTTATAAGTTGTGCAAATAGCATTGCTATGTTTCAAGTTGTTGCAAAGAGCAGACAGGTTTGTAGCATGTTTCTGTCTCGAAGTTACGTTCGTAGCCTCTAAAATATTATAGTAGGCGCTCATATTATGATTTTGATAGTCTCATGCCCACAATAGATGTAGAGAATAGGTAGCACTGAATTTTAACGGCGTACTTTTGCCCTATCATTTTAAAGGATACTTTTCCAGTCATCTCTGATCAAGAAATTTCGTATTCAAGTCACAACCTTGCTTTAACTACAAGCAGTTGTTGAGAATAATTTCACTTGAGCAGTGTTGTCTTTTGAAAGCCATGTGTATTCTTGTCTCTAAATTTTCCTTACGCTGGAGCAAGGCCATCGAGAGAGATAGGGGGGCAAATTGTCTCAGGGCCTAAATGTCCAAGGGACCTCAAAATATCCAATGCTTCAAGGTCCTGGGGGCCTCATAAAGTAACAAGCAGCATTTTCCGTAGTTGATATCTAGATAAAATTATCTTGATACAGAAGCTTTTCAGTTTGATTTAGTGATTATAACCGCTTGTGATTCCCTTGAAGTTTTAAAGAAGAAGGAAATATTCTTATACATTCGTTAGACTTTATGAATATCAGCAGTGTACTACTTTTTCTGTCAAAATATCTAGAAGAGTTTTTGAGAGGCCCTAAAAACTGAAGTACTTGTAAATTCATGTTGTCCAGCGATTTTTCAACATGGAATTCTCTGTTTTTCATGCAGTTTATCAAAAACCTTCATTTGTGTTTCATCAAATTCTGGCACAATTGGAGCCTCGGCAAGAAACATGATTGCAATTTCTTCTCTTTTATTGCAGATATAGAGTCTAACAAATGTACGGTGTTTCGCAATAAAAGAAAGAAATTGCAATCATATTTTATCGAGGCTCTTCTTCTAAAGTTTACAGTACAGCTACATTTTCCTAGAAGGGTTTGAAACAATTGTTTGTCAAAATATTGCTTGTAGTAAAATGGATAAAAGGATTTCAACACATTTTCCTGCCAAAATATTGGCCTAGTTTCATAGTGTGGCATGTGATATCATGGTTTTGAATCATCGCAATAATGTTTATATCTTTCCAATTTTGAACCAGCGCTGCAAGCATTTGCAGCCATAGTTCTTTTGTCTTGATACAAGTACTTTTTAAAATAATCAAGCGCAACCTACCTAGAACTAAAATTGAGAGAGTATTTCTTTGACCTTCTTTCCGTTGATTCGTCTGAAAATACAAGATTTGTGTGTTAAAATGAAAGTAAACAATACTTGGGTTTCATCGTCACATAGTAAGTGATATTTTTCCATTGGAAAATAGTCTTTGTCTGTTTTCTGTTGATACCCCTTTGATGCCTTGTCTGAAAATGGTCAGAAATATCTTAGTTATGTGTTGTCAGAAACTAAGTAGATCATGATATAGTTAAAGTGAACGGGCTTTGATTTATAACTGTTTATACTGTAGTTATAAATCAAAGCTCGTTCACTTTAACTATACGAGAGGTGTTGACCTACTGCATCTTTTATTTACACGTTTTTTTATAAGAAAAAAGTTTATAAGAAAATGAGGCTCAAATGGTCAAAATCTTAAGAAAATCTTTAGAAAATCACGAAGCTTAATTTCCAAATTTTAATGTTTTTCATTGGCCAAACAATCGATATTTCGTCGTTATTGCATTCAAAACGTTAAAGATGGAATTCAAATTCAAGTGTACAATATTAATAACAAATGTGTAAACCATTTAACAAGTTTATTTCAGTAAAAGTTGGGAAAATTTTAAGAAAATCCCAGGCTCAATTTCGGAAAAGTTAAGAAAATTCAGGCTCAGGCAAAATGACGGCTTTCTCATAAAAAAATGTGTATAAAGTTTGCAGGCCAACACTTTTTGTTTCTTCATAGATTTCAGAGGTTGTTCAGCCAAAGCAGTTTCTCTCTTATAAAACTAACTAATAATGAATCAAGATTGAGGCATTTACTTACAGCAATTGGCTTTCCTTCGTTGAATCCGCCCATTAGGCAAATTCCTGTTGTAATAAGGCAAACAGCCAGCAAAATCTTGGACACCATTGTTAAATCTTTTGCATAACACTCTCGTACTTGAAGCATGTATGAAAATGTATTCATTACACGAAGAAAATCTCACATCCACCAGCAAGTTTTCCAATACTCAAGCAATACAGCTTGTGTGGGCAAATAAAAATTTGTGATTTATCCATGGAAGGCTCGTTGCTTTTATTTGGTTGTTGTGACGTAATATGTGTACTTTGACGTAGAATGCGATGATCATGTGATCATTGTCCTGTGATTGTTGTTGATGCTGTAGCTTTTAAAGACTGGTTTCCATATAATTGTTGCAATCCCTGTGATCGCTGTTAATGATAATAATAATAATACAACAGTATTTATACAGGTTAGCTTGTTCAGCAATGTGCATTTGCTGCTATCAATCAAGGACTTGTGTACCTAAAAGAACTAACATCAAATTATGTACACATTAACAAATTTAAACAGTATTAAGTTCAAAGGAAAAGTTAAATGCTAGAAGTCAATGTTAAAATCTTTGCAGGCGGTCTTAAATTTAACTATTGATAACTCGGTCTTCATGTTGTTGGGAAGTTTGTTGAAAATGTTAGCACCCAAAAATCCAAACGTTTTTCTACCTGCTTCAGATTTTACTTTTGGAAGCAATAAGCTATGATCATTTTCAGTGATTGGTGATGGCATCATTGAACTATGATAGATGTTATTCTCACACAATCTCAGCGATCCTGAAATGTTTCCTTGAGATCAGACACCCACGAAGGAAATCTGCAGCTACTTGTGACCGAGATCTTCAAGGCAAAATCAAAGTTAAACCCTGATTTTGTAACTGATATTTTCCAGGACAGGGGCGAAATCATATGACCTTCGGAAAGGATCTGAAACACTTTTACCTGTTGTCAGAACGACTACTTACTAGCATTGAGACGGTCAGTTTTATTGGAAATAAACTCTGGCAAATCCTGCCGTCATCATCAGAAAGCATTTCTAATCTAGGAAATTTTTAGAAAGATGCAAGATCTTGGAAAACAGAGTCGTGCAGCTACAGAATATGTAAAAACTTTATTGGCACTTTAGGTTTTGTTTAATTATGTAGATAGTTTGCATTAATTAGTTTTCATTTTAACTATTTATGTATTGCCAAATTGGAATAAAGTATTTATTATTTTATTTATTATTATCTTGTCGGGATCCTTAAAATCGCTGGAGTAAATATTTCAATGCTCGATGATTTCGGGGGCCCGTTCTTCTCTCTTGCAGCGACAAAAATTTAGAGTTCATTTTATTTCATTTCATTTTTAAATATTTATACATGGTGGTCCCTCACAATCATACGTCTGTTTTACAGGGGGTCATGTTAAATACTAATTAAAATAATACTTACAAAGGAATATATACATATACAACTGAATCAATTTTACACAATAATATAATCTATAGCAAAACAAAGCATACGAGAAATAAAAAGCTAATGTATTTTTTCTAATTTTTTTCGCAAGCATTCCCTTCAGTTTTTTTCTGGAATGATCCAAAAGTCCTAGAAGATTTTATTTCACTAGGAAGAGACCCATCGGTTCTCTGTAAGCAGATTAGTTTTGGCCATGCCTAGATTTTAATCTTGATGGCCTTTAGCTGAAATTAGAGACTCGTAAATTTCTACTTGGCGTTGTACACTCTACCTTATAGTGTGCCTTGCGTTATTCTGTATCATTGGAAATGACCTAAAAATGAATAGTCTTTTTTTGTTTTAGATGGGAAGCATATTGCCGTTGGATCCCACGACAACTTCATTTACCTGTACAATGTTTCTGAAGATGGCAAAACGTACAAAAAAGCGGGAAAATTGAGTGTAATCTTTTCTTTTTGAAAATTAAATTTCTCTTTTTACTGAACCATTCCAAGTCTTTCCCTTTTCAATTTAGCGATTTTGGATTCTAGTCAAAGCTGTCATCTTTTTGCATTCCGTAAAACTGCCTATAACATGCTGACCTTCGAGCTATTTTGTTAGCATATGCACACAGATTTTGTAATTGTTCATTTATTGCCTCTTTACCAGGGACACTCAAGCTTTGTCACACACCTGGATTGGTCAAAAGATAGCCAATACTTGCAGAGTAACTCAGGAGATTATGAAATCCTTTACTGTAAGTGTAAACGAATCTTTTTTAATTATGGAGATGGTAGGTTATAATCTGTGATGGCCTACTGTCAAAATCTAAATTTTGTTCCTCCATGTCAGGAAGTGTGTGCCATGATCTTCTAGCAAATTACCCAACGTTTCTTTCAAGCTATGCATCTTTACCCTACTCTATTTACACCTTGCTGCTTAGAATCCATTGTTGTTTCTTTATGTTGTTTTGGGTGCTGCTAGAAAATCCAACCATTTCCAAACTCACGTTCTGATATATTTGCATCTGTCTGCGTTAAACAAAAATTAAGCTAAGGTAAGCCATCCATCTCAGAATAGTCATCCATCTCAGTCAGCAGAGATAGTCACCCATCTCAGTTTTTTCACGTTGCTGACCAACGATGCAATCTCTCCAATTCAGGGGATGCTCCTTCGTGCCGTCAAATTGCCTCTCCTGCATCGATGAAGGATGTGGAATGGAACACTTGGACTTGTGTCCTTGGCTTCCCCGTTATTGGTATCACAGCTTACTTTTTTGACTATTGTTTCTTTGTGTAGTATTTGTGTGCAAGACATTTAGCATTTATGTTTGTTACCTGTATTGTGTGCTAATATTTGACGGAGCAAATGAATGAAAATTTGAAGGACTGAATAGATGAATGAATGAATGCATGAATGAGTGAATGAATGAATGAATATGTATGTAGAAGAATGCATAACTGAATGAATAAATGGATGGAAGAATGTATGAATGAATGAAGGAATGAATGAAGAATGAATGGATACATGAATGTATGGATATATGAATGACTGGATAAATGAATAACTGAGTGAATAAATGAATAAATGAATAAATGAATGAATGACTATATGAATGAATGTGTTAATGAATAATTGAAAGAATTTCTTGAGTGAATAAAACATTTAGAACTGCATATGCCAGTATTAGAAATTACGTGCGTACGTGCTAAATGAATTATCCCCTATGCTGACTCAAAAGGGGGCAATATTTAGGTATGAATCAATTTGGTCGCTTATAAGATTGAAGTGAAAAATGGTTTCTGTGAGTGCCTTTTTTGAGCTCATTCATGACCTTTTAGAATAGTTAAGAGTTTTCTGTTCAAGGGCGTTAAGTAGAAAGATGTAATTCTGATTACTTCATTTGATATCTCTTAGGTATTTGGCCTGAAGGTGCTGATGGTACCGACATAAATGCTTGCTGCCGTTCAAGTAACCAGGAATATATTGTCACTGGAGATGATTTTGGCCAAGTGAATTTCTTCAATTTTCCATCAACAAAGCCAAAGGTATCGTACTCCTGAACTCGTTCTTTCCCACACCTAGTAGTGTTCCACAGTTTTCTTCATTAGAACATCTCAAAAAGAACGTCTAATAATTTTTTTCTAGGCCTACTGTCAACATTGTGTTGGACACAGCTCCCATGTCACTTGTGTCAGATTTATGTATGGTGACAACAGAGTCGTGTCAGTTGGAGGCAAAGACTGCTCAGTCATGCAGTGGAAGCTTTCATAAGCAAGGTTGTTGACCTTAACTCTGATTCAAGGAATAATTGTTAGGGTTCCTTGTTCGATTTCACTTTGAGAGTCACTCGAAATTTTCAGTTAGTCCGTACGGTTGAAACATGCATATTAAGTAGATTGTGTTTTATGCAAAATGAAACTGTTATCTCTCAGTTCATGCACGAAAGGGAGTCTCTTGACAGCTTGTATACACGTTTTTTTTATAAGAAAACCATCATTTTGCCAGAGCCTCAATTTTCTTAAATTTTTCTTATATTTTTCTGAATGGCCAATAAAAACAATTAATTTTCTAAATTGAGCCTCGTGATTTTCTTAAGATTTCTTAAGATTTTGACCATTTGAGCCTCCTTTTCTTATAAACGTTTTTCTTATAAAAAACGTACATTACACTGCTGCTCAAAGAAGGAATCTTTGAGTTTATGCTGAGATACTTAGAACAACAAGGAAAGAAAGATTTTTCAACGTTGCAATTCAAGCCATATTTCTTATAGTTTTGCACTACATTAACCAGCATAGGCATCATTTCTGGAATCAAGTCTGTGTGTGGGAATCCTTTGATGGTGATTCCTTTCTTAGCCAATCAAGATTTTACACCTATGCTGCATAAACGATAGAGGCTAAAGTTTTACTTGTGTTGTTAACGTTCTTTTTCAGTTCTTTCATTCAGCAACTACGAATTGGCTGGTTTATAGACTAAAGTCTTGTGAGTTACTGAAGAGTTATGTTAGTAAATATATGAATTTCGATAAAACGAAACTTTTGTATAAATGCTATAGCATGCAACTAAGGGCCTGGCCAAACGGCTCGATTTTTCACTCGATTTTTTACTCGACAAAAACTCGAGCTGACAATCAAACGAATTGGCCACCTTGTTGAGGAAGTCGAGTGATGTTGAGTAAGGTTTGATCTTTGTCAAAAAAATCAAGCAAAAAGAACTGTTGTTTAGTGAAAATCGAGGCGTTTGGCCACCTTCTCGAGGAAGTCGAATGAAAGCAAGCGCAGTAGCGTCTCAATGGCCGACAAATATAAGTGGTGGTAAATATTTTTAGCTGATACACGTTGCGGAAATATAATTAGTTGAAAAATTGAGAGAAAAGTAAAGCGAAAAATCGAGTCGTTTGGCCACACATGCTCGACTACGCTCAACCACCGCTCAACTTTGAGATCAAATGTTGAAGAAAAATTCGAGTGAAAATCGAGTCGTTTGGCCAGGGCCTAAGAGGCGTCCTGGAGGTTTAGGCCCCTATCTCAGTGAAAAAATAAAAGTTCCCTTTTTTGGGGAATTGTTAGGCTTTTCCAGAGGTAGGGATAAGAGTCATTGAACTTGAAAGTAATCAAGCCAAAAAATATTTATAGAATTTCTTCCATTTCTAAGTCTGAAGAGCATTATCCAAGCTGTACTTTCTTTAAAAGTCCAATACACTTTCATTTTGTCTGTATCAAGTCTTGTAGACTGAGCTGTCCGGTGCTGTTTCAGGATACAAATAGAAGAGCTGAAACTAATTCTATAGCTTTGTTAGGGAATTTTCACAATTCTTAGCTTCGTTTGATGATTTGTGTTATTCAGGAAACATATAGACGAAACATCTTGAAAAGTAAATGTTATGAATTTTGCACTTGACTGGCAATAGGTGATCCTCGACAAAACATGGATCTCCCTTTTGGAGTCACACCATGGGAAGATTACAGTAAACCCAATCTTCCCATGTCGTGTGCTATGCCCTTTTTCTTAAGCATATCTTCTATCAAGAAAAAGTTATGACTTGGTTTATAGTATCTATCCATTCATGATATCGTTTTGTAAACTTTATTAATAAGAAATTGTAGATATTTCTTGTCGGTTGAAGCTGAAGTATCTTGCTCCAGTAGTGCATTGAAATTTGATTCTTTATTTGCAGTACAATAAGAACATTTTACCATACTTGATTTGTTAGAGCTAGTTTATATAATGAGCCATGGATGACCCAAACCTATTACAGCATTGGCTCAGAATGGCACAGCCGCTGGGGATGAACCAGTGTTGAACCAATTAATTGCGTGATGTGGCTCGAGCCGATGTGTTTTTGTGGTTTTATACGCTGAACCGAAGATAAACTTAACTACTCAAATTGCTAAATGCATAGGTTCGGCTTATCTACGGCTCATCGTATGAACTAGCTCTTAGTTGACCATGTATCTAAAAGCACCTCAAGCACTAGTATAACTTAGCTGTGTTATGTTCTGAGAATTTCTCTTTGTTTACCTTCTTGCAATATAATACCAAAGCAAGCACTGAGACTTCTTGTTGACCTCATTGCATTGAGGACTAAAGATCGAATGACAGCGATTTTATTTCTGTTTACAAGTTTTGATTGAATGTCCCAAATATATCTATGCAACTGTTATTTCATCCACAACTCGTTGTACACTCTTGTTTCTTTATAAGGAAAATCTTATAAGAACACGAGCCTAAAATTTGGTGGGAAATTAAGAGCAAATTAAGAACAAGGCTGAGCCTGAAACCTTGCAATAAAAGGTATTTTTGGAAAACGATGCAAAGGCTTTCCACTAGCAAATGGACACGAAAATGTCCTTTCCTTGTTATCCTGGTCAGAATGGACAGCCTTGATAATTTTTGTCTACCATTTTCGCAAATTAATTGTTCCTAGTGAAACTAAACAAGGTACTGTATTAAAATTGTCTATTTATAATTGTTTATACACTTTCTCAATAAAAAACATTAATATGCAGGAGAGATCATCTTGGTTGCAACATTTCGCTCTAAATCAATCAAAACATCCAATGTTGTTTTGCATATTGTCTTTCTATGTATTCTAAATGGCTAAACACTACTAATTTGAGAACAAATTACGAACAATTCAGCCTCAAAATTTGGGGATAAGTAAGAACAGCCAGCCTGAACCTCAATTTTACTGGTTCTTATAAAAAAAGAGTGTGGTTCATAATACGTAGTTTTAAATTTAAAGTTTTCTTTTAAATCTTTCAGCATATAATAAAGCTATAGAATTTGCAAATGAGAATATTATGGAAATTTTGGAGTACCCAACAGAATTTAAGCTATACGTTTTATGTTTTGACGAACATTCATTGCTATCAAATATACCTGATTCTGAATGTAATTTTTGCAAAATTAGTGGATTTTTTGACGAAAGCAAGGCTATACACTTTCGGCCAGTTGATTTATTTTGAACTTGTGTCAACAAATGCTTCAAACTTGTGAAATTTTTAGCAAGAACTAAAAGTGTGCACTTGATATTTTGTCCAAAAGTCAATTTTGGTATTGCAAAGTGGTATATGCTGTTTAATTTCTTCTTTTCATTTTTATTGTAGAATACATTTGTTTCCCGCTTGAGATCATAACATCACTCACTGTTAAATTCTACCACAATCTGTCAGCTCAAAGGCTATAGCCTTACCATTTTAATGGACTTAGACCCACTTTTAAGTTCTGTAAAAATCTCACAATTCAAAGGCTATAGCCCAATAATTTTCATGGCACTTGATCCACTCTCAACTAATATAACATTTAAAAATTCAAAGGCTGTCGCCTTACTGTTTAAGGGAAACTAGACCCACTTTCAAATTCTGTGCCCTTTTCCAAAGACAAAACCTATTGCCTTACCATTCTTGTGGACCTCAAGCCACTAACAAATTCTATCAAAATTTCGAAGGTAGAAGACTATAGACTTAATACTTAGTTTGAAGCACACCCACTTTCAGTCTGTCTCAAAATCTCTGATTTTAAGCGCTATGGCCTTACTCTTTTTGTGGAACTAGATACACTTTGAAATTCTGTGAAAATCTCCCAGTTCAAAGACTATAGCCTGATTATATTGGTGGAATTTGAGCCACTTTGACATTCAGTGAAAATCTCACAATTCAAAGGATACAGCCTTCGATTTTTGGTGGAATTTGAACCACTTGGAAATCCTCTGAACATCTCCCAAGTGAAAGGCTATAGCCTTACTATTTTGGTGGAATTAGAGCCACCTTGAAGTACTTGTGAAAATCTCACAATGCAAACGTTATAACCTAGCTATTTTCATGGAAATGGACGCTCACAATTCAATGGATATAGCCGTACTATGTTTGTGGAAATGGACCTACTAAGAATGCCTGTGAAAATGTCACATTTCAAAGGCTATAGCCTTACTATTTTGGTAGAATTCTAGCCAATTTGACATTCGGTGAAAGTCTTACAATTCAAAGGCTAAAGCCTTGCTATGTTAGTGGATTTGGAGCTACTTTGACATTCTGTGAAAATCTAGCAATTCAAAGGCTATGGCCTTTTTATTTTGGTGGATTTGAAGTCACTTGTAGATTTTGTGAAAATCTCATAATTCAACGGCCCTGGCCGTACCTTTTTGGTTGACATAGAGCCATTTCGAATTTCTGTGAAAATGGAGCCACTTTCAAAGTCTGTGACAATCTCACAATTCAAAGGCTATGGACTTGCTATCTTGGTGGACTTGAAGCCAATTTGAGATTGTGTGAAAAGTCTCACAATTCAAGGGCTAGGAACTTTCTATTTTGGTGAAATTGGTGCCAATGTCAAATTATGTGCAAATCTCTTAATTCGAAAGCTAGAGCCTTACCATTGTGTTGCAGCTACAGGCACTTTGAAATTCTGTGACAGTCTTACAACTCAACTGATATAGGCTTACTGTTTTGGTGGAATTGACGCAAAATTGAGATTGTGCGAAAAATCTCACAAATTAAAGGCTATGGCCTTACTATTTCGGTAGAATTCCAGCCACTTTTGTACATTCTGTGAAAGTCTTACAATTCAAAGGCTATAGCCTTACTATTTTGGTGGAGGTGGAGCTACTTTGACATTCTACGAAAATCTCATTATTCAAAGGCTATAGTCTTACTTTGTGGAAATCTCCTAATTCACAAGCTATAGCCTTACTATTTTGGTAGAATTCCAGCCACTTTTGTACATTCTGTGAACGTCTTACAATTCAAAGGTTATAGCCTTACTATTTTGGTGGAGGTGGAGCTACTTTGACATTCTACGAAAATCTCATTATTCAAAGGCTATAGTCTTACTTTGTAGACATCTCATAATTCAAAGGCTATAGCCTTACTATTTTGGTAGAATTCCAGCCACTTTTGTACATTCTGTGAAGGTCTTACAATTCAAAGGCTATAGCCTTACTATTTTGGTGGAGTTGGAGGTACTTTGACATTGTCATTATTCAAAGGCTATAGCCGTACTATTTTGGTAGAATTCCAGCCATTTTAGTACATTCTGTGAAAGTCTTACAATTCAAAGGCTATAGCCTTACTATCTTGGTGGAATTGGAGCTACTTTGACATTCTGAGAAAATCTCATTATTTGAAGGCTATAGCCTTACTAATTTGGTACAATTCCAGCCACTTTTGTACATTCTGTGAAAGTCTTACAATTCAAAGGCTATAGCCTTACTATTTTGGTGGAATTGGAGCTACTTTGACATTCTGTGAAAATCTCATTATTCAAAGGCTATAGCCTTATTATTTTAGTAGAATTCCAGCCACTATTGTACATTCTGTGAAAATCTCATAATTCAAAGGCTATAGCCTTACTACTTTCGTAGAATTCCACCCACTTTTGTACATTCTGTGAAAGTCTTACAATTCAAAGGCTATAGCCTTACTATTTTGGTGGAATTGGAGCTACTTTGACATTCTGTGAAAGTCTTACAATTCACAGGCTATGGCCTTACTATTTTGGTGGAATTGGAGCTACTTTGAGATTCTACGACAATCTCATTATTCAAAGGCTATAGTTTTACTTTGTGGAAATCTCATAATTCAAAGGCTATAGCCTTACTATTTCGGTAGAATTCCAGTCACTTTTTTACATTCTGTGAAAGTCTTACAATTCAAAGGCTATAGCCTTACTATTTTGGTGGAATTGGAGCTACTTCGACATTCTATGACAATCTCATTATTCAAAGGCTATAGTCTTACTTTGTAGAAATCTCATAATTCATAAGCTATAGCCTTACTATTTTGGTAGAATTCCGGCCACTTTTGTACATTCTTTGAAAGTCTTACAATTCAAAGGCTATAGCCTTACTATTTTGGTAGAGTTGGAGGTACTTTGACATTGTCATAATTCAAAGGCTATAGCCTTACTATTTTGGTAGAATTCCAGCCACTTTTGTACATTCTGTGAAAGTCTTACAATTCAAAGGCTATAGCTTACTATTTTGGTGGAGTTGGAGGTACTTTGACATTGTCATTATTCAAAGGCTATAGCCTTACTATTTTGGTAGAATTCCAGCCACTTTTGTACATTCTGTGAAAGTCTTATAATTCAAAGGCTATAGCCTTACTATTTTGGTGGAATTGGAGCTACTTTGACATTCTGTGAAAGTCTTGCAATTCAAAGGCTATAGCCTTACTATTTCGGTAGAATTCCAGTCACTTTTTTACATTCTGTGAAAGTCTTACAATTCAAAGGCTATAGCCTTACTATTTTGGTGGAATTGGAGCTACTTTGACATTCTATGACAATCTCATTATTCAAAGGCTATAGTTTTACTTTGTAGAAATCTCATAATTCATAGGCTATAGCCTTACTATTTTGGTAGAATTCCAGCCACTTTTGTACATTCTTTGAAAGTCTTACAATTCAAAGGCTATAGCCTTACTATTTTGGTAGAGTTGGAGGTACTTTGACATTGTCATAATTCAAAGCCTATAGCCTTACTAATTTGGTAGAATTCCAGCCACTTTTGTACATTCTATGAAAGTCTTACAATTCAAAGGCTATAGCCTTACTATTTTGGTGGAGTTGGAGGTACTTTGACATTGTCATTATTCAAAGGCTATAGCCTTACTATTTTGGTAGAATTCCAGCCACTTTTGTACATTCTGTGAAAGTC
>OLMO02000301.1:4352080-4422867 GCA_900291935.2 Cassiopea xamachana
AGCTACTTTGACATTCTCATTATTCAAAGGCTATAGCCTTACTATTTTGGTAGAATTCCCGCCACTTTTGTACATTCTGTGAAAGTCTTACAATTCAAAGGCTATAGCCTTACTATTTTGGTGGAATTGGAGCTACTTTGACATTCTCATTATTCAAAGGCTATAGCCTTACTATTTTGGTAGAATTCCAGCCACTTTTGTACATTCTGTGAAAGTCTTACAATTCAAAGGCTATAGCCTTACTATTTTGGTAGATTTGGAGCTACTTTGACATTCTCATTATTCAAAGGCTATAGCCTTACCACTTTGGTAGAATTGGAGCCAACTTGAAATTGTGTGAAAATTCTCACAATTCAAAGGCTATGGCCTTACTTTGTTGATAGAATCTAATACACGGTTAGATTGTGAAAAATCTCACAACTAAAAGGCTATAGCTTTACTAGTTTGGTAGAACTCCAGCCACTTTTGTACATTCTGTGAAAGTCTTAGAATTCAAAGGCTATAGCCTTACTATTTTGGTGGAATTGGAGCTACTTTGACATTCTGTGGAAATTTCATAATTCAAAGGCTATAGCCTTACTAATGTGGTACAATTCCAGCTACTTTTGTACATTCTGTGAAAGTCTTACAATTCAAAGGCTATACCCTTACTATTGTGGTAGAATTGGAGCTACTTTGACATTCTGTGATAATCTCATTATTCAAAGGCTATAGCCTTACTTTGTGGAAATCTCATAATTCAAACGCTATAGCTTTACTATTTTGGTAGAATTCCAGCCACTTTTGTACATGCTGTGAAAGTCTTACAATTCAAAGGCTATAGCCCTACTATTTTGGTGGAATTGGAGCTACTTTGACATTCTGTAAAACTCTCACAATTCGAAGGCTATAGCCTTACCACTTTGGTAGAATTGGAGGGAACTTGAAATTGTGTGAAAATTCTCACAATTCAAAGGCTATAGCCCTACTTTGTTGATAGAATCTAATCCACGGTTAGATTGTGAAAAATCTCAGAATTAAAAGGTTATAGCTTTACTAGTTTGGTAGAACTCCAGCCACTTTTGTACATTCTGTGAAAGTCTTACAATGCGAAGGCTATAGTCTTACTATTTTGGTGGAGTTGGAGCTACTTTGACATTCTGTGAAAATCAAATTATTCAAAGGCAATAGCCTAACTATTTTGGTAGAATTCCCGCCACTTTTGTACATTCTGTGAAAGTCTTACAATTCAAAGGCTATACCCTTACTATTGTGGTAGAATTGGAGCTACTTTGACATTCTGTGAAAATCTCATTATTCAAAGGCTATAGCCTTACTTTGTGGAAATCTCATAATTCAAAAGCTATAGCTTTACTATTTTGGTAGAATTCCAGCCACTTATGTACATGCTGTGAAAGTCTTACAATTCAAAGGCTATAGCCCTACTATTTTGGTGGAATTGGAGCTACTTTGACATTCTGTAAAACTCTCACAATTCGAAGGCTATAGCCTTACCACTTTGGTAGAATTGGAGGCAACTTGAAATTGTGTGAAAATTCTCACAATTCAAAGGCTATAGCCCTACTTTGTTGATAGAATCTAATCCACGGTTAGAGTGTGAAAAATCTCAGAATTAAAAGGTTATAGCTTTACTAGTTTGGTAGAACTCCAGCCACTTTTGTACATTCTGTGAAAGTCTTACAATTCAAAGGCTATAGTCTTACTATTTTGGTGGAGTTGGAGCTACTTTGACATTCTGTGAAAATCAAATTATTCAAAGGCTATAGCCTAACTATTTTGGTAGAATTCGCAGCACTTTTGTACATTCTGTGAAAGTCTTACAATTCAAAGGCTATAGCCTTACTATTTTGGTGGAATTGGAGCTACTTTGACATTCTCATTATTCAAAGGCTATAGCCTTACTATTTCGGTAGAATTCCAGCCACTTTTGTACATTCTGTGAAAGTCTTACAATTCAAAGGCTATAGCCTTACTATTTTGGTGAACTTGGAATTACTTTGACATTCTGTGAAAATCATATAATTCAAAGGCTATAGCCTTACTAGTTTGGTAGAATTCCAGCAACTTTTGTACATTCTGTGAAAGTCTTACAATTCAATGGCTATAGCCTTACTATTTTGGTGGAATTGGAGCTACCTTGACAGTTTGTGAAAATCTCATTATTCAAAGGCTATAGCCTTACTAATTTGGTACAATTCCAGCCACATTTGTACATTCTGTGAAAGTCTTACAATTGAAAGGCTATAGCCTTACTATTTTGGAAGAATTGGAGCTACTTTGACATTCTGTAAAAATCTCAGTATTCAAAGGCTATAGCCTTACTTTGTGAAAATCTCATAATTCAAAGGCTGTAGCCTTACTAATGTGGTACAATTCCAGCTACTTTTGTACATTCTGTGAAAGTCTTACAATTCAAAGGCTATAGCCTTACTATTGTGGTAGAATTGGAGCTACTTTGACATTCTGTGAAAATCTCATTATTCAAAGGCTATAGCCTTACTTTGTGGAAATCTCATAATTCAAAGGCTATAGCCTTACTAAAATGGTAGAATTCCAGCCACTTTTGTACATTCTGTGAAAGTCTTACAATTCAAAGGCTATAGCCTTACTATGTTGGTGGAATTGGAGCTACTTTGACATTCTGTGGAAATCTCATAATTCAAAGGTTATAGCCTTACTATTTTGGTAGAATTCCTGCCACTTTGTACATTCTGTGAAAGTCTTACAATTCAAAGGCTATAGCGTTACTATTTTGGTGGAATTGGAGGTACTTTAACATTCTGTGAAAATCTCACAATTCGAAGGCTATAGCCTTACCACTTTGGTGGAATTGGAGCCAACTTGAAATTGTGTGAAAAATCTGACAATTCAAAGGCTATAGCCTTACTTTGTTGATAGAATCTAATCCACGGTTAGATTGTGAAAAATCTCACAATTAAAAGGCTATAGCTTTACAATTTTGGTAGAACTCCAGCCACGGTTGTACATTCTGTGAAAGTCTTACAAGTCAAAGGCTATAGCCTTACGTTTTTGGTGGAATTGAAGCCACTTGTAGATTTTGTGAAAACGTAATCATTCAACGGCCCTAGCCTTACCTTTATGGTGGAATCAGAACCACTGTGATATTCTGTGAAAATCTAACAATTCAAAGGCTATAGTCTTACTATTTTGGTGGAAATATAGCCATAGTGAAGTTGACTGAAGTTCTCGGAATTCAAAGGCTTACTATATTAATTGAATTTTCCTAATATTGAAATTCTTTTAAAATGTCCCAATTGAATGGGTACAGCCTTACTATTTTGACGGAATTGGAACCACTTTGAAATTCTGTGAGAATCTCCTAATTTAAAAGTTATGGCCTTACCATTTTGGTGGAGTTACAACCACTTTCAAATTGTGTGAAATCTACCAGTTCAAAGTCGACAGTCTTACTTTTTGGTGGATTTAGACCTATTTAGAGATAGTATCAAAATGTCCTAAGTCAAAGGGGATAGCCTTGATATAATGGTGATACGAGACGTACTTCAAATTGTCTCAAAATCCCCCAATGGGAATCTTATACCTTTGTTATGTTAGAACTGAACCCACTATCAAATTCTGTCAAGAGTTGAAAGCTGTACCATTTTTGTAGAACATTCAAAATCTATCAAAATCCCCCAATTTTAAGTCTATAGCTTTACTATTTTTGTGGTACTAGACTCACGTTAGAATTCTGTCAAAATCTCTCAATTCAAAGCCTATAGCCTCAGTATGTTGGTCGAACCAGAATCAAATTCTGCTGAAATCCCCTAATTCAAAGGATATAGCGATAGCATTTGGGTGGAAATTAACCTACTTAGACTAAGTTTAATCTTGAGATTCAAAGGCTGCAGTGTTATACTTTACAACTGATTGGCACTCTCAAAAATCCAAGGGGAAGGGTTGTCTGAACGCTATTACGCGTCAATGGAAATGGAGGCACATTATAATTGTCTACATTCTCCACAGATAAACAATATAAAAGAAAAGGTCTTTCTAATGAGAGAAATTGAGCTACTTAATGACTGCATGGTAATCTCAAAATGCATAGGCTATACCGTCTTTGTTCTTCAACTTGACTGTAATATCAATATATCTTCACTTTTTAGTGAAATTTGACCCTTTTGAATATTGTAGGTTGCTCTCAAAATCTCAAGACTATAGCTTTACTTTTGTGCTGAAAATTGATCTATTCTCAAATTTCATGAAAATCTTGATATCTAAAGGCTTTTCCATACTTATTTTAGTGGAAATTGATCCTTGGAAAAATTCTTTCCATATCTAAAAATTCAAAGGCTTCACTGTTGTAGGTTCTAAAATGTGAGTAAACTGGGAGGCTATAGCTTCGACAAAA
The DNA here is from genome assembly GCA_900291935.2 of Cassiopea xamachana. Lineage (NCBI taxonomy): Eukaryota > Metazoa > Cnidaria > Scyphozoa > Rhizostomeae > Cassiopeidae > Cassiopea > Cassiopea xamachana. The sequence continues at coordinate 4,356,453 of OLMO02000301.1, forward strand.
CTCGACTTACTTGAAATTCCTAAAAATCTAACGGTCAAAATGCTATAGATTTACATTTAGAATGAAAACCAGTCTGCTTGAAAATATCTAAAATTCAAAGGTTATATCCCTACTGTTTGCATAAAAATTGCTGTACTTTAGAAGTACTGCATTAGAATCTCCAGTATCTGGACAAAAGAGGAGATATACGTAACTCGGCACTTTAATTTAAAAAAGAGGTGAAAATAGTAGTAATATTCCAAGTTTCTATTACTGGAAATTCAACAGAATTTAGCAAACACAGACCAGAGATAAACAGAATAGAAAGTGCTACTCAGAATAGAACTGTGTTAAGAACATAAACATAAGGGGGGGGTAGGGGCTGCAGCCCCCTAGGTTGGGTAGGAATTAATTTCACTCGGGCAAATTTTCTGAACAAACAATAGAAACTTGGGCAACTCTTCTGCTTGCCCTCCAGATCTATTTGATATTTCGGGCAGAAAATTTACAGTCCCACCAAATTTGACGTCCTCCTACGCCCATGGTTAAGAACAGTGTTCAAAATCAGCCAATAGCAAGCAAGTTACACTTCCTCCAAATTTCATTTTCAGGCGCGATAAATTTAGGAGATTGCAAGAGTCAGAATAAGATGGACAGAGATATTTAATGTTATTGTACAAAAGGCTACTAGTAAAACTGCGAGAAGAGAAATGAGAATTATACTTGCAGCGTTACATATAATCTGCTAACACAACAGAGAAATAAGATTAAATTTACCAGAATATTGACATAATTTTGATAACTATTCAACTTTACGTCTAATATTAATAAGAGAAAGAAATGGACACATTTGGGCTACTGTGAAGCAAGGAGGCTTGGGTACTAACAGGTTCGTTCCAGTATTAGAAAAAAACAGAAAATTTGCAATGCCTGTAAAACAGAATCAACCTTTAGCCATAACAGTATCCAACATACAGAAAATCTTTTCTATGGGTCAGAATCTCATTAGCTTGGAACGAATACATCTTCAGCATATCAGAGCTGTCAATCATATTTTTCCATAAATGGGCATAAAAATAAATTTCTATTGTGATTGACAAATGCTTGGCTCATAGTAGTATTTGAAAGGTAGTCACGTCGTCATATATTTCAAATTAAGCAACTCATGAAAACCATCCAAGAACATAATTGTTACTATCATTTTTCAGATAGACTTACTAAAAGGGACAGCATTGTAGCTGCAACTGTTATGTACCATCTAGTATGCACCATACCTTGCTATGATTAATCCGCAAAAAGGGAAAGATTTGGCTAAGTTTCTAAACATCTAGCTGATACCATAAGACACAAATCAACACACTATATTAATAGCAATATCTTGTATAAGCTAAGACTATAATAAAAGATTCGTTGCTATATACAAACTGTAAGCGTAATAGTGGAGGCACTGTTTGGTTGAAGAGGTATTGTAGTTGATTGCACGGTTCCTCTGAGAGCAGGCACTATGTACGATAATACGGATTAAGCAGTTGAAAAAAGCCATGAATTTAAATCTGAAAAATGCATCAACGCTTGCTGCCACTGCCAATACTAGAATTCAGGGATTAAATGAGAGCACAGTAAAATGAAACTAGAATGACACTTTTCATGTCCAACAACTCGAAAATTTCTTGTAGGTTGTACAAAAGATGCTGGCAAGACTAGTATGAAACTCCCAAAAAGATCTATATTCATGACTGAGCAGCAAAGCATAGAACTGAAAATACAAATTCATTATACACAGACCATTTTCTGAGGGATTGAGGTTTGTCCGCATTCAAAACATTCAGAAAGCTATTTCCATACCCTCTTTACACATTCACTGTCAAAATAATATGCATAGTTCCAACTGAAGAATAGGATCCACTTTCTATATTCAATGGCGAGAAAAACATCTATGTTAAGTTGACTTGAGCCGCTAATTCTCACTTGAGCTGCAATAAAGCTTATTTGCCTCTTTTCAGCCGTACAAAATTTATTGAATATACCTGCTCCAAAAATTTGCATATACTTAAAACTGTTTTTTAAAATTCCAGAGAATTGAAGGACTACGAATCTATTGATAATAAGACTATTCACAAAAGACTAAAAACGAGGCAGATGAAACAGGGCAGGGTACAGATAAGATACGTCTCTTTCAATCAGGTCCTGATTATTTCGCGCAAATTTCAAAACGTTCAATGTAGCCATTCATATTTGAACTACACTGGATCAACAAGCTTCAACCAAACATGCCAACGCACTGGCACTAGCGGAACAACGATTGGATTCAGGAAGGTAGCTTGGGGAAATGCAACCCTCTAGCGCCATTTCCTAACTCTATATGGCTTGCACTTTCTATTGACATCAACAAAAATGGCATGTGAGGTGCATCTCTAAATATTCCCTGCCTGACTTGAAATATTACAAAATGTACTATAATTCGATAAGTATGTTATAGTACAAATAATTTACAGTTAGTTTATTTACAACCTCTACAGTGGTCACTAAATGCGACCAAATTAACATATGATAAATGCTTTTTACCATGAAAAGAGAAGCAATTTAGAAGCTAAAGGCTCTTTTAACCTGAGCACAAAAGATGGACCCAAAGTAAAAATCCATTACGAAAAATGAAGAGTATAAATTGGAGTTTAAAGACATAAGAGCATTAATTACATAAGAGACATAAGTAGCACACCTCATTAAAGCATTTTGTGCCTGTGAGGGTAGACAGAAAATAGGGAATGTCATAGATGGATGGTCCAATATGGATTTGAATTTAAGTACCTGCAGAATTTAAGTGATGATGAGCTCTGCATAAGAGCCGGCTGTGGCTTTCAGAACATAACGAATGCTTATGACGGAGTTTGGTGTGGTAGCATAGTCTATTTTCACACTCCAAAGTTGGATCTCAGCTCTCAACAATCAAGGTTCGTAATGAAATATAAGCAATAAAATATACAAGAAACGAAATATAGCAGCAAATTTTGGTAAATGATACTGCCGGAAAAAAGTGAGACAAAAATATCAGTGATACACTGAACAAAGCAAACGGAAATGGGGATGTGTGCTACAATAAATGATCTAAAATTAGCACCAACTACCAAATACAGCTTCCCCCAAGGAGTCGCAGAAGATATTCTCCCTACGGACCTCAAAACACGTGGCGGAAGACCCTGATGCAAACACTAAGATGTCCCCTTGTGTACTTTTCATTAGACACTTTGAGCTTCCAGCTTAACAAGCAATGAGTTTCTACTGGGAGTTTGGTCACAATAAAATAAACCCTTTTAGAATATGGAGTGTTCTGCATTCACCCCCATAACTGTACTATTGAGTGTGCATTAAAATTCCAACTACTAAGTTACTAGTTTTACAATAAAAAGACCTACACTTCAACGCCACTTGTTGTTGTACTTGCGAAGCCTTTTCCATTTTCTAAAGACACAAACAAAGGCTTTTTATCCGAAAGAAACATATCTGTATCCTTCATTTTATGGCCAGCTATTTCGTCGTAAAGTCGGCCGAGACATTTCTTTATTCTCAGTGACGTAAGTCTTGCTGATGGGTTGTGATACCAGCACTCTTGCATAACTTTCACAAATGACTGCATGATCTGAGAATGAAAGCAAAAGTGGAGTCAGTACAATCGGGAGGACTTTCTATGGGAATGATTTTTATGTTCCCACGGGATTCCGATGTCGTAAATCTTCGAATAACCCCCCACCTGTACAATCGTTTTTGTAAATAAGCCCCCCTGGTGCCTTATTTCAGGGGGACTTAACTGCAGACAAATACCTTATTGGGTCATTCCATACGAAATAGACCGATTTATGGACAGTTCCCTTGGGATCCATCTCAGATTTACTTCAAATTTCTACCATAAACTGCTTCCGCAGATAAAACCAACTCCTGAAAATTTCAGCTCTGTAAAACAATTTTATCAAAAGTTATGGGCAATTTGAATGTACATCATTTTACAGACGCCAGGTTTACATGATTTTTTGTATTTTGGCAAGCTATATTTAAATTAGTACTAACGGAGATTAGCTGAAATTTGGTACCCTTGCAGTTTTTCACCCAGAAAATCCATTTCTGGAATTATTTTGGAGCACCAGTAAATAATTTCAGAACTTCGTTTGCGAAATAGCCTTTTAGCAATTTTAAAATTTAGCTGATTGAGGAAATTGTGTCGTTTTTATGTCAATCTTTGAGGGAAATGTCAAACTTTGAGACAAGCCCCCCTCAGCTAAGCCCTCCTCTCGAATAACCAAAAATTCATCTTTGCAAATAAGCCCCCCGGAGGGCCTAATCGAGGAATTACAGTAGAAGACTAAGGGCAACATACCGAATCCTTTAGCCATCTATTAGGAATTTCAGGTCGTCGCTTCTGAACAGAGACAACATAACGGACATCTTCAAATGACGGGTCTTGGTGTAAACAATCAAAAAACGGAGGCTGATACTCTTCTACTACCCCTGAAAAAGAAATCATTGTTATGCATTAGGCCTATACAATAAAACATGTCATCGAGGGTGGGAGAAGTAATTCACGAAAAATGCTAAGAAGCACAAGGTTCTACTGATTCTTGGCAATTGAAAGGATTCAAACTAGGGAGAATTGGCACCTAGAAGCCAAGCATAAATTAAACAACATTTCCCGCCTATGCCATATGGCCTCGTTCTTACAATGCAAAACAACAAGCACAGATGCAAGCAACACTCGGTGAGAACAATGCTGACGTAAGTACAAGAACATAAGCATGCGTGCTGAGGAAAAAATGTGCTGCGAGACTGGCAATTAGACAACTAATGCGTTGACATTCACTAGATCTATTGACACTAGCACAAGAAACTATGTTCATTTTGCTTGTGCTCGTGCTCCGTAAAACCCAGGCCTAATTAATTAGCTTCCTATTTACAATCGTCCCCACTTCATGAACCTATAAAAAGGAAAACTTGCTTCATCTTTTAGAGCCACCAAGAGGAGGGCAGACGCCACAAATTGCCCCTAGGCCCTCAAGATCTAGGCATTTTCAGGCCTTATGTCCTCAAGGTATAAATATAATAATATAAATACTTTATTAAAAGTTGGCTAACATGTACATATAGATAAAATGAAAACTAAATAATGCCAACTATTTACAAAAGTAAACAAAACTTAATGAGGCGGCATTTAGTAAAACCAGCAACAATTTTCAGAGGTTCATACGCAGCCCTCTATCTTTCTACTCCCTTCTCTTGCAGGGGAGCTCGCACTATTATTTTCCCAGAGCCTTTAAAATCTCTGAACTGCTCTGCAATTGCTAAAAAAATTATTACAGGATAATTCCTTGGTTTCTGGCAGTGGCCTAACAAACACTCGGACCCTTAGGGGTTAAGTAAGATTCGGGCCCCATCCTATTTTCACCTCAAATAATACACATATGCCTATCTCTTAATAATCTCTGAGGGGCCTCTATATTGCCTCATAATTTTGGGGGTCCTTAAGAGTTTTCCTAGCTCCAACCTGAATCAGCTAAGCCACTGGTTTCTGAGTATAATACAGCACAAAACACGAGAACATGACTTACCATCGAAAACACACTTTCTTCCTATTTCCCATAGGACCAATCCAAATGCATAAATATCAGCTTGCTTAAAAGAATCAAAAGAGTTTGTGTTCATCATTTCTTCTAGGATCTCTGGTGACATGTAGCGCTTGGTTCCAACTCGTCTAGTCACATGTATGTTAAGCTGATCTGTTTCTTTAGAATGCAAAACAGCTAGGCCTAAATCTGAGATAACACATTGCCCATTCTTCTTTACAAGGATGTTTTTTGACTTCACATCTCTATGTGCAATTGCCGGCTTTCCCCGCATTCCAAAGATTTCCGTATGGAGATGGGCTAGACCACATGCAGCTGAATAAGACAAAAGTAGCATCTGCTGCAAGTCAAGAGTGTGCACTGTGAGATAATCATACAAAGACCCATTCATATGATAATGGGTTATCAGCCACATGCAAGTCTCAGAATTACGCGTTGCGATGTCCGATGCAATAAACCCGAGAATATTGTCGTGCCGTAGCATGACCGTGTTGTATATCTCCGTTTCACGGGTCCAAGATTCTTCATCGCGTGAATTAAAAATCTTAACAGCAACACTCTCGCCCTGCCAATGACCTCTCCAAACCTCACCATAACGACCCTTACCAACAAGATCGATAAGTATGATTTGACGGGCAACAGTTCTTTGAACCAAAAACGGCAAACCAGAGCCACTCCCAGAGGTGCAAGAGGTGTCTATCAGACTCCTAAGGGAATCCTCTCCCACGGGTATTGCCATTAGTGTTGTTTCTGCATTATCCCTAGCTGTTGCGTCTTTGGAAAAGCGAGCCTCTTTACGCTGACAGTACTTGAAAATGGCTACAATGATAATCAACAGGAATACGAATGCAGCGACCGGTGCTCCGATACTGATGGCCATGTTTCTAGAGAATGTCGTGTCTTTGTTCGTTGAAACTGGTTTCTCGTCAACTAATAAAGCAAAGGAAGTATTATATATAAAACAAAGAAAGTATTATATATAAAACAAAGAAAGTATTATATATAAAACAAAGAAAGTATTATATATAAAACAAAGAAAGTATTATATATAAAACAAAGAAAGAATTCTATAAAAATGTCATGGATAAACTTCATGCAATTGCATGTAAAGCGCATATGACGGTTTAGGAAACTTTTAGGAAAACTAAAACCAAATCTGGTAATAAGCGTAGAAACTTTATTAGAAAACAGCCTCGTTTCCATATAAAAACCGGAAGTAACACCAGCGTGGCAATGACAGACACTCGGGGAGGGGGAGAGGGGGCAGTTGCCCCATAATAATTTTAGATCTGCAAAAATGTGACACATTCATTAGTGGTTTTTTTAAAGTCATTAAAACTCGATGAAAACAAACTAGGGGGTCAGTTTTCCTTCGTAACATAAAGACTAATGATGAAAAAAATTATATCCCATTTTGCAGAAGAGCGTTTTCCGACGTTCTAGAAAGTGTGACCTTGTTGCTGTTGTTGTTTACTTTGTTTTGAGTAGGCTGTTATACCTAGCTTTAATCAGCTAATTTAGGTCTACTATGCATGCCGCATCCAGGCATGGGACTTCAAGTTTAACGTCCCTTCCGAAGGACGGCGGAGTGAGCAGTGGCGGACACTTGGGGGGGCGAGGGGGGGCCGACGCCCCCCAATAATTTTCAAGAAAAGTGAAACTATGAGTTTACATTTTAGGACATTCGTTCACACAGCATAAATGTACAGAGAAATAGTGCTATCGTCGCATAAATGACGAATACATCAAAAAGGGCGTTGCCCATGTTTTCCGAGAGTTTAAAGGGCGTGGTCACCAAAAATTTTCGCCCCCCCCAATAAATTGCATAGTGTCCGCCACTGGGAGTGAGCTGTTTTGGTCGTTCATCTGGAAGGTCGCCCATCCAGTTTCTGACCGTACACAGCCATGCTTAGCTTCAGTTAAGCTAATGGAACTGGCTAGGCCGCTTGGCTACTCACTCCAAATACTTTGTCTGGGGGCAAGCCACTCAGACCCAAAGTTTTCCCCCAGTCCGTCTGCATGTGTTTATAATTATACCCAAATGCTACGTCTCCTTCCAAGTACTAATCATGACATGCGTCTTGGCTTTCTTGCGGCTTTCGCCCCCCTCACCCCAAATGTCAAAGTTTCCGCAAATGACGCGTCGTAGGATACTAAATTAATGAGTAAATATAATCAATAAATAAAATAGGATAACTGTTAACGATTCTAATCAACGAGAAACTAAGAACTTACCAATTGTAACATTCTGTCTTGGTATTGGAGGAAGAATCACATTGCATAGGTCAGTCATACAGCATTTTATTAAAGATCTTTTATGCGAGTCCTTCCCTCCGTTTTGAAACATAATATCTTTCTTTGACTTGCTTTTTCTATGATGGTTATAGTCGAATCCGCAAGTAAATATGAGCGACCCTTTCTGAAAGAATAAACAAATGTCCCAATAAAAGAGGATGATAGCAAATAAAAACTCTAAAGTTTCTAAATCTGCAACTGAGTTGCTGAAGAAGAGGAATAAAAGAAATGAGAATATGAGACTATGATTAATATTGGTACAGCGACAAGACGTTTCTATGGGACGTGTAGCACAATTTTTTGGGGACTTGAAGCACAATTTTTAGGGGACTTGACGCACAATTTTTAGGGGACTTGAAGCACAATTTTTAGGGGACTTGAAGCACAATGTTTTGGGGACTTGACGCACAATTTTTAGGGGACTTGAAGCACAATTTTTAGGGGACTTGAAGCACAATTTTTAGGGGACTTGAAGCACAATTTTTTGGGGACTTGAAGCACAATTTTTAGGGGACTTAAAGCACAATTTTTAGGGGAGTTAAAGCAAAATTTGTAGGGGACTTAAAGCACAATTTTTAGGGGACTTAAAACACAATTTTCAGAGGACTTGAAGCACAAATTTTAGGGGAATTGAAGCACAATTTTTAGGGGACTTAAAGCACAATTTTTAGGGGAGTTAAAGCAAAATTTGTAGGGGACGTAAAGCACAATTTTTAGGGGACTTAAAACACAATTTTCAGAGGACTTGAAGCACAAATTTTAGGGGAATTGAAGCACAATTTTTAGGGGACTTAAAGCAAAATATTTCCATATTCATAACCTCTCAAAAGTTGCAATCTCCATGGCATTTATTGGTTTATTATCTAGTGTTTATTAATTCTTCGCTTACTATTTACTAGTTTCTACTACACTGTAGTCGAAACTTTTCTGCCGTCAATTAGAAAATAAAGAAAAAGTCAAGTGCAATGCTGCTGTAATCCAACAGTTGCAGTGGAGCTGTAGTGGAGCTGCAGTGGAATTGCAATGGAATTGCAGTGCATTGCAGTGAATTGCAGCGAATTGCAGTGTACTTGTAGTGAATTGCAGGTAGGTATTTGAAATTGACTGTGCGAGTCACAACTGCCCCGTTTTAAGTAAACTGCCAGAAAGATGCAGGCAGAAATCACAAGCTTGATAGCGTTTGAGTTTAGCCACTAATTCAGTTGTCTCCCAAATAAAAATGTAAAGCTTAATGTAAAGCTGAACCAAATTAATGCTAACATGATATTCCCTCAAATTTTAACTCGTACTGACTAATTTTCTATGCTAATAGCTGGCTACATTCGCGTTCTGTATACGCATTCACAGCAATTTAGTTTGGTAAGAAACTTCTAAGAAAATTTCAAAACTAAAATGTGGCCAAAAGTTAAGGCACTTACTACTAGGCCTTGTAGGCCTTGAGCTAGGTTTCTTATAAAAAAAGACTAGTTTTTGTTTTGCTTTTCGCGTTGTTGACTCTACCTTAACGCCGTGTTTATTATGTCAGCTATAGTATAGTTTTAGACATATTTTTCATCTTGTCTAGGAAGCAGAAATTTACGAGTGGACATTTTACTATATTGGATAGTGAGTTGACGTCTAATGATCCCAGCTAGTCTTGATCATACGTATATAGTGTCAGTTTAATCTGGTGAGGGGGGGATCGCTTTCATTCTATTGAAGCCGAGAGGGAACAGCAAGAAAAAGGTTGGGAAACACGGATCTAGGTGTTCATAGTGTGGTGCAAAATAGGAAATAGGCTGAAGCTACCTCTTATTGAAGCTACCTCTTATTGAAGCTACCTCTTACTGAAGCTACCTCTTGTTGAAGCTACCTCTTGTTGAAGCTACCTCTTGTTGAAGCTACCAATCAAAATACTAAAGCTTACCTTATGGTCCAGACATCCATACGTCGTACGGATCACTCTCCTGTTTTTAACTACGTACGTCTGCCCAACAAAACATCCTTCAATGGACATGCAATCAAGCATATTTGGTCCGCATTCTGTGCATCTGCATTTGATGAGAGGAGGCAGCGTCACATTGGAACTATCTTCTACGTTTCTACCACTTGACATCTTGTTGATGGCACTTCTAGACAGCGGCCTTGGTGAAATTCTGTTTGAACCTAGGATAGAGGAGTTATATTAGCTACATAGAGTGAGGGCATTCTATCAATACTACTAGATCAAATCAGTGGCTCTTAGCCTGGGTTCGATCGAACCTCAGGGGTTCTGTGAGTTAGTTTCAGAGGTTTGCTGGTCTGGGTCACCCCACTCGTATGATTCGTGACGTCATGCACTGGTTTTTCTTTGAACATACTCCAGAGTACCGAATAGTCGTCCTCTTCTGAAAATTTCCAGCCCCCCGTTGCTATTCCAACCCCCTTTTATTAAATTTAGAGAATCTGAAATCAGTTTTTTAGGGAATCACTGCAGTGCGCAAAAAATTGAAACCGCGTACAGAAGTGCTGGGAAAATGTTGCAAATGCGAATTGAATATGAATATATGTGCTCATTTGAAATATCTACTCCAACAATCTGTGTTTTCTATTTTCCATCCCATCAATTTTCTACCCCCACCCTATTTATTCCAACTGTTATATCTCTTTACTAGGAGAGGCTTTAGAGACATGTCATGCTAGCTTATTTGAATCTCCAATCTAAATCATAATCGAGGAGCATGTACAAATGATTAACAAAAACAACAATAATGAAAGATGGTAGATCAATAAGAGTAGGAATATATGATTATGATTTAGGGAACTTAAAGTGAGGTTATAAATGCAACACCAGCCCCTTTTATTAGTTTTCCAAAAATTTTCTATCCCCCCAATTATTACAATCCCCCTCCAATTATTCGGTACTCTGGAGTAGTGCTTCGGTGTGCAAATGAGGCATGGTACAGCCTGTGCACTAATTTAGTATATAGTTATGCACACATTTTTTGAATACGAAGAAAAAAAGAACATCTTTCAACTAAGAAGGGTTCAATGAATGCATGTATGGAACGTGTGGGGACATAGCAGACTCTAGCCCAGTAAATGTTTGTTCAATATCCTTCATGGCGGGCATGAAAGATACAAACGAAAAGTCTTCAGAGCTACAAAACACGACGATGGTTGAAAGACATTCTGCGTCGACTTCTAGTCTACTCGAACAGCTTGAAATGAAATGTGAGAAGGGCCAGTGAATAAGTCGAAAGTTCTACTGAAGGAGGATAAGGATATGGACAAGATGAATCACACACAAGACACGAGATAAAGCCAAAAAATATTGTACATGTAAATGTATGGACTAATAAATCCATTTGTCAGATGCTCGCTTTCTCCAGTAAGAAAAAAGCATGTGAATAGAAAAACAAATTGTTGCATTTTCCTTACATAATTGATAAACAAGCTCATTGATTTTATTGACAGTTTCACTATTAGAGGTATCAAGAAGACAAACTCATTAGGTCCAGCTGTACTTTCCTGCATTCATTTTATGGCTTGGATGTAATTGGAGATGAGCTCAAGCTAGTGTTTTTCAAATGAATATTTGTGCAGATGTACTACCCATGACAGTATTATCGCGAAACAAGGCTGAGACAAAGAGGATGTACTCAGGGCCGCGACAAGACTCCAGAGGTTTTGGGACAAAAGAGAAAGACAAGACGTGCAGAAAAATTAAAGGGTCTCCGGAAAATTGCTGCTGGTCTTAATATATGAGATGCCCTAGACTTTGATGAATTGAGATTTACTCGCTTTTGTATAAGGAACCTAGCTCAAAGCCTAGTTCTAAAAGTTCTTCTTTCTTGGGTTTCCTTTTTCAAATTCTAGAGCTAAACATTCCTTAATAGTTACCTAACTTTCACTGCACACATAGTGCCATAAGATTTGTACTGATTTTACTTTTTACTATGGCTACAAGGCAAGATTAATAGCACAAATAAGGTAGGAAAAAGTTTTATAAATATTTAAATTGAAATGTTCCTTAGGCCTTTGTACGTTAGCAGTATAAGTTCTTTAAATATTTCGGCCGTCTGCATGTAGGTTCCTTATAAAGTTCTTCCTTTTTAAAAAGCGGGCATGGTACCCCTAGACCTTGAGACCTAGACCTTGACACCGGGGTGAGTGGCCAAGCGGCCAAGCCAGTTCCATTAGCTTAACTGAAGTTAAGCATGGCTGTGTACTGTCAGAACCAGGATGGGCGACCTTCCAGATGAACGACCAAAACAGCTCACTCCGCCGTCCTTCGGAAGGGACGTTAAACTAGGGGTCCCATGCCTGGATGCGGCATGCGTAGTAGGCATAAATTAGCTGAAAAAGCTGGGTGTAACAGCCTACTCAAAATATAGTAAACACCAACAGCAACAACAACCTTGGGGCTCTACTTTTGTATCTACTAGGATTATTGTAGCTACTTCTCATCTTTAACTGTGCTATCAGATATCCGATATAGAATCAGATATCAGATATCTGATATAGAAATATGAATTCGCTTCTCCAACAACTTGTCAATAATGGGATTAAAAGTATCCAAAAAGGTTTCTAAGGGCATCACCTGATAACTAGAAATCCAAACAAGAAGACTTCAAAGAAAGAGTGAAAGCAAGAATAATAAATTGTAAAGATGTGTGAGAAAAAAACACTTCAAATCTCATCAGAATCTAACGAATATCACAGCACCACACGGCCTAAACAGATGACCTAAGTCAACTTCCTACGGTAAAAACAACATGAACAATATTGCAGCTGTATATAACAAATGCATACCACTTAAAGTGGTTCTACCTATATCCTATAAATATCATGACCATACTAACGAAAGAAACCTCGTGGAGTCATCCATAAATGATGTCCGCACATTTCTGCTAGTTTTCAATCCCCCCTTTCCACGCCTGTCAGCTTTTTGCTTAACAACTCACCTATCCCTGATCGGACGGACACTGAGCTGTAAGGCAAATAAAGAGCTGCAAAAACTATGGACAAATAACACCTTTTTCAAGAAGGCATGCATTTTGTACTTATTTCTTGTTTGCCTCTTTATTTTTCAATCTTTAACGAAGGAAGAAGATGATAAAAATGATCTTCATATGCCCTCCTCTTCTCTCTTACAGAGACCAAACTGAAAAGGATGTCAACTTAAAGCTAAACCCCCTCCCTCCCCTAAGGTGTGGACATTCTTTATGGATGCCCACCTAATGAGTGATACACTCCTCCATAGAAGAAAACTATGCCTATCATTTAAACTCATCTGTGTATTGCTCTTCAAAGAAAACCATTCGCACAAAGTAACTAAACAATTGTAGCTGTGAATAATATCAGCCTTGTGTTAATGCGCGTAGCTCGATATACCCTGAGGTGTTGACTACATAGAAAAACAAATTTTTCCATTCTACTATGAAGACTGTAGTGATATTACAAGAACAAAGAATAAGACTTTACGTGAACACCAAACATTTGAAGGAAGCTAGTGAGATCTTTCCATTTACAAAAAGTTACTGGAATTCATGTGGCAAAAAGGGGAAACGGGCAACTGAAGAATCCAGGGGCTTAATCGTGGATTCAAAATAGGCAACCAATACCGACAAGTGGAACCAAGCAGTACTTCATCGTTGAGGTCAAATATATGAAGAGTAATATATTTTGCACAATATATTTTGAAGCCAAGCAAACCCTCGGTCGTCCAATACAGGGTTCTCATACGGATTCAACCAGGACCCTAGGAGGAATCCCAGTAATATTAATGGCGGTCCACAGGCAAAATCTAAGAATTTGAAGTATAAAGTGCTTCAGTCTGAATTGTCTACTAGACTTAATAGTGCTCTACAAAATTCTAATTGTAGAGTATGCTCGAAAAAAAATGCACACTTGCACTAGGTTGGCTTTCGTTTACAATAAAATATAATCTTTTGCTATTTCACTGATTACACGTTCTTTTTATAAGAAAACCATTATTTTGCCTGAGCCTAAGTTTTCTTAACTTTTCCCTAAATTGAGCCAGAGATTCTTAAATTTTTCTTAACTTTTACTGACATAAACTGGCTAAAATGGTTTACACTGTTGTTAATAATATTGAACACTTGAATTTGAATTCCATCTTTAACATTTGGAATGCAATAACGACGAAATACCGATTTTTGGCCTATAAAAACACTTAATTTTGGAAATTGAGTCTCGTGATTTTCTGACGATTTTCTTAAGATTTTGACGATTTGAGCCTCATATTCTTATAAACTTTTTTCTTATAAGAAAACGTGTGCACGTTGTTTTTTAAGAAAGTTGTTTTGGGCCAGTACAGAAATTTTCGTAACTTTTTCACGATTCCAGAATCATAACATTCTTAACACTTTCTTAGCAGAAACTATTGAGTCCCAATGTTTTGTGCATGGAAAGTGAAAAAGCTCCACGTACAGTTGAAATGATGATAGATCTTAGTAAATAACAGAAGTTAAACTGTTAGAGGGTAGCTAACTTCAAATCCTGACATTTTGTACATAAATAAATAGAATTTTAAATAAAAAACACTAAAAACTTTCCTAAGTCTCAACAATCCAGTACAGAACATTCTTAACTTTTTCAACAGTTGAGTACTGCTTTCTTGTAAGCCACTTTCTCGTGTAAAAAGGTGTACTAATACAATTCCTATACTTTTTTCTTTTTTTAGTGAAAATAATAGGCTTGTATGTTGTCAACCGAACAACACATTTGTTACGCTTGTTACGCTGCTACATAATAGTTGCACCAAACTACACAGTAAGAATCAAATGCACTCGACATTTCCTCTGCATCATACCTAAGTCCCTACACTCATTCATTTCACAAGAAACTCTGAGACCAAAGTACAATGTATTCATTCGATGATTCGGAAGGGAGCCCTTTTAAATGCACAACTGCATGACAATGGAAAAAGAAAGCTAACACAGAGGTGCAGAAAGAGAGGGTAAACTGGCAAAAAACCCCTAGTAAACAATAAAAATATATTACAGTTTTGTCGGAAACATTACACTTCTTGCCTCTTAAAGTGTCATAAGTATAAAACAGACTAGGGTGGAAGGGATTTCAAATTTTACAATGAAATTATAAAACCAAATTTATGAAACAAGGTTAACTTTCTTGGCCACAATCTACCTTCAAATAGAGCACCCCATTGCACTATCTTTACACTATAATGACATGGTTACCGTATTTCCCCTAATTAACGCCGCACCTCTGGCCAAACATCTGTAAAAAACGCCGCCCTATAATGACCGCCGCTTTGAAAAGTTCGCATCATAAACTAGGATCATGATGCAGACAGTGATACTGACAATCTCTGTTATTTTTCATATAGTGAACACGTTTTTTGAACTATAAAAGATTGTTCAGTCTTTGTTACATTTGTTTATGCAAAATTACTGTATGTAGAAAGTTTCCTTTTTCATTTTGTAATGAGCGCCGCATCATAAAGTTCGATTTCGAAAAGAACGCCGCAGCGTTTTTTCTAGAGGAAATACGGTAGTCAAATATTTTCCCTCAGAAATTTTAGTGAACCTGTTGAATCCCATCCACCGCCTTTCTTCCATACCTTTTCACAGCTCCCTTCTCCTTTTCATAACCAGTGGCGGTTTTAGTGGGCAGGGGGGCCTTGGTCCCATACCCCGGGCTTTTGATAACCCAGAAGGGGCATCGCGTCTGACAAAAAATTGAAAAGAAATCACAGGAAAACAAGTAAATGCTTCAAACAAGGGCCCCGCAGATGATTTCGGCCCCGGGTCCTGCGATCCCTAAAACCGCCACTGTTCGTCACGCCTCTAAAAAGGAGGGGGCTAACCTGATTTGTTACTATTCCTGTGGCAGGCAATGCTACGGTATGTTATCGGAGAGGTAGGGATAGTACAGGGCGAATGACCCCCTATTGGGGGAATGTAATTATACGAATGCTGTTGAATTTTGATTTTGAATTATCACAAAACGCCAAAATCGGCCTTTCCTGTGAACTCTTGATTGCTAGGAAATGTACTCAACTTGAAGGAGCGTGCCAGGAACAGACAACTACATACTGGTCCACCGAGCCAAAATTTGAGTGCTAGCAAGTTACAGTCATTGAGAGTTTAGAGATGCCTATGACGGCAAAAATTTCTATGTCAAATTACAAGGGGGTTTTCAGAACTAACTCGACGATGCTCCAAACGAGGAAGATGTTAATGAATAAAGAAAAATGAAGAACAACATTAATCCGCTGACTGCTTCCAACAAGATTATGAAACAACAGAGATTCAAGCTTTTACAGACCGCGGTGACTGCATAGCATAGGCAAACGTGAAAATTGTATAGTGCCTCACAGCAAAAGTATATTCAGTTGGGCTAACCTGAAAATTGAGCTGCAAAAACCTTTAATAACGGTGTTCATTAAACAATGATGAAGAACAAGTTAAAGAAACCGGAGCAGAAAGAAGATCTGAGAGAAAATATGGCATAGTTGACCAGTAGGCTCAGGGATAATAGAAAAAGAAGCTCAACTTTTACATCATCTTCTCCACGGAGCAGCAATGAGTGAGAATAACGAATACGCGTCTTTTTTTAAGAAAGTGGTTTATAAGAAACAGTGCTCAGCTGCTCAAAAATTTATTAAAATTCAGTAATGGATTTCTGAGACTTTAGATAGTTTTTAGTGTCTATGTGTTTAGAATTCAATTTATCTGTGTACAAAATATCATGTATGTGATGTTGGCTCACTCTAACAGTTTAACTCCTGTTATTTATCAAGATCTATCATCATTTCAAGCATACATGGAGCTTTTTTGCTTTCCATTAATGTGCATGAGCAATATATTGCAGCTCAAATTTTTGCAAAAAAAGTCTTAAGAAAGTTCTGATACTGGAACTATGAAAATGGTAAGAAAGTTTCAGTTCTGGGCCAAAAAAGACTTTCTTATAAAAAATATGCACATCGAGCCAAGAGTTGCCTATAATGAACCTTGCAAGGAGCCCAAGGTTGTTGCCATTAATCAGTGTTAACATGGGGGTCATTTTTTTTTTATTACGTACGCACTAAGTGGGGGGAGTCGTGCAAAAGCGCACGCCATGCGTATTAGGGGGAGGCGGCTGACACACTTAAGTACTTACACAAAAAGTCCCTTTTTGCGTGCATTTTGTTATATTTTCATATACAAGGTACTTTTATCATTCTTTGTTGCCTTTGGTGATGACTTCCATTACTGTTTTATAAAACATTTGTTATGATTATTTTCCTGTCTCCCAAATGTTTTACTGTCTTTTTCCTTAAGGAATTATTAATTGGATATTTAAAAACATTCTCGTTAGAAATGGAGAAGGGGGGAGATCAGTTGGGTAAGAGTTCTTACGCAATAAGGTGGGGGGTCGTAGCAAGCGTATATTTGGGTACGATGGGGGATGGGGGGGGCAAATTGTTGCCACTTTGATGCGTACGTACTAATTGAATGACCCCATATAGTGCTCAAATGTAGGTGATATTCCTGTCAGGCATAGAGTGAAATTGGAGAAGAGAGAACATTTTCATTGAAGTATCTTCACATGCAAGAGACAGCTTGGGGATCTGTATGCTACTTTCAGCAAGCCTCTGACGCAACTACCAAGTACTTGATATCCAACAATGAAATGAGGCTTATTCAACATGTTTGTCTTACGTATGCATCGGCTAATCGGGATAAACACTTAACAGAATATTACTGCAAGCAACTGCACACTACAAGGATCATGCCAATGACTCTGTTTACTCTGTAAACGCAAGAAAGGCCCCGCTGTATGCTCTTCGTTTTTTCCAAGTCTCAAATGTCGGCAATGCAAATCTAGTTTTTCAGTCTCGTGTCGTATACTATTTCTTTTGCCAACAATAACGAAAGGACCTTTTGATCTACAGGTAATTTCCATTTTATACGAACTACCATGTCGAAGGTCAAAATTTTGAGCAAACTATTCAATTTCTATCGCTGCCAACAATCGAGATGCAAATTGAGTTGAAATCACACTTGTACACGTATAAACGTCTCCCTTTCATAGCAATTATTTACTGCAAAATTCTAACTATCAACGTTCTTCCTCATTGTTTTCAGCGCACTTAATGCGCAAGTAAAATAAAAGAACATTAAGGAACTTTTGGTACTGCAGTTTTGTCAAAAAAATGTTCAAACAGGAACTTTAAGAAGTAGGCCTTCAGCTAAGTTCTTACAAAAATATGTAAGTACAAAGAAATTGTAAGCACACCCAATATTTGGATTTTACCCAAGAAGTCCATAATCGTAAACGTTATGATCTTGCAGCTAGAAAATGTCGCAATACATGTTTTATAAGAATATATAAATTTTCGCTGAGCCTCAAAATTAAATCAATCATAAGTGCCAAAGATATTGCTTCATCTGAAAATCAAAGGAATAGATCTAACTCTTTGCTGACTTCATCATGAAGCAAAAAAAGTGGAACAGAATAATAAATATTGTATAAACAGTGCAGAAATTAATCTACAAACAGTACTATAACTTGAATACACAAAAATTTTAAGCCTTGATGAAGCTTGAGCTTTGCATTATTCTTAAATTATTCATAAACTTTATTGTTATAAAAAAACAGAGTGAACTTTAAGTGCATCAACTCAAAATTTTCCAACTCCTTGAAAACTTTCATGTATTATTCTCAATCGTGTACTGGAAAACGTTTCTTCTTTTGGACAAATAAACAATCCATAGATATCCATATCTATAGGGGGTGTTCAGATGTCTGTTGATGTCTTACTTCATCATAAAGCAAAATGAAAGCAGAACGGAACAACAAATGTTTTATCGATAGTGCAATGATTAATCTGCAATCAGTTGTATAACTTGAATACGCAAAAATTTTAAGCTTTGATGAAGCTTGAGCTTTGAATTATTCTTAAATTTAAACGACTTTGAGCCTTAATTATCTTATAAACTTTATTCTTATAAAATAAGTGTGTATTGATATCATAATTCACGGTTTTACAATCAAGAGGTCATAAATGCAGCCAATTGACACAACTGCATCTTAAATGGAACTTGGATTAAATGCCAAGCTCAAGACTAATTTCGGAAGCTAAATCCTTACTTTTGCTCACACCATTCCGTGACGTTTACCAAGTGTAATCTAAGGAATGCCCGGCACCATGCCAGAAGCCAAACCCTGATTCTGCTAACAAAACTGGCTTCAGTTGATTGTCTATCTACACCATCGTTGTAAACATAGCTAATTTATCGTTATCTCCATCATTTAATTTATCGTTATTTCCATCAGTTTAAACAAAAAACTTACGAGTTTCCGGCCTTCTTGTCAAATGCGGTTCATCTGTAGCAAACAGGCTACGGTTACTGAGGCTATTCGTGCTTGATGGCTTCAACGAGGCAGCTGGAGAATGGCTCTTGACCTTCAGACTCAGGTGCGGAAAGAGTTTGCTTGTAATTTCGTAAGCCATGTAGAGTATAGATAAACAAATATGGCAGCTCTGTGTTAAAGACCTTTGCGAACAGCCAGATCAAGACACCAATATGGTAATATTTGTTCATCAAAAGCGATATCAAACTCTCTGGGCCTAGGGTTGTTTTCCTATGTACGTGAACAATTGAAAGGAAATTAAAGAGATTGGCACCGCCTACTCCCATACCAATAACGGTTATGGAAGCCAATACGTAACAAAGGGAGATGCACTTACAATGTAATGTAAGCCCTGCTGCTAAGGAACGAAACTGAAATAAATCCAACCTAGAAAATCATAAACAGACTTTAAGGACGTCAACATTCTGACGATTGAAAAGGTTACAGAAATACCCCCTCCCCTCTCAACAACCTCGTGAAGTCATTAAATCCATTACCTTAATCACAGAATTAAGGGGGGCCACACACACTACCCGATTCGCTACATGTTTTTCTCATAAGAAAGTTGTTCATTTAGGACAGTGTTGATATAAAAAAGGTAGTCCCGTATACTTTCGTACGTAGGGGAGTGCCTGTTAGAGATGACACTTATCCTGAGCCATCGGCATGTGAGGTAGGGTGGCCAGTTCCTTTCCTCGCCGCCTTTATCTCCCCAGTGTTCCCACTGGGTACCCATTTGCTGCTGGGTGAACAGTGAGCGAGCGTTCAATCAGGGCATCGAGTCGGGCTCGAGCCGTAGACCTTCCGCATGGGAGGCATGCGCTCTAACCACTATGCTACCTCGCTCGTAGTGTCGATATAACTAGCTAACAAAAAAGCTATCCTAATTTACCAGATAAGCTATTAACAAATCTTACTATATAATTTTATTTTCTTTAATTTAAACATTGTACGGAATAATCAAAGTAGGTTTTTGTACAGTATTGCATAGATATAGAAAGTGGCTTATGAGAAAGTAGTACTCAGATGCTAACAAAATCAAGAAAGTTCAGTACTAGATTTTTTACAACTTAAGAAAGTTCTTTTTTGTGATTATTCATTTAAAATTCTATCTATCTGTGTACAAAATCTAATGGATCTTAGATTGTTCAATTTAACTTGAAAGTTTAACTGCTATTTACTAATATTTGTCATCAACTAATTTGTGCATGGAGCTTTTCCACTTTCAACGAATGTCCATGCGCAAAACATTCGAACTCAAAAATTTGTGCTAAGAAAATCTGAAGAATGTTTTGATACTGGAATCGTGAAAAAGTGAAGAAAGTTACAGAAATGGGCCTAAAAACTTTCTTGTAAAACAACGTTTATTCTCTGCAATAACGTGAACAACTTAGGCATTTTTAATGAGGAACCAAGCTCAAGGCCAAGTTACAAAAGTTCTTTATTTTTGGACCCCCTTATATTAAGTTCTAGTACTAAAAGTTCCTTAATAGTTCCTTCCTTTTCACTGCAAATATAGTAACATAAAAAATGGTACAGACACATGGAAACATCAAAATTCTGAATTTTACTTTTAATTTTGGCTAGAGCTCAAAAAGAACAACACAAATAGCGTAAGAAAGACTTTTTGTAAACATATCCACGAGAGTTTTAGCTGTAAATGAATGGAACCAGCTTTCCAATTATTGATTACTTGCAGTTGTACAAATTTTTCAAATTTAAAATTCCTAACGTTTTTTCCGTTAGTAGTTTAAGTTGTTCTTAAGATATTTTGGCAGTCTACATGTAGGTCCCTATGAAGTGGTTCCTTACAAAAAAAAAGCATGCATTAGTTTCTTAAGGAAAGTCATATCAATTCTCTACATAAAGTACTAAAAATTTGCAATAGAATTTAACACTCTCTATTAATGAAGAAAACGCCATTAGAGAATCTACCTATAAAGAGTTATATTGGCATACACGTCATCTTTCTTATAAGAAACATTTAAATTAAAATTAAGAAGCATTTCAAAACATAAGTAGGCTGAGTTTCAAGCAATAGCTTGAAACAAAATGTGTTACAAGGAGATTTTGAACAAACGAGAAGCAAAACGGAAATAATATCCATTACATGCCTCACGAAAGCAAAAGATCCTTTTTCTTGCATCACAGTTGCCTAATCTGGGTTGTTATTATTATTGGAAGTCTTTAAATTTAAGAACCAAGTAAGAAACATTTAAAGCTAGATTTGAGGAAATGTTAAGGCGCATTCAAGCTAAAGGCAGAAATTTTGTTTCTTATAAAAAATGCGTGTAGACTTAGTAGATATAATTCTAGAGCGTCTGCATCACAACCGGTGGGTCGTGGGTTCGAGCCCCGGCAGAGTCATACCAAAGACGTTAAAAATGGGGCTCACTGCCTTCTCGTCTGGCGCTCGACATATGAGAATGGAGTGGGAAAGTTAAACTCGCGGAGCTACCTGTGGACCAGCCCTCCGCTGTAGCTTTCACTGCATTCGCAGACGCGGGGCCTAGGGCTATAGAAACGGAGATAGACGCCGCCCTATGCACCATTGGGCGCGGGAAAGGACTTTGACTTTTCTTTCATCCATGCTATCTTGCATTACTTCAGTTTTCTTAGCATCTGAGTGTAATAATACACTGAAGAGAAGATAAAAAGACAACGACGGAGGAGCAGCACAGGCTAAGGGGGCACGTGACTTCCACGTGTCCAGATTTTCTAGTCTCTCTATAGCTTACAAGTCGTTTTGTGTCTACGCAAGTGCCATTCAAGGCAGGTGTCCCTTACTTACATATCTTTTCGAATAATCTTGCTGCTAACAGAAACTACATAATATTTCACTACTGAGAAACTGGTCAACTCTGCAGAGCCGTAAAATTCCTTTACATATCCTCTGCATGTAATCGCATATTAAGCGTCACTATCCTTATGAAGTCAAGGGCCACAACCAGAGACGGAGGTAAATAGAAAGGCTCAGAATGGCTGAAATTTAAGAATAATATTAAAATACTGCTAGGCTGAAGTTTCATCAATGCTTAGAATTTCTGTCCATTCGAGATATAATACTGTCTCTAGAATAACTTCTGAGCTGTTGATAAAATATTTACTGTTCTTTTCACTTTTATTTTGCTTTATAATGAAGAATCAGACATCAACCAAGAAGTTTCCAGAAAGGTTCAGGAAGCAAGACTGCGCTGGTATGGGCACCTCAAGCGAAGGAACAAGGGCCATATGGCTAGGGAAGCAATGACTATGGAGCTCCCAGGAAAAAGAATAAGAGGGAGGCCAAAAACAAGATGGAAGGATATAGTGGCGGCGGATATGGCAGAAAAGGGATTGCACGATGGCGACTGTGAAAACAGAAACAACTGGGCAAGGCTCATAAGAAACAGTGACCCCGCATAAGGGAGAAGCTGAGAAGATCAAACATCAACCAACATTTGAACATATCCATTTGATTTTCAAGCGTAGTAAAACTTTGAAATTTAAAGATAATTAAAAACAATCCTAGGATCAAAAGCAAAGAAGTTAAGAATATAGATGTTCAGCGAAAATTAAGCATTCATATAAAAATGGAGTGTATTTTGATGACAAAAGTATCATATGTGGTATGCAATGTATTGTTAAGGTTCAATAATAGATAAAAAGGAAAATAAAAATCAGTCGAAAGGTTGACTTAATTCATAGAGTATCTTACACGCGTTTTCTATAAGAATAACTAATATTTCGCTGGGCCTAAACATTCTTAATTTTTTTCCTATATTTTTGCACGAAAAAGCTGCAAAATTCTAAATATTGAACACAATACAATTTCAATTTTTTACAGACGGTAGCCCATTCAACTAAGCTGGTTTGCAAAGGGGCCGTCTATTTACAAAATAAAAGCTAAAATCTTACAAAAAAGTACATATTTTAAAAAGTCAACATTAAAAAGAGTGTAGGAAAAACTTTAATTGTTGTCAAGGTGCAAATTTATCATAAAAATAAGACAAGAGCAAAGCAGGACGATACATCTGTTATCTGCATCAAAATGCACTCCAATCTCTGGGGGGAATCAGCATCATAGCCCCCCTGGGACTCAAACAGACAAGAATCTAAGTCTAATGAGACTTGTGCTGGATACTAATCTTAAACTGTTCTCACACTATTCTTAAATTTCAATAAATTTGGACCCTAATGTTCTTAAAACTACACATATTTTTACAGATAAAAAAGCTTGCAGACCTTCTACTGATCGCTCTCCACTATTATGAAGGAAAATACTAATCATCACTTGAAAACAAGCTAAAGGTGTGAAAATAACGAAAAAAACAAGAAAAAATAGTATTAATACACGTTCTCTTATATAAGGAAGTGGCCTATAAAATGGTACTCTCGAGTTCCAAATAGTTGGGAGATCACAATAAATGGGGGAGTTGGAAAATTCTCAAAAATTGCATAAATGTGGGGTTGGAATAATTTGGAGGATTGGAAGTATTTGAAAGTATGATACATGGGGAGGGGGGCTGGAATAATTGGAATAATTTTTATATTTATACCATTGGCCAGACAATTCCTACTAAAGTGGGCAAGTTATCCATTATTAAATGTACTGATTTGGTTTTTGGTTCACATTTAAGGGAAATTATAAGGCTACGGCCTCAAAATTTCGGAAAATCAATACATGGAGGGTTAAGATAAGAGCGGGAGGGGGTTGGAAATCTCAAAAATTAAAATTCAGGGGAGACGATTATTCACAACTCGAGAGAAGTGCTCAACTGCTCAAAAAAATTAAGAGAGTCCAATACCTAAGAATTTTGAGAACTAAGAAAGATTAAAAGTGTGTAAGAATGTAGAATACGAACTACTTATGTATAAAATCATCTTTATTTTACGTTTGCTGCTCTTCAACAATATAACTTTTATAATTTTCTACGATTTATCACTATTTTATGTGATCTATGATGAAGAGTACATGCGCAAAACGTTGGAGCTTAAAACGTTTTGCCAAGAAAGTCTCAAGAAAGTTTTGATACTGCAACTATGCAAAAGATAAGAAAACTTCTCGCTGTGTAAAGCAAGACATTAATCGTTATGTTGATGTGGCACTGCTAAGGAGCTGTGATTGTTGCTGTTGTTGTTGTTGTTATACATATATACCTCGTGATTCAGATTAGTTGAAGTTAGAAGTTTCATGAATGAGTTAAGCAAGATACAGATAGAGCCATACTCGCGTAGTGTATTAGGGTGAACTAGTCCCTCAAGAATTAACGAAAAGTATAGGAAATCTCTTCCTAAACACTTAGTCTAAAAATGGAAAGCCAGGATTCTTTCGGCATTGTTTACTAATGACCTTCTCATTTTAAGTGCTATGCAGTTGCTTTCTTCCACAATATAACTGCAAATTAATGACTTCAATATTACTACGTTATGGCCATTCCTTGCTTAGATTATAGATCAATTCCCTAATGAGAAGAATGTAGCTGAAATCTATGACGATATTCAATTACGCTCATCAAATATGTTGGAACCTTCACCATTGACGTCAGTGGCGTGCTGGCCTGGGAACGGAGACAGGGGGCAGTGTATGGGGGGCATATATCCCCTTCAGCGATGTCTGAAGGGGAGCCAATGTAGCTAGAGAATTTTCTATATATTGCAAGGCTCTATATTTCAATATCTGATTGGATATTGAGGGGGGGTACTTTTCTCATTCACGAAACTGCTCCTCTAAATGATAACCCCCTAGCACACCTCCTGGTTGACGTAGGATATCGTAAATCCTTGAATTTGCTCTCTCTGAGTTTACTGATTTTTTGGATTTTTGCAAGGTGCCTATTCGACTGGAATGACTATTCAGGAGGCGCATGAACCATTGTTCTTGTAGTTGTTGATGTTCCAGTTGAAATATTTCTACCAATAAATCATATCTTTGATGCTACCACAAGCAAAAGGATGTTGTTAAAGAACGTACAACCTTTCGTTAATTAATGGCCATTGACTAACGAAAATTCGCATTTTGAAAAATATCCAATCCAATGTTTATAGAGTGAAAGAAACAGTTTATTGATAGGATGATTTCAAATGGAAAAAAATCAACAACTACAAGGCTTCTCTTATGAAGCTCTATGTAGCACTAAGAGCTGGTTCATACGATGAGCCAAGGATGACCCGAACCTATTATAGCATTGGTTCAACAATGGCGCGACCGAAGGGGATGATCATCATGATACGGCTCATCGTATTAACTAGCACTAACAGAGTTTCTAATAGCTTAAGTCACATGTATGAGTAGTGGTGTAGAAAACTATTTTACATTCAAAAAGCTGAGGAGAAATTGTTAGTTCACAAGATATAGGGTACTTAAAATACTTTGTTTACTGGACGACATTATGGGCTCTTTATGTAACTGCAATAACAGCTTGGATTAGCTTCAAAGTTTCTTATAAGGATACATACAAGAAATGAGACCCCCGAGATATCTATAGAGCCCCCCCCTAGTTATTGAATTACTTCTACACTACTGTGTATGGGTGCAGTGACGAAATTTAAGGGGGGTATGGGGGTGGATCATACCCAAACTTCAAACTTTGCCACGAACTGTGGCAGCTACTGTTACTAAGAATTAAGGCCACAGAAAATACTGGCTAACTCAATGATTACCTTGATTTCGTCGGGCAGCACCCCTAACAACCCCCAAAATATATTGAAGCTACGTCTCTTTATAGGTAGGGGTCTAGTCTATTCGATGGGGGTTTATTAAAAATTTAGGGAATAAAATGAAGTGATGGCCCAGTGGTAGAGCGTCTGCCTCACAATCGGTAGGTCGTGGGTTCGAGCCCCGGCCGAGTCATACCATAGACTTTAAAATGGTACTCACTGCCTTCTCGTCTGGTGCTCGACATATGAGAATGGAGTGGGAAAGTTAAACTCGCGGAGCTACCAGTGGACAAGCCCCTAGCTGTAGCCTTCACTGCATTCGCAGACGCGTGGCCTAGGGATATAGAAACGGAGATAGGCGCCGCCCCTATGCGTCATTGGGTGCGGGAAAGGACTTTGACTTTGAGGGAATAAAATGTATACATCTGAAGAAGCAAGATTAAACTATTGAAGCCGAAATACACCGAGAGTTGAAAAACTGCATGTCCAATATCTATTTAGACCAATATCTCAAGAGCTCAGCGGAACAATTCGGATATCTATGTTGGTAATCCACAAACAAGGTCAACTCCTCCCAATCAAATCATGTTGTGTCCTTCTTCCTACTTTCCGCACATTCCAAGGGCGTAGAAGAATATTTGATGTGGCCGTTGTTCACCATACTAGACAAAAGGGTGCATCAGATTCTGCAAGCTACCACGCATATTAAGGTCTTCTTGTCTTCTCACTCGGATTCTACTACCCCGCTTATAAGTGATCGGATCCAAAACTACTCGAATAAATATTGGTGCGGATAGCCCTTGCGTCCACTGTCCGGACCCTAATGGGTTCACTTTGAATAGTGGATACTTAAAGATCCGTACAATTTTCTACCTTGGGTGAACGCTATGATAAAAGATCTCTATCGGAGTGAGAAATAGTCGGATCCAAAACCACAATGCAAGCATGACTTTAGTTCTCTAAAAAACGACAATGGACATGCCTCTTCATATCCTTCTACCTCACTCTACAAAACTAGTCTCACTCTTCAAATAAGTGATCTATCCTTTTCGCGTTGTTGCAAAAAGGAAAGTACTACAACAAGTAACTTTGACTCATAACTTACAGAAACGTAATTTGAAGGTTATCTAAATGTTCAAAACAACTGCCACACAATCAAATGCTATGAAAAGTGTGCAAACTAACTGGGTAGTTGAGAAAACATCACAAAAACTTCTTCATCTCGATCACAGTTCATTTACCTAGCTGAACGATCAATGATTAACGATCAACATATAAGCTTTTTTCAAAAGGATCCTAGCTCAAGGTGTAGTTTCAAACTGTCCCTATTCTTGGACCTCTAGCAATCAAAGTGTAGTAGAAAAAGTTTCTTTATAGTTCCTGAATGTTTACCTCACAGTCAATGCCATTAGAATGGTACAGGCACAAGAGAACACCGATTTTGTTAAATTTTGCCTTTACTTCTGGCTAGAACTCAATACGAAAAGCTTGAAGTTTGGAAAGAAGCTTGATAACTGTATCTATCCTAGTTTGGGCTGCAAATGAACGGAAGCAGTTTTACAAGTTTGTCAAAATAAAAGTTCCTTAGGGCTTTTTCTGTAGTAGTGCACGTTCTTTAAAAACTTCGGCCTTCTACGTGTAGGCTCCTTATAAAGTGGTTCATCATATGAAAAATTGTGTAGTCTAGAAAACACAACAAACACTTCTTCATTTCGATCACTGCTCATCTGCCTAATTGAACAATCAACGATCAACGTAACAACCAATGAAACTGGCTAAAGCTTAGCGCACTCAGATTATTTCTCACCACTTAATGACATTTTGTGCCAAACCAAGCCTACCACAATCCGTGCCCATTCTGTAATATTATATACACTTTAATATAAAAGAAAAAACCCTACAATCCTAAATCCAAACAGCGGTGAAAGCCTATTTCCTACCAATATCCAGTAGGTACAGCTGTTTCAGTCATGACTTTCTATTGTTCCCAAAGATGAAAACCACGAAATATGGACTTAGAAAACTTAGAACAACAATTCAAAAAGAACTATAGGCATACAAGGTAACTCAATACAATAAATTGCAAACACTAATGTTTTGCAGATTATCGCAACATAAAAAGTTCCAGTGAACAAACTGTTTTGTTCTAATCACAGCTTGGTGCGGCTATTTCTTAAAATAAATGGCTGTTTTTACGCTCAAAGATATCGGGTAACTGTCATTTCTTTTCACCGTATCGATTTCGTCCAACAGAATATGGTAGTTTTGAAACAGAGCCAAAAGGAGGTAGCACGAAACATGTGGGCTAAGATTCTACACGCTTTTCTTATATAACGAACCACTTCATAAGGAACCTGCATGTAAAAGGCTAGGATACTAAAAGAACCTATACTACTTAAGAGAAAATCTCAAATAACTGCTCAATTTGAAAAGCTCTCGTAACTGCGAGCAATCAAGAATTAGGAAGCATGTTCAATTCATTTGCAGCTAGAACTTGTATAGACACATTTATGAAACTTCTTTCCTATCTTCCGTATGCGGTTGGTATTGCATTCTAGCCAGAGTTAAATGGAAAATTTAGAGTTTCGATGTTTTCTATCGTTTGTACCACTCTTATAGCATTAAACATGCGGTGAAAATTAAGGAAATATTAAGAAACTTTTACTACTATAAAGTAATCATTGGAGGTCAAGAATAAGGAACAATTGGAACGAGAACTTGGGCTAGTTTCTTATAAAAAGTGTGTGCTGTGTGCTTTCACACATATACAAAGCGTCTTTATAGCCCTATTAGCGTCTTTTGACCTTGTTTATTGACCTTGTCTTTTGACCTTGTTTATTGGCCTTGTCTTTTGACCTTACTTATTGAACTTGTCTTTTGACCTTGTCTTTGGCAACACTTTATACCCAAAATTCCGAACAGTAATGTTTTTCCTGCTTCCGCACTATTTTAGGGCACTAAATTACAGGAGCAATTTAGGAACTATAAAGAACTATTCGTACTACACTGTGCTCACAATAGGTCCACAAAGCAAACACTTCTAAGAACTAGGACTTGAGCTTGATTCCAAGGTCTTAAGGGAAAGTTTACGAGGAGAACGTTGATCTCAAAATATGAAACTGATAGAATAAATGATCTCCAGATACAAGAACCACGGTTAGAAACCTCAACAAAAAAGTTTCTCGTACGTCGGTGCTAAAGTCTGGAATGATACCCCCAAGCGTTATTAGAAATGTGGAATCTACTCACCTCTTCAAGTACAAAATGAAAGCCCATCTCTTGGGCCAATGAATGAAACCAATACAGAAACAAGATATCCTCAAACATGACCCCCTGGTAGATCAGTTCAAACACCCCTTTATTTATTTACGTAGCATTTTTTGTTATTTATTTTACTTTCTATGTAAATACCTTTATCTATTTATATAACAACCGAAGAAGTATCATGATGATATTAATAATAATGAAAGGTGCATTCTTTGCACTTTGGCCTGAAGGCCTTTTCAGCGTTCGGCTTGTAAACTAGCAAAAAAATATTGGTGTGTCTCTGAAGATTTGAGATACTTGGAAACCACTGTAAAAGAACCTTCATGTAGATGGCCGAAATACTTAAAGAACTTGCTCTACTAAAAATTAAATCTTTAAAGAACTTTTCAACCTGAAAACGTTTCCAACTGCAAACTATCAAAACTTGGGAAGCCGGTTCCATTCATTAGCAGTCAAAACTAACGTAGAAACATTCATACAGCTTTGTTCCTGCCATCTTTAGGCGACATTCGGGTTTTGAATGTTTTCTTGTGTCTGTACCATTCTTATGGCATTAAATATGCGATAAATAGAAGGAACTATTAAGGAACTTTTACTGCTACAATATGATTACTGGTGGTCCAAAAATGAGGAAATTTTGGAACTAGGCCTTGGGGTAGGTGAACTTTTACTGCTACAATATGATTGCTAGTGGTCCAAAAATGAGGAAATTTTGGAACTACGTCTTGGGGTAGGTGAACTTTTACTGCTACAATATGATTACTACATGTCCAAAATGAGGAAATTTTTGAACTAGGCCTTGGGGTAGGTGAACTTTTACTGCTACAATATGATTACTAGTGGTCCAAAAATGAGGAAATTTTGGAACTAGGCCTTGGGGTAGGTTCCTTATAAAAAAGAAGTCAGATTTCGCATAAGTCAGTCAGTTTGATGCAAATTTTATTCTACTCTAATCGACAAATACTACTAGCTATACAGCACTATTACAAATACTAATTAACACCAATGGCTGTCGTACCAAAGGCAATTTCTGGAGGACAAGCTGAGTTTGGATAATAATCCTAACGAGATCAATTTGTCAGTTGAAGTTTAAGCTCTTGCTAAGAGAACTTTAAGAGAACCAATGCAAATATACTATGAACGCAAGCAACTCAAGGCTACCTACCACAGTAAGAAACTCAGAAATGCTACCAAAATCAGGAAAAAATGTAGGCTTGAATGAGAAACCACTGTCTACCATGGCTAACAACTAATTAGACTTTATACAGTAAACATAGTGAAATCATTTCCTCTCAAAATCTATCCTTGTGCTTCCTGATAAACAAAGTTACAATACTCGCCAAAAGTCCTGGGACATTTTGCATATTTCTAATCTGGACGGCACATTTGTCCCCCTCCTTCCCCTCAATGCTGGTTTTTGGAAGAAGTACATGCGGTAATGGAAAGATTTTTGTATACAATAACGCCAAGTCTCTCAGAAACAGACCAACATTGTTTTAGGGGGAAGGGAGTGCGTTTAAGGTGTAATGGTTGAAATGCTGAGAAAGCTATAGTTTTTCATAAGTTTTTGAAAGTGCCCCAGGGACTTTTGGCAAGTAATGTACGTTCTTGATACTATATACATTCTTCTTTTATAAGAAACCTAGCTCAAGGCCTAGTACTAACAAATTCTTAATTTTTGACCACATTTTAGTTCTAAAAGTTCTTAAAAGCTTCTTAATTTAGCGAACTAAATTGCTGTGAAAGCGAAAAACGGGAATGTAGCAAACTATTTGTCCTATAGCAAACAAAATGCGTCAGTACGAGTTAAATTCTAAGGCAATGACATATTCACGCAGTTTTGGTACAGCTTTACGTTGAACCAGGTAACGATTTCAATGTGCTATTTATCTTAAGTCCCTTAGCACTTTCATTGTAGTTCTACAAGTTTCTTACATTTTAGGCTGTCTAATTCCTCGTTGCTTATAAAGCGGTTTCTTATAAACAAGCGTGTAGATCATTTTCAGAGTAACACTTCCTCTGTCCAATTATCGCTGTTCCAATGGAAAGCCCTACTCTAGTGTCACCGAACTCTACTACTCCTTTTCGATTATTTTAGGCCATCAAGCCTAAATGGTTTCTTATAAAAAAACGTGTAAACCAAATATTCTATTCTGTTTCTATGGTAATTGTATTTTGTTAAGTTTCCCAACCCACCTTATTCCAACCCTCTCCTCAATTATACAGAAGTTCAATTTCTTGAACGCATAGAAAAATATTTAATTTCTCCTAAAGGAATAAATTAGATTTTAAGTCTATTTATTCTATTTAAAATATTTCAGTTAGCAAGTCCACATCAGCTTTCTAACTACAAAAACATGACCTGGGTAAAATCAACTATGCATTTATGTATGCATGCATGTAATTTGCTCTTTCTTGTAATGAGATCTGTTTACAATATTATGGGTATGGCTTGCATAACAAAAGAGCTTTGGCAGATGCCTATACCGATCATCTTCATAGAGCAAAGAAATCACTCATTCATTTTCAAGATAAGGTACACAACAAACAGTTCACCTATTCTATGGGGAGTGGCTGGTAAAACATCCGAAACCTGCCCACAATTAAAACTACCTTTCTTAAATTTGAACGGAAAATTAGCTACATTCATACCAATCGTCCAAATCAGGTGTAAAACAAAGACGATGCTAGATGCTGGCAATAATGGTCGTTGGAAATCTATTTGCTATCAAGCATAGCCACGCTGAATTGCTTATGAATGCAACACAAAAGATGACACGAAAATACGGAGTATGGATCGTGACTACCAGGCAATGAATTATTAATTGGCATTAGAAAATATTAGAGAGGTGTGATGTATGCATACTACCACGCAAGTAAAGGTGGTACGCTCAACTGTGATAAATGCACACAGCTGTTTGCTTAGCATGTGAAGGAGAAACACCTGCTTCTAAGATTGCAGCCAAATGATTTTACTTCAGTACCGAGAGCTGATATTAGCACCATAGTAAACTACTTTGATACTTCGTGGTTGCCAAAGAAAATCAGAAAAACTCCCTGCCTTTTCTGTGACAAACAACGGCAGGGGGCTGTAAAGAAATGGGGGGTGAAAATGCCCTCCCACTGTCTCCCCAAGCTGCCATCACTGACTTCCAATCCACAAAAGACTAACATTACAAGTAAGACTAGCAGAACATAATTCCCTGAATTTTCCCCAAATCTAATGCTTTTCAAAAGTTTCCACCTTACTTTTCCTGATTTTCACTGACATTTTCAAAAAATATGGGCAACTTTCAAGGATTTCCAGATTCTGTGGCAACCATGTACTTGACAATTGAAATGAAGAATTAACACAGGATAGACTTGTAAGCGATTATTTTGTTAATAGAAAGTGCATTGATATCATAACTTTCGCCATCTTATAGAATTACCATTTTCTGTCAAGAAATAATATAGAAAGCTGCAGTTATTAATGATACAAGCTGTCTGTCAACTGAAAACAATGTTTATTTATATCATGTACACCAATCTGTTATCAAACACGCCTCCAATAATGTAAAACATAAGCTATAGCCCCCAATATACAGCTATCATTCACCTTACCAACTACATAAGTGAAACCAACTAACTTGCTATTCCAAAAATATGCCTGTAAGTCTTGGAAGTAGCTTTTGTGAAAACACGTAAATGGAGAACTGAAGTATTTGGTTCCAGTTTGACAATACAAAATACAAAACAGTGGGCTAATGTGTTGTTGAATACTTTGCACAGTCCCAATAGCAAACTCAAATGCTTTACATATTCAAACCATCTTAGTTTACGACTTAAATTTATTCCAAAAATTAAAGAACTGGATGATGCTGGATGCATACATAGACATAGAAATGGCAGTGCATACACCACAAGTTCTTCTGCATGGCTTTCACAAATAAATCTGTGCTACCTATGGTCAGCCACCTTGTGTGATAAAGTTTGCAAATTTTTTTATATTCCTTTGAATTATTTCTCATCAAGGAATGAAGAATGCTTAAAATCTGCTTTCTCAGGACAGGAGAGATACACAAGACTGATAAGAAATGACAATTATGAAGATGGATAACAGACATGTCATCTTTATAAGTTTTATGATATATTTGTAAAGCAGGTGACAGGAATATGACAATAAAACTGGTAATATGAATCCGTCTCAGCAAAAGGTTTAAAAAACACCAAGACACAAAAACCAATATATTTGAAAATTAAGCAGAAATTTTAAAGTGCATCAAAATTAGACTCTCATATGCTATCTGTGGGAAACAATAATCAACAGTGCTTTCCAGTTTGCTTTGTTAACTACAGCAATTTGAAAATTGAAGATGTCTAGGATTATGCTGACAACAAAGAAATCAAAAGCCAAAAGCTTAATAGCATTTGGAAGTCCTTTTGCATTGAAAAAACAGACATGAAGAGAAACAACAACTGAATTAATGAGATTTGATGTAGGATAGTATCTTGAGAAAATATGACTAATGAGAGTCTCATTCTTCAAGAGATGCATTGAAATAGCAAAACTAAGTGGTTTTCACAAATGATATGGAACTTGCATGAGCTTAGACAGCACTAGTATAAGGGAAAGGAGATTTGACTTAAATTCTCCACAATCAAAATAGGATCTCTATACAAGACAATAGATGAAGAAATCACAATATCCCATCACATAATTTTTGCACCTGTTTTTCATAAAAGTGACCTGCTGTGACAAATGTAAGGCTAGAAGAAAACAATGAGAGGACACTACTTGGCAACAAAGCAGTGACTTTCAACCTTTTTGCTGGAGTGGAGCCCCAAGAAAACTTTTATATGGCTTAAGGCAGTAGCAGATAATAGGGGAGCAAGGGGGCAAAGTGCCCCCATATGCCACTGAGTTGGCCAATTCTCGGCAGAAGTAATGAAACCAAAGGCCAAATACATGATTTTTTAATAAGAAAATCACTTTTCTGCTTGAGCATCAATTTTCTTGCACCACACCTTTTCTGATAAAAAACATGTACAGTAATTAAGAAATATTCCCAAATACTCAGCAAGTTCAGCCTCTTTGCTACCTTGATTTCTCTTGAACAACTGCCACTGGTTCAACTGTCACAGGAACCAGTAATGTGCCAAGACACCTGCTGTTGAGGGGGGGTGTTCTGAACAATTGACCAACTATTGTTAATAAAGTGTTACTAAAAAGAAAGGTCACAAAATACTGTGGCCAACCCTCTTGCTGCCTGCCAGGCTAATTTGTGACCAACTTTCTTGCAAATTTGAAATTATTGGGGGGTGCGATGCACCCCCATACCCCCATTGGGTCAACTCACATCCAACCCAAAAAAGTTTTGGTGGCTTACAAAAGGGACAGAATTTTTTCCAAAAAGTACAATATACTAGCTTTAAATTTTCACTACTACTGTAAAAATTTATAAGAAACAAATTCTCTATAAATAACAAATTATTAAAAGAAATAATGTCCTTGCCTGGATGTTTCTTAATATTTTGTCAAATCTAGCCTTACAAAGCTTCTGAACTGTTAAAATATAACAACACAGATAAGGCAACTGTGATGCAAGAAATAGGATGTTCAGGTTTTGCGAGGCATGTAATTGATGCTGTTTCTATTTTGATTCTTGTTTTATCAAAAATTTTCTTGCAAAAACAGTTTTCAAGTTATTATTTGAAACTGAGCCAGCCTCCTTTTCTTAATGTTTCTTAACTTCTACTTGATTTCTGCCTCGTGTTTCTTATAGACATGTTTCTTAAAATCAAAAGACATGTATCATTATCAGACTATTGAAATCTTTCTTTTGCCTGTGGCTCACCACAAAAATAGGCCATGGCTGGTTCAGAAAATATAACAATGACTCCTCCTTGCCTAGAATCTATGATTTAGTTCAACTCAAATTTAACTACTCTGGACTACCAAATATTTGGAAGTTTGGAAAATTTTCTGAAAATTAATAATCAAGGGGTTTAGAAAAATAGAAGCCATGTGTATTTTGATAGGCTACTTTCACATTTTCTTTTATATGCTAAGAAGAGGTTTAAAGTGAAGAATTCTAGTGATGATTTGATTGAATAAACCTTGGAAGGCCCTCTATAGCTGGCATAAAATCCTCAAAACTAATAATTGGGGGTTTGAATAAGAAAGAAAGAGTTGGAATAAGGTTGGGGTTTGGAAAAAACTTCAAAAACTAATGATCAGGTGTGGGTGAGTATTAGGTACTTGAGAGTGAATAAAAACTAAGTCAAAAATCTGTGAGCATACATGCTCTAGAAGCAGCACACAATGTCAATTTGAAACTAATATAGTTTTCCTTCTATATGATAGATGGCAGTGAAAATGGAAGTCAGGTTGCAGGCAAAAATCAACATCTCAATAAAACCCTTGATGTTTATGAGGGAAAGTGCAGGCAATTTTTATGAAAAGAAACTCACACTAGGTGAAGAAATTGGGAGGGATGAAGATCCTGGTTGAAAGCAATTCTGATGAAAAATCCTATAGTAGCAATGTTAAAAGAGAGCACACATCTACAAACTGGAAATATGAAAGTGATGAGCACCTAGATGAAGCTACTGGTAAGTCAGAGATAATACTATTCATCTGTTTGGTTCAATAAATGTATGGCTACTTAAAAACTATTTTAAAGTGTTTGAAATGCTGTTTCAGTGTTTCTGTTGAAAATGTCTTATGAGATCACCCAAAACAAAATAACCCTAGTGAGGAATTATGAATATCACCAAGGTTCACACCATGTTCTCTGCATAATAAGTTATCATTATTCATCAAAAGCCCTATAGAAGATAGAAAGCTGTTTAATCCACAGCACAAACCACAAAGAAGTTAAGCCCCCAAGCTATCAATTCCTAGGGTATCAAATATGAGACACTTTATATGATTTTGCCACTAAATTCTAAACAAGTAGGAAAATGATCACATCATGGACATACCACAAGACCATGATGATAACACCTATTTTCAGTATTCAATCATCAAACAAAAGCAACCTAGGACATACCAGCAGTGATATTTAAAAGTCATAAAACAGTAATAAAATCATTAGATATGAGAAGAATGTTTAGCCTTATCAAATATCTATGAAAGAAACAAAAAGAGAAATGATTGCGTGTTTGAACTGCTTTTCAGCATTAGCTAACAATGATCTATAAACCAGAGTATGAATATAGGATCAAATTTATCAAACCACAATTGACAAAGCAAAAGGATGAACCAGTCACAAGATCTGACATACTAAAGCAATAACAAATCTGGGAACTTTATCCAGTAAAACAGCTAACAGCGACTTGCTGCAGACTTAACTCCAAACCCAACCCTATGACTAAAAGGCATAAAACATCAAAGAGACCTCGCAAGCTACCATTAGCTTTTCCAAACTCTTCTATGAAAATACAAAGCTTTTTATATAAGAAACTTGGATCAGCACTTAGTACTAAAAGTTTCTTAATTTGATGTAAAAATCATGGCATTCTAGTACTAAAAGTTTCTTAATTAATTTCTTGTTTTCAAAATTGAAACTCACCTTATTGTTTGAAAATCGAACCTACTAGGAAACTTTGGATATATAGCACATTGAAATTGTCACCCTGTTCAAGGCAAAGTTGTATCAAATCAATGTGAATATGACATTGCTTTAGAATTTAAGTCGCACTGGTGCATTTTGTTTGTTATAGGACAAATAGTTTGCTGCTTTCATGTTCTGCATACACTTCCACAGCAATTTAGTTTGCTAAATTAAGAAACTTTTAACAACCTTTAGAACTAAAATGTAGCCAATTAAGAAAATATTATTACTAGGCCTTGAGCTAGGTTTCTTATAAAAAACATGTATAGGTAACTCAAAAGCATCAAGAAGCAACACAAATGAAGTGATGAAGGGACTTGGGTATTGCAATCTTAATGAATAGATATGTAGCTATAAAAATTAATATACATATATTCTCTTCAAAAGGGTGTTACAGCATTGATAGACAAACCATGGAACCAACATATATTAACTGCTTTGACTAAACAAACAATGGGTCATGATGTTGAGTTGTTGCTGACAATTTAATGTCCTAATATGTCACTAGGCATCTCCAAATAGCCACTCTATAAATAAGATTGCCTGGGAACACCAGAGTAGGGATGAATAAGGGGGCAGTGCTCTCTTGCCCATAATCAGAAGGGGTAAAGGAAGTAAAAACATTGTTTTCAAGACAGTGATATATGGTAAACAGAGTCAATTTACTCAAGAACTAGATCATTCAATGCATTTCAAAAAGTAAAACTGCCATTTCACAGGAGATAGCCCCTGAAGATGCCCTTTAAAGTCGTTACTCCGTTTGCATTTCTCCAGTGTCCCAGATTGTGCTCCTCAAACATAAAAGCTGTATATTCAAACGTCCTCTCAGTTGCTTCATCACATTTCGAAGCACAAATACAAAAAATATCCTAAATTATGTTTCCAACTTCCTGAAAACAAAACAGGCCCCAATGATTTCACAACGGGCAGGAAACTGTCTAGCCTGGTCTCCAATTGTCTGAAGAACTGCTATAAAATTACTTTCCCTTGAAATAGGAATATGGCAGTAATGGAATTAGGTTTGAAACCTTTTCATGCTGATAAAGCGAACCACAAATGTATAAAATCTCTCACGCTAAGCTGGCGCCAGTCTGTCGCACATTAACATTCAGCGAATGTTGCATTGACAAAATGCGTTGGGAAGTTGAATACGACATATGCCAGCCAACAAAATAAACAATGTCACTGTAAAAAACAACAGGTTCCCGTTCTGAGAGGGCCTATTCAAATCATGTAGGCTACCGTAACTCCCTCTACAACACTTAAAATCCGCTTCGTGCCCAACAAACAATCGATAGCCGAATGAAGATAAGAAAATCGGGCGACCTTTTGAGATTCGCATCACAACAATGCTTTGACAACTGATTGACTACCCCTTTCGTAATCTGGTTAAACAACAATTACAGTGTCAAGAGCACCTGAGTTATAAATAAACTATAACAAGCAATAGTTGCTTCCAATAAACTCAACTCTTAGTTCAAGTGCTAAACGTATATAAGAATAAAAGAGTTGAAACTATGGTATCTTCCTTCTTGAGACAAAAACTGCCCTTATCGTTGTTGATATTGGAAGCCATGTACTTCACTTTAGGCCAACATTGTTTCCATCAATCTCGCAAAGCAAACCTATTCTTCGAAATTTATAGTTCTGCATCGACATCAAGAACCGTGGTGTTTTGGCAAACTTGCGAATACAGAGAAACAAGCAACTGCGATTCTACTGCAAACATTTACGAGGCAAACAGCGGGAACGGTTCATTCTTATGCATGATTTCTTACTGTCTTAGGCCAAGAATGGCGAGGAAGCAATGAACAATAAAAGAAAATATCATAAACTAGGTAGCATTACGAAAAACAAACTTACCTAATGACAAAACTGAGACCACACATATAAGTTCGATAACTGAGAATATACTCCAACAAAAACAATTCATTTCCACCCCGTAAGAGCGTCCTTTCAAAACCACACACCATCGTATGTATTGGCGTCAATAGTATTATCATTAAAGCTGCCCCGCAGTAGCCATAGGCAACATTCGTTGCTGCACGTCTTTTGTACATCACCTGAAATCTTCTACAAGCTTTGTTCATAAAAAGACCATAATTTTGCTTGAGCCTCAATTTTCTTTTCTTTTCCCGAAATTGAGCCTGAGATTTTCTTACATTTTCTCAACTTTTTCTGAAATAGCATTGGCTAAAATTGGTTAAACATTCGTTATTAACATTGCACACTTGAATTCCATCTTTTAATATTTTGAATGCAATAATGACGAAATATCGATTTTTGGCCAATAAAAATGCGTACTTTTGGAAATTGAGCCTCATGACTTCCTTAAGATTTTCTTAAGATTTTGGCCATTTGGGCCTCATTTTCTTATAAACATTTTCTAATAAAAAACATGTATATTTCTTCAATGGAATCAGCCATTTGTAATACCAGGTACCCGGCAGCCACGAAGCCAGATGGTGATACGTGGGGCAGTGTCCCGCTCAACGATTTTGCCTGTCCTTGTCTACTCATGACTTTGATCATTTGGTATCTTATTTATTGTCTTTTAGCAACGGGGCATTCTTCTGCATTGTTAGGGAGTATTGTTGTGAAAATTCTTCCTGGGGGCAAGACACCAGACCCCCTTTGCCATTGGTAACATCACGGCCAATGTAGAAGGCGTGGTGATCAAAGTATTTCGATCGGAGTCCCACACTCCTTTTTTCCCTCCGTGTCCAATTGAGCACCCATTCTACATTTAGGTGTGTCTGCCTCACTCATCCAGTCTTCTTGCCCCTTTCGTCTTTTAAAAGCTAGCTTTATGACAACTACCAGGCAGATGATTTTGAAAAAAGCAATACATATTATTCATCTCATTCGCCCAATCAAAACAAGTTTCATTCACCATACCTCTTTTATATTTACACACATTCTATAGGAATGTACGTAAACCCCGTACTTTAATTCAAAGAATAAGTAAACAAAAATTCGATCTATCGAAATAGTCCCTAAATTCTTAATCCTTAAACTCCCTAACGTCTAGGGTCCCAACTCATGTCTTAACTATCCTAAACAAAACAAAACGATGTCTCAATCCAAATAATCAGACATAAACGCAGGCAGCACGCTGTCTGCGTAAAATGGCACTCAAAAGTTTGTTCCTTTCCGACAAGGGAACATGTCAAACTCACTAAATACATCCATCAATCTCGTTATGTACATAATTTACAATTGGCTAACACTTTCGCTGTATATTAAAAGCTGAGAATATAAGAACAAAGTTTATAAGAATATCAAGGCTCAGAATTGCTGAAATTCAAGAATAATTGTGGACTAATTTCAGAATAATATAAGGCTCAAGCTTCAGTAAGAATTGGGATTTTTGTAAATTCAACTGATAATACTGGTTTTAGATTAACTTTTTGCACTATCGATGCAACAATCGTTATTTTTCTTCACTTTTGTTATGCTTTATGATGAAGGAAGACATCAACAACGTTTTGAATATATTCCTTTGATGTTCAGGCGAGGCTATGCCTTTAGTAATTAAGATTTATTAACTCAAAACCAAACAAATTACGAATGTTGAGGCTCCAAGAAATATATGTGATCTTATTAAAAAGTGTCCATAACCAATCCTGTCTCAAATCCAGTAACATACATCCATGTCCTATCAAGGCGTTTAAAAAGTCCTAATACCCCTTTAAAAATCAGGGCCTCTTTTAGCATATAAACTAAGGGCAATTCACCACCCAGCTGTCGTGTTTGCCCCTCCACATACAGTATTTTACAATGCTTCGACCCCCCACTAGATGGTCACTTTTCTCTTTGATGTACCATTGATGGAAGGTTGATTGAAAGTGCACAACAGTAACTTTCATGGTGAAAAACATTATGGCAAGAATTCATCCATCCTGACATTAAAATTGACAGGTCTCTAAATGTTCCAAGTTGGCAACGTGGCACAAAAAGGAAAAGATAACCAGTTTAATCTTTCCAGCTGAAAGAGCTAATTTTGACGTATAAAACGTACAGCCCATGGATGCCATTTGCCTGTTGAATAGTTTTTCATTTATGTTTCAGCAATGATAACAGACTTAATGGTAAACGAATCTTTAAAGGGTGACAGCTTCTGGGGCGAAGATAAGGGACATTTTTGGGGGGATGCCAACCCCAATTTGCTGACAAAGAAGACTTCCCTCATTCCGAATTTGCCGATAAAGGAGGCTTTCTTCGCATTCCAACGTCGACTAGCACTAAAGGTATACCGCAAATTTGCCGACAAGCTAAGTGTCTACTGCTGCTTTGCCGACAACCCAAATGTTTGGGGGTGCGACAGCCTGTACGCCCCTGGGATGCCTGTTCAAATCAAATAGCCTTGCGTCCCATACAGCTCCTTATAATGGTGGCCTTTGCTACAACTTCTTGAAATACGTGAAACTATGTTTTGTAAACAAGCTCAAAGGTGGTAAATCTAGATTTAGCTACAAAGATTTATGACTATCAGCAAAGTAGCAGTTAATGTCACTGAGTACATAGAAAGATATGTCTGTTTTATCTCCTTCTCGATAAAACTGCGAGACATTCAAGAGGATACATTACAACGAAAGCCTGGAAAATGTAGATAAAAACAAATAGAAACAGGGAATGTATAAGGAAGTTTGAATCACTTCTTGCGGAGGAAGACAATTGTTGCGATGTCTATGATATTTTCGTAAATGTAATTCCGACATCCTCTTTCCCATTACGCTATAAACAGAGCTAGAAGATAACAGGGTTGGCGCCAGGGGAGGGCTAGGGAATCTAGCTCCCCGTCAGAACATGCTATCCCTCCCCGTCGGAAGGTAAAAAAACCTATTTTTACGGAGATTTCTGGCATTAATAGTACCCTGAAATCGTATTTCAGCCCCCCGTCGGAAGAGTCAGCTCCCGTCAGAAAATTCCTGCGCCACCCCTGCAAGAGACATCACTACAAGAAGAAGAAAAACAACATTTGATTTATGAGTACATAGCAGACTGTATTTTTTGTAGTGCATGGAGAATGCATTTGGTGAAAGCCCTATTTACGACACCAGTTCAAGTGGCCTCGCCCTTCACACACGCAAAATCCCTATTCGCGGTGCCACTTTTGCTGTTTCCATCCGCGCAATCCCTATTTGTGGCGCCACTTTCACTGCTTCCATCCACGCACAAGCCATAATTTGATAGCGCTTATCCGTGCAGAAATCAGGGAATGCAAATGGAAAAGCAGCTATCATTACAACTTCCATTTACCTCCAATTTGATCTTCTTACTATCATAAATCATTGATAGATGCTCAATTATACTGTCCTTTGGTGCAATCAGAGGCATGACCTTTTGAATCTATGCCAAAGCCGTAAATCAGGGGTTTTCAAGTGTGGTAGAAGTGCTGACGCCACTTGTGGTTCCGTGACATCTTTAAGAGCAATGTTTCTCAAATATTGGAGCGCACCCCACAAGGGGGTGCGATGCAATGATAGGGAGCGCGTATAACCCCGGGGAACAGGTAAACATATACAATTTTATAGATAATGGTTTTATCTATAGTGAGTGAGGGACACGAAATATTTTCTCTGTCCATGGGGGGCTTTGCAAAGCATAATTGAGAGCCACTGTTCTAGAGGATGTGATTCGTGTTTACCTCATTGACATGAAGTTGTCCCATGTATTCTTTTGCAACCTTGGACAATGTGCATTTTGTAGTGGGTGCGAAATCAAAGCAGAATACTGCTAGGGGCGCAGAAGTAAAAGTGGTTGGAAATCATTACTATCAATGAGATGTCTGTTAAGATAGAAGGGAAAACCAAATTAATCCAAATTAAGATATATACCTTTCAGCAGCTATGATTCATAACACAACTTCTTCGTCTTTGTTTGTCTGTTGGCTACTATTCCAGAGAAGGAAACTAGAGAATTACTCTTTATTGAGGTTTCTTAAAGCCATTCATAACTTATCAAGCGTTTGAGGTTGGTTCTTTGTTTTAAAAACTGCACATTGCTTCCTGCAGAGTACTTAGACAATGAATTCTGAGGCTATGAGATATCACAAGGATTCTTTTATCATGAAATTGTTGCAAAATGAGAAGCATGAGAGGAAACGCTGATAGCAGATTTTTCTGAGATGCAATCTTGACAACAATCTGCCGTTCATTGAGCAAGCTGTGGTAGCTGAATTCAATTGTCAAATATTCTTTGAGTAACAGGCCATCCCAAACCAAATAACTCTTGTCAATCAAGGCGCGGGTTATACGCTGATCAGCTTGCTTCAACACTGAACTCTACCTATATTGACACGGGCCAGGAGTTAAGGGGCCCCTCAGCTCCTGGATATAAACACTCCATTTATCCATGCCTCTCAATCATTGCAAAAGAAGTTCTTACCCACAATAGATTTCAACAGATACCCACCAAAAATACAGTTGTTGTGGCGTTCTTTCATTTGAACATTTCCGCTCACAAACAAAGGTGTTTTAACCAAGAATCTAACCAAGAACCAAGATGATCGCATTAACTAAGAAAAAATGGATGTCTTTTGAGTTTTCCTATCTATGCTTTCAATCTAAAATAGCTTCGGTGCAAACAGAGATTTAGGAAGCATTCAGGCATGGCGGGAGGGCAGATGCATTTATGGGAACCGTCAAAAGCAACATTGGACAACTCTCTAAGCTGCAAAGGGGCAATTTGCCAAAAAAGCTGCTCCTATGCAGGGACATTGAAACCAGGGGGCCGGGGGCGCTGCCCCCACTTTTCCACAACGTAGTGAGTTTCTCTATCTTTACCCAAGCTTATCTCCGACTCTAGTTACCAGGCTCCTCTACTTTGAAAGGCGTTTCGACGCCCTGCTACGTCCGTGGTGCAGCAAATATCAAAATAAACTGCACAGTTAATGCATTTACTGAAGATATGATTTGTGGGCAAATTCATGTTTGAACTTTTTACTCTTATCCTGCGTCGTTGATAGTCTACAGTTGCAAGAAGTAAAGACATTATTTAGGAGAATCGCCAGCTATATTGTATCAAAAACAGAGACTTGCTTTGATGCATGTGCAAATGGGTAACCTTCAAACGTCAAAACAAGTTGTAAAATCCCTGGCAATCAAGGATGTAAAAGAGAAGCTTAAGGATAAATATTGCAACCAGTTGCAAAGCCTATTTTAGCAAAATGATGAACAACTCCTGATTTGGCTTCGTCCACGGACACATGAAACATGAGTTTTATTTTTAGTGGTGACCATGAAGGGTCTCTAACAAGGGACCACCTCCTTCACATAGTGACAGTGAAGCAGACTAGAATAATGATGATACGTCATAGTTTTTCAAATTTCATCTATAACATGTTTTTTTATAAGAACGTGGTTTATAAGACAGTAGTATTCAGTTGCTCAAAAAGATGAGAAAGTTCAGTACCTGATTTTTTAGATTTAAGGAAGTTTTTAGTGTCTTTGTATTTCAGATTCTAGTTATCTGTCTATAAAATGTGATGATGTGGTGTTGGCTA
This sequence comes from Cassiopea xamachana, assembly GCA_900291935.2. Taxonomy (NCBI): domain Eukaryota; kingdom Metazoa; phylum Cnidaria; class Scyphozoa; order Rhizostomeae; family Cassiopeidae; genus Cassiopea; species Cassiopea xamachana. The sequence continues at coordinate 4,400,693 of OLMO02000301.1, forward strand.
CCCTCTAACAGTTTAGCTTCTGTTATTTGCTAAGATATATCATCATTTCAAGTGTACATGGAGCTTTTTCACTTTCTGTTCATGTGCATGAGCAAAACATTGGCACTCAAAAGTTTTAGCTAGTTAAGTCTTAAGAAAGTTTAATACTGGAATGATTAAAGAGCTAAGAAGGTTTCGGTACTGAGCCAAAAAAAATTCTTATAAGAAAAACGTGTATGTCATGAAATACTACAAATGCAAATCTCACTAACATGGCAATCTGTACTTGGCTGACGTACAAGAAAATAGAAGTGAACTATAGTTTGTATTCAATGGTCTAGGCAATGTTGTAATTTAGCTTTCAGAACCACTAAGAACATTTCTTCATTATCATCAGTAATGGTTATACATCTTAATAATCAAGACCAACCTAGTAAATTAGTAGCTTTATTTTAGTACCCTTTAGGAGAATGGGCCACATCCGTCAAATCTGTTCGTGAGGTGGGTAAAAGTAAAGAAAAACTACAACGGTTCAGTGCATACTTCTTAAAAATAAAAAATCGGTCTAGAAACAGCCTAGTACTAGAACCCTAAAGTTTAAGGAACTTTTACAACGTTAAACAAATTGCAAATTGAACTCGTTACTTGGTGCAATATAAAGGTGAACTAACAACGATGCGGACATGATGCTGCCTTAGATTTTAGCTCGCACTGACGCATTTGCTTGCTGTTGTGAAGGGCCGCAGCGGAACACTAAAAGCGGCACTGGGCTCTTGTTTCAGGCACTTCCGTTGCGCCTTCTCAGCATGCTCTCCCTATGCTCCCATTACCTACGCCTATTTAGTATGCATGCGTTGCATATGTTAGCAGATTTTAGAATTGTATTGGAATTGAGAATTGAGTTGAGCAGAGTAGAACTTGATATAGTCGATCTTAGAATAATGTAAATAGATTCCATTTGATTGATTAATTAGAATAAAATTCACATCTAGTCCTTTTCTAGTCCCATGCTCGCCCAATTTACAACACTTGCTGTAATACAGGGGAGGACAGCCTTTTCTGGAGATTGGGCTAGATCCTTCAAAAATGTTCTACAAGCTGGCCAAGGGTAATAAAGAAAACTTTTTCCTGATTCTCAAGTTTGACAAAGATATATGTTTCATTCAATGTTTGCGACTGATGGACAATTATATTTGCAAACAAAAAATATGATATAATCTTAGGGTCTAGTGGACCACAAAAATTCTCTTTGCAGGCAGGATTTTGGCCCGCGGAAAGTAGTTTACCAACCCCTACTTTGACACTACAAATTTGCTACCTCCATGCTTTATGTTTTCACTGCAAATAAGTTTGTTAATTTAAAAAGTTTTCAAGATACTTGCAGAACTTGGAAGTGACCCAAAATTATGAAATTTTTCTACTAGACCTTGAGCAAGGTTTCCCACAAAAAAGGGGTAGCTCAAGCTATGAGTGGCACTATTCTAAGACTTCATAAATTTAGGTGAGGTATTCTACATATTTGCTCATTGCTTTTCTGTATTTGCATATTTGCTAAGTATTCCGAGGGTACTTTGTAACTTTGCAGCTGGGACGAGACAATGATTTTCAGACGTAGCTAAACCTTTGATATTAAAGAATAACTTAAGAATAATCCTAGGCCCAAGACCGAAAAAAGTAAAAAATATTGAAGCTCAGCGAAAATTAGGCTTCTTATAAAAAGCGTTTCTATCGGTTGTAGTTGATGCGTTAAAGTACAAACAGATGAAGACAGACAATTTCCTAAAGCAGGCAAAAGCAGTGGTGGCGCTAGAGAAAAATCGTGAGGGGGCTACTGCTGCCAAAGTGCCGACAGTGAGCGAAGCCAAATAGTGTCAACGGACAGCACATATGAAAGTGCCAACAGTGTATAAAAAGTTGGGTGCTGACGGGAGCTTACTAAATTCGTGGGGGGGGCCCTAAGCGGAAGTAAAAATCCAGTGATACAAGAAACAGCTTTGCAACGGAACTTTTGTTTTTGTTGTTGTTTATTTGTATTTTGAGTAGGCTGTTATACCTAGCTTTAATCAGCTAATGTAGGCCTACTATGCATGCCGCATCCAGGCATGGGGCCCCTAGTTTAACGCCCCTTCCGAATGCCGGCGGAGTGAGTTGTTTTGTTCGTTCATATGGAAGGTCGCCCATCCAGTTTCTGACCGTACACAGGCATGCTGAACTTCGCTAATTGAACTGGCTGGGCCGCTAGGCCACTCACCCCACTAAACCTCTAAAAAATGAGATGTCTGTACGTTTGATTTCGAAAAGGCCTTATCAGGAACTATCTTGTAAAATTGATAAAAGTGATGCTGCTAATAAAGAGGATTGTGGTTGCAACGGTGGTTATTGTGATAAAATGTTAAATAATGGTTGATATGTAGGTGGTGTCAATGATAAGACCGCCTGTAGCTAAAATGAACATTGTGGCTGGATAAAGTTTTCAACAAACTAGTAATAGAAGTAAATACAAAAAGATGGAGTACTAGTGATATCAAAAATCTAGAAGAAAGGCTCCATTATAGATCATTCAATTACCACATAAGCACCAAAGTAACATAGCTTAAGACACTTTTCCTCCGAGCACACGCACATGCACGCTTGCCACGAACGTTTTTAAATATCCAATCAATAACTGCATAGAGAAAGACTGTAACAAGGTATGATAAAAGTACCTTGCATATGGAAATATTACATAATACATGCAAAAGGAACTTTTCTGCGTACGTACTTAGGTGTTTCAACCCTTCCCCTTTGTACGCATGGCGTACGCTTTTGCTCGACTCCCCTCTTCCTTTCGTGCGTATATACTAAATAGATGACCCCTAAAGGTATGTTAGAATTTGGAAAATTAGCATAGGAACTTAATTCTAGAAAATTGAAGAAATTTCCTCTAAAAGAGATTGTGTTATTTCTATAGAACAAGAGCTATTTTGGACAAAATGCATAGTAAATGCAATACACTCATTTCCATAATATTGAGACTCAAAAGAGTTACAGCTTTGGAATAATTTAAAATGCAAGGTTAACGCCTAATAGTATCTTAGAATTTATGTATATTCCAGTTATAATACTGGTTTAGGCTCACTTTTGCTTCATCGATACAATGTTTATTGCTCTGTTCTGATCTTTCCTTGCGTTATGATGGAGCAAAATACTGAAAAGGATTTAAATATACATATTTCTTTCATTTTTAGGCAAAGTTAAGACTTTAGTACCTAAGAATAACTGAAGAATAATCCTAGGTTCAAAATTAGAAAAATCTAAAAATATTGAGGCTCAGCGAAAAGTTAGGTAATAAAAGTAAAGGCAGTACCATAGACTTCTGTTCGTGTCTATTAGAGAGGACACTGATCTTGTACCATCGGCATGTGGGGTGGGGTGACCAGTTCCTTTCCCCGCCGTCTTATCTCCCCAGTGCTGCTACCAGGTCCCATTCGCTGCTGGGTGAGCAGTGAGTGAGCATTCAGCCAGGGCATCGAGTCGGACTCGAATCGTAGACCTTACGCACGGGAGACATGCGCTCTAACCACGATGCCACCTCGCCCACAAAAGTTAGGTAGCTCACCGAAAAATTAGCTATTCTTAGTGAGTGTGTGGTGTGTATTTAGATCTCCCTAATGGAACCTCAAAAGATGTAACGTTGTAGACTACCCGGGAACGTTGTAAGATAAGACTTATCAGACGAGGGCAGATAAAAGAAGTTGTAACAATGCGACTACTGAAAAGCCAATCAGATTTCTGATCTCGCTAGCTTTGAAGTTAATGGAAGATTTTATCACCTTTAACACGTTTAAAGTACCCTCCCCAAACAAGACCAAACCAGCTCGCCATAAACTGGGCAAGCCTACATTCAACACAGGCTGCAAGTTAGAATGTTTTAAGTTGAACGGCAAATTGCAAGAAGGCTGTTCAAAATTGGATGTTTACAAAAATTGGGAATATCAAAATTAGTTGCAATCATAGTCAATCAAACAACACCTTATGTCACACCCTAACTCTGTTTTGTGTTTTTGTATCAGGTATAAGGATTTGAATGAAACATCAGTTAACCCATGTGCGGTGGTGGCGCCAGGAATTCTCCAAAAGGGGGTTGAGGCTTCTGAAGAGGGGGGCAGAATGCAAATAATAGGGCACTATAACTGCTAAAAAACCGGACTGATGGTAGAGCGTCTGCCTCACAACCGGTAGGTCGTGGGTTCGAGCCCGGCCGAGTCATAACAGAGACTTGAAAAATGGTACCACTGCCTTCTCGTCTGGCGCTCGACATATGAGAATGGAATGGGAAAGTTAAACTTGCAGAGCTACCAGTGGACAAGTCCTCACTGTAGCTTTCACTGCATTAGCAGACGCGTGGCCTAGGGCTATAGAAACGGAGATAGGTGCTGCCCTATGCGCCATTGGGCGCGGGAAAGGACTTTGACTAATAACTGCTAAAAAGATCTGAAAAAGAGCTCTTTACCGTCCGAAGGGGAGCTAGCATATTCCCACGAGGGGCTATGACCCCCTAGCCCTGCCCTTTCGCTATCCATGCCCATGTGTATCTGTATACTTAGATAGGATCAATAGATGGAAAAGCGAGGATATAGTAATTAAGCTACGCAATTGATCGATATTTCATCACATAATACATTCATTATGCATTACTGTATTGCATTATTACACGCGTATATATTAACGTAAATATTATTACTGGAGGATCATATGAAAAAAGAAATGAAATGCCTATGAAAAAAATGCCAATTGAAATGACAAAATGAGTCAAACGGCTTGACAAGGACACTCGATACCTCTTCTTAATAAGTAGACGTAAGAATAATACGGATACTGATGATAGTTGGAAAGTTGCCTAACTTTAAAGTGAGCAAACAACTCGTGGGATGGGCTAGGAATTGGAGATTTAACGAGGATACAATTTGCCTAGAGGTAAAGGATTCCACAATTCTCATTTGTAGCGAATATGTTGAAGACTTTGATTGCATACGTGAATAATAATAAGAGAAATAACTATGGAGTACTGGCACGTGGTCTTCAATTAAAAAGAGTCAATAGATAGTACCAAACATGATACACTCTTCAAAATTAAGAACAAGGCAGAGCCTGAAGCCTTTTCATAAAGTGTATTTCTGGAAAACACTGCAGAAGCTTTCCACTAACAAATTGACACGAAATGTCCTTTCCTTGTTGGCTTTTGAAGAGTTGGCAGCCTTCAGACCTTTTTCTTTGCTTCTCGCAAATTAGTTGCTCCAAGCGAAACTAGAGACTGTGCTAAAATTGTACATTTATAATTGAATATAAACTATTTTTTTAACAAGAAGAATTAATATGCAAGAGATATCATCTTGGTTGTAATATTTGGCTCTCAATTAATCAAAACACCCAATGTTGTCTTGTATATTGTCTTCTGTATTGTCTTTCTATGTATTTCTAAATGGTCTATACACTACTAATTTAAGAACAAATTAAGACCAATCCAGCCTCAAAATTTGGGAACAATTAAGAACAGCCAGTTTGAACTTCAAATTTACTGTTTCTTATAAAAACGAGTGTATGTCTTATGGCAAACTCACATTGACTGATACAAAATCAATCAAGTTTGCTGTAAGTTTTTCATTGAACAGCAAAATGAATTGCAAGAAATACGTCTGACAATACTATAAAAACATGCATACGCTTGCTTCATTGGTCCTAGATTACATGTTAGTAAGAGCTCTAGCAAGTGCCTACCAGAAGATAAACACACTTGAGCTCAGTAAAAGTATGTCGGATCAAAACTGGATTTGATCTACTTTTGGTGTGTGCAGGCCTTGTGCTTACAACGCCACTTACATCATATCCAGCTCTTCTGTGATATACCATGAAAACACAAGGCCAATCTGTACCAAAAGTAGATTGGCTCCATTCTAGATCCGGCCTATCCTTGCTCTTGCATACGTTGAACTAAAAATAATATGCAATGAATATAAATCAGTCACACAAACTGTTCTCCAGCAAAAAATCACAGATTATCTAAGAACATGAAGGATATGTAATATCTAAGAACATGAAGGAAAAATCACATGGACAGTATTTAATACAGACAAATTATGAAGAGCATCAACAACCACTGCCACCACACACTATAAACAACCATGGGATCAAGGTACAATCCTATCTAAAAATGTCGATTGATACAAAAACATTTACAGAGAAAATTTCTAATATCTAGATTCCAATACGAAAATTATCTGACTTATTCATTCGGATAAGAGAGACTGGGGAGACATTAGATAAAAATTAACGAATCACAGGTCCGTTTCGGGGGCTCTCCTTTGCTCAAAGTCAATTACTTTTTCGTCAATTTTACGACCGCCTCCATCTGACGACGTAACAGCAATTTTGTAAGATTTCGATCTCGAATTACGTGCCATAGCCCCATAACGAGGGTATGGATTCTCAGACTTTCGGGGGTTTGGTAATGTACCATCAGTGACGTCAACAGGCTTACGCTCGTCAGAAACGCCAGATTTGATAGGCAACCCGGATTTCGTCTTCGCAGCTTTGAAAAACGTTCGCTCTTCCGGTACTGGGACAAATTTATACGGCCTCCTCAGCGAACCCTCTCTGTTATTGCATTCCGATGTTGGAACTCGATTTGCAACAATCTTAGCCGCTGGCCTCGAAATCGTTTGCGATGGTGCCACAGTGATGAAGCCATCATCCTTAGAATTAAGTCGCCCTCGGAACCTCACCGACTCTGGATCGACTTTCTTCTCGCTACCCGAAAAGCTCCTGCTTCGGTTTACAGGTTTTGATTTACTTTTTTTCAAGGGCATGATGCCATCGGTGGAATACGCGCTGAGCAAATCAGAAGTTGTAGTGATGTGTGTTCGGGCATTGTTTGAAGTCGCTTTTCCATCGTATCGCAATTCGCTGATCGAATCTTCCACATTCGATGTTTGCTCCTCGAATTTGCTTGTCTGAATAATGACATGCTCGTTCAAGGAGGACAAATTCTCTGACGAATCGTCAGAAAGGCCGATCCCAGAGCTTGTTGCTGAATCGGCACGTTCGATCAAAGACGGATCTTTGGTGGCTGAAATGAAAAATACCATTAATAAATAAATTGGCGGCATGGATGTTTGCTAGTCTTGTGGAAAAATATTATTGGTTCAACAATAGAGTTGAATGAAAGAAAAATTGAAATGGAAACATATAGAAAGTTCAAAACAAAGCCATTTAAATGAAATTAAGGATGATCTGGAATCTTTGTCTCATCAAGAAAAGATTAGTGTATTCACTAACGTGAAACGGCGGTAAAAGCTTCTTTGAAGTACGCAGCCAACAGTCTCTAACTTTCACATATTTTTCCATAGTTGCAATAATAATAACACGAGTAAAATTCTGTCTGCATATCGAAGAAAGTATGCTACATAATGGTTGTTGGAGATAATGACGATTTTGTTTGGGAGACGAACCATTCAAGATTATGCGCTAGCGGCCTTCCGCTAAGGGAATCTAAGAGCATGCGCAGAAAGCATAGTTTCAGTTAGCTTGATGTGGAGCAGTGAAATGGGATAGTGCACGGCTCGCGCATGGCAATAGTTCCCCGGCCAATGATTGGCTTTAGACTTCGTAACAATAGGCTTTAACAATAAGGGCAGTCCTTGACATCTTCAACAAGATTGGTATCATATGGCTAAAGACTAACGAAATCAGAGTTCTGACATTTCTACTAAAGAAAAAGGATTTTGAGGAAAACAAGGAGATTTTCTGTATTTTATATGGAGAATTAGGTCCCATTATGACAAAAATCCAAAGAAAGTAAAGAAGAGTGAAGAAGATTTCCACGCAAACACATAAGGTCGACCTTTTCATATAATTTCTTAAAGCAAAATTGCAAAACAAAAAAGTCGTGATCTTACAAAAAGAACTTTCTGAGGTCTGCAGCTAAGAAACTCTGCAAAATTACTTGCTCTTTAAACGAAATTGCTATCAGAAATCAAATCTCATAAGAAAATCAAAGAAGATTTGAGTACTGAATCAAAGAAGATTTGATTTAACTTAAAGATTTCTAAGGTGGCTTTCTTTCATAAAGGATTTTGAAGATCTTAAGGAGGTGTGGGAACTCTAGACATTTGATGATAATCATAAAAGTGGTAAAGTGTTGAATATGAGTATGAATATGAATATATGAATATATGACTATATGAATATGAATAAGATAATCATAAAAGTGGTAAAGCATTATAATGAAAAATAATGGACCCAATAATGTCTGATCAGGTCATTTATTGTCAAAGTTTGTAATGGTGCCAAGGATGACCGTTTGCGATGATTTAGATCAATAATTGCGATGTGCAATGATTGCGACTTGCCATTGCGAAGTTTGCCTTTAATTCTGGCTAGAACTTCATACCAGAAGCGTAAAGAAGGTAGAAAAGAAGCTTTATAAATGTATCTGTGGTAGATTCGGCTGTAAATGAATGGAACCGGCTTCAAAATTGTTGATTGCTTGAAGTTATAGAAAATTTTTCAAATTGAGTTCTTTCGGAATTTTTCCTTTGGTAGTATAAGTTCTTTAAATATTTCGGCCTCCTTATAAGGTCGTTCCTTATATAAAAGTGTGTATGGTCACATGTTCATGGAATTTGATTGGGTAGACTTAACCAGTATCTTACAAAACCATAATTTCCGGATCAAAGGAAACGTCAGAACAATGTTTTGCCAAGTCCTACAGGCCATCTTCCAACTTAACGCCGTAATAATAAGCTAAAGAACACCTAACTCAATTTATGCCCATTCCATAGACAATACGGCTAGGCCGAAAAAAGTTCTGTCACAGGAATTAACGTTTCGTTCATTTTCAACAGGATCATCTTTGGAAATCAGTACGCGAGACAATGCTGTGGTGTGAAGGCGTACTCCAAAGTAGAATTCTTATCAAAGACATGAATGAAGATAATGATAACGAAGGGGCTTCAGGACATCAGCGTCAAATTTGTCTATGAGATTTGTCATTGATAAAACAAGATTTATTTGGCTAATTTATGCCGAGAAACGGGGGAATACACGTGTTTTTTTAATAAGAAACTGGTTTATAAGAAGGTAGTACTCAGCTGCTGAGAAAGTTAAGAAAGTTAAGAAAGCTTATAAATGTATATGTGTTTAAAATTTGACTTGTCTGTGTACAAAATGCTATATATGTCATGTTGGCTACCGCCCAACAGTTGAAATTATGACATTTACTAAGATTTATCATCATTTCAAGTGTGCAAGGCCCTTTTCACTTTCCGCTAATGTGGATACGCAAGCATTGAGCCTCAAAAACTTTTGCTAAAAGCGTCTTGAGAAAGTTTTGATACTGGAATCGTTAAAATCTTTCGAAAGTCTCCGTAATGGGTCAAAAAAACCTCCTTATATATAAAACGTGTACCTCAGAGATCTATTCAGTATTCGATGTATTCATGTACACGGTTTTCTTCTCCTAGCCTTTTTATAACTAATTCACATTATATAAGAAACCTGCATGTAGAAGGCCATAAAATGAACTTTACTTCCAGAGGACGTATTCCTAAGGAACGTTCAATTCGAAAAAATTTAATCCTGAAAGCAATCAAGAATTCGAAAGCATGTTCCATTCATTTGCAGCCAAAACTAGCATAGATACATTTATGAAGTCTCTTTCCTACCTTCTCAATGCCTTTGGTCTTGAGTTTTAGCCAGAATAAAAAGTAAATTCAGAATTTCGCTGTTTTCCTGTGTCTGTTCCATTCTTATGATACCAAGTGTGCGGTAAGAAATAAGGAGTTCTTTGGAAACTATCAAAACTACAATTTGATCAGTAGAGGTCCAAGAACGCAGCACTTTTGAGACTAGGACTTTAGCTACGTTTCTTATAAAAAAAAGCGTGTACACTTGGGTTGGCTAAATGGTGTGATCTGACACCCGCAATGTCCGTGATCGGTCCACGATAGTGAGGCTAATCATGAGATTAATCTCGTATGTATCAACGAGAACACAAGCACTCAGTTTATTTTCAAGGCATAATTAATAACCTCTTTTTAGTATGGTCGCATGGATCTTTCTGCAACGGTATGCAATAAATCGAATATCAGGAGGGCATTCTTCAAGAATCAATGCTGTTCAATACCAGAATGCTGAAATGCTGGTAGCAAATGAGAAGGGACAATGAAATGCAACATTGAAGCATCAATGTGTATGAGAGATTGCTCCATCAAGCAGGGACAAATGTACAACATGGAAATGGAAGAGGTCTACACATGAACTAAATTAATTTTCTGAACGTGGAACTTTTATTGGAGGCAAAGTTCTTTGAAATCAATGTCTAATTGAATCTTTCCTAGTTCTTCATTTGAGGAGCGAAACAGTTGTCGCCTTCCAACAACCTGATGTTAACACTTACATGGTTTCGGCTATAGATTAGCAGTGTATCAGTGCAGGGCACCTTTGTGCAAGCATTAAGAGACCTCACCCAAAAGGAATCCAAAAGGGAAGCTTGACAAATGCATTGCATGGTGAGCTTTATCAATTCCTCAGGGTCCTAACCACCTCCACTATGTCATTGGTTCATTCGAACTATTGTTCTACTGATATAAGCAAGCTTGGCCAATGCTTTGTTGAAAATGAATCTGATACATAAACTTGAATTCATAAATCAAAAGTACAGGGGTTTTCTAACGTGCAGTTTCGTGCAAAATATGCAGTTCTAAAAAATTTGTGCACTTCTAATGAAAAAACTGTGCAATTCAAAAAATTATTATTTAGTGGCCCAAGGGTGTAAGATATAAATAGCAGTAAAAATGATAGATTCAGGTAGGAAATGATAGGTGAAACACAGCCAGAAATTGAATGCTTAGAAGTAGTAACAATTATCTGCCCCTTTTCGCTAAAAGCAGGTAATTCAATCTCATCTGCAACCAGAATTTAATTCTTCAACGCAGCATCGCAGGGATTTCATGCGCAGTTCTAAATTTTGGTTTAAAAAACCATGCAAAAAAAGTATAACTGGAAACTAGTGCAACAATGTACGGACGACATTGAAAATAACAAAATGGCTACAGCTATAATGAAATACAACATCTAGAGAGCACACAGCTGCAGCATTTTTAGGCAAAAGGGTAGAACAATTTCCTATGGTAGCAGCTATGACAGTATTTAGTTTTGTAATCTGCAAGCAAGGCAAGGTGGAGGATGTACTCACCAGAACTCAGAAGATCTTTTTCCTTGCTAACCAGCTCTTCCAATTCCTTCATCCTGGCTGCTAGTCGGTCTCTCTTTTTCTTCAGCTTGATTGCTAATTCTGCTCGCTTAACAGCATCTGTAAACTTCACGACCATCCTACAAGATAATAACTAGATCATTTTCTTGAAAAAGGATAAAATTAGATGGCTATAGTACACGATATCTTATGAGGTATAATAAAGAGCATGGGGATTGTTATTGCAAGCAACGTTTCATGGTAAATTTTAAACCTAGCAAGTCAAACTGTACCGTATTTATCACGCGAGTCTAGTTGTGGAAAAGTATATTAATAGATGAAAGCAGGAATAGCAAAAATCCATTATGTAGCATAAGTGAAAAAGTCGTTGAGGATTAAATAGCTATTACAGAAAAAACAATCATGATCTCACTTTCTACAATTAAAACTTCTAAGATGATTTTGAACAAGAGGAAGATGAAAATACTGATGGTGGTGGTGATGATGATGGTGATGACAAAAATGTATGTGCTAATGATGATCATGATGGCTAGCTCATGATTGGAGACCTCCATGTGGCTGAGAGTGGGTACAGAGAGGTAACTCCCTTTAAGTTTATAGTGATTATATCGCTGAGATTCAGAATTCAGAATTAGGGCAGATGTTAATGACCGGTGGCAGACTGCCCAACCAGGCCCATTCAATGAAAAGTAGACTCAATGATAGACGCTACAGCTCTGCCTAGTTTTTCCAAATTTACTATAACTTGGGGGGGTTGTTAATAGTTGGGGGAGGAGTAAATATTCAATATACAATATACAGTAAAAAAAGAACAAATTTTCATCATGATTCTACAAAGACTTTGAAAATAAACCTATTTACTTTTAGAACGTCGCCTCCACAAGTGTGTACTTGTAACTATCTTGTACACTTTGTTTTGATTTCCTTACTTGTTGATATTGATTTGCGTTCACAAGGTCAATGCAGTTCATTTACCTATCCTTTGTAACACTTTGAAATCTTTAGTTGGAGTGAGGTGTGAATAAAATGGGAGGGGGTTGGATTTTCTTCAAAATCACTTAGTTGGGGGGTGTTAATAAATGGAAATGGGTGGTGAAATTTTAAGAAATTTGCAATCGGGGTGGGGCCCATATTATTCTATGCCAAAGAGTATGCTACACATCTGCAGTCATTCCAAACAACTTCGCTACTGTTTACTAAAGAAAATGAGAACACTCTCTCACTTACGCAGAGTACAACAAGTAGGAATCCCGAAAATTTTTACGAGTTGCCCATCTTGACTCTCAAAGCTCAAACAACACATACAGGAACGAACAACAAATAAGGCAATACTATACACAGGTCCCCCAACTAAAAATAACAGACACTTTTATGAATTCATGCTACTTCCGCGCCATATTCATGTTATTTTATGATTGGTCTCGTAATATTTAAGCTCTTTTGCGCTAATTTTAACAAGATTTTATACTATTCCATGTCAACTAATTCATAGGCTATCAGAAACAATATTATCATCCCTCAACGCTGCAGCTACCAAAATATGAAATGAGATCTGAAAATTTGAAAATGAGAATGAAGAATATCATATAAGTATGGTTTTGCTGTTGCTACTCAGCCACATACCCCTTCAAGTAAAAACAAAGAGAAAAATATTTCTGTGACAAGAACATCTATAAAATGTTATGTTATATTATACTCAGTTACTAAATTTTATACTGATCTAAGTAAATATATGCTTATATTTACTTATGTAAATATAACAAAACGTTCTATTTGTTTACTTATATTTGATTGTACTTTTTCTCAAATTTTTTCGCGTTCCTTTCGTTTTGCTTGCTAAGTATTATATATGCTGGTAAATGTAAGTACCGCCCATAGCTAGAACTCGGTGACCCAGCGTCTTTTATGGCTATGGGGGTATATTGTACTGTAATATATTGCATTAGCTTTTTTTAATTGATGTTAATGATTATAGCACTTTGTGGTTTTTAAAGTGGCTCCTGTGAACTATAAAACGGCAACCTCTGTTTTACAAAACACAGGGAACGAACAAATTAAGGGCAAACTTATAAAAAGGGCTAACATTTGTTGGTTACGGCATACATAAAATTTACTCTGTTCAGGAAATCTTTACACAAGATGACAATTAAAGTTAAGTAATTGTTTACAATGTACCCAGCCACTAAAAACAAAATTACCATTACAATAGTTGTCAGTTACAACATATATGAATTCGTGAAAAACCTGGACAGAAAAGAAAGAGCGAAAACATTAAAGTAACGAGTAGAAATTAAACTCAAACTCACTTTAATTCCTGTTTTGAATTCTTGATGGCATCTACTAGCTGTGAATGACTTTTCTGATCTGCGTCTTCACCGTCAATCTCAACAATGGTGTCGCCTACGTCAAAAAAATAATCAAGAAGCTAGAAGTACTGCGTGTTAGAGAAAGATAAGGTAAAAAATAGGGAAAACAGAAGTTGGGGTATCATCAAAAATTAAAACTTTCTCTTCTGTAGGCAGGGAATTGATCTTCACACAAACCGTTGAGATTTCACAATTAACGAAATCTGTTAACACATAATTCTTGTAAGGTCACATTTACTGCTTGCAGAACATTTGCAAAAACACCTCACCTAAAACCCTAAAGAGGATATACGGTAGCGCTGGGTTCAACGACTAGGAAGGGAAAGAAGGAAAAATGGCCTATGATTCAATTACTGCCTGCTTCATGGTCACCTAGCACAGTTATTCCCAAGCTACAGTCAGCGGTCCCATGGGGGCCGAGAAGTACGGTCCCATGGGAGCCTACGAGTAAAAAGTGAAAAAGTCACTATTGGAATATTGTTCCATTCGTATTCTAATTGCGTGTTACATTTTCATATTTAGTTTTCGTAAATGAGCATTTATCATAATTAGGACAACCAGAAAGTAACCGAAAAGTGACTAGTCATTTTATCCTTGCCCTAATCATAACACACGTTTGTCCCTCCAGGGGATCCTGGCTGAAAAAGTCGTGTCACAGGGACCGTCATGAACAATAATTTGAATGTATGGGAACCACTGACCCAATGGTGTAAAAGTACACCCATGGCCAAGGGGGTTCTCTCTTGCATGTATCTTTATAAGAAACTTTGAAGCTTAATCCAAGCAGTTGTACGAGAAAATCATAATGTCATCCAGTAAACAACGAACTTTTAATACCCTATTTCTTGTGAACTAACAACTACTTAACAGCCTTTTAACTCTAAAATAGCTTTCTACAACCAAATTATGATTCTTCTATGCTCCTATTTCCAAAAAATTTACTGAGTTGGGGGGCTGCACCCCCTTCTCCTACACCACTGCGCTGACCTAACACTATTTCAAGTAACACCACCAAAGAACCCACTTCGAAGTGACTGAACAAGTCATTTACGTAGAATGTGACTAAACACATCAAGGGCCTTTTCAAGATAGCATCGCCTATTGATAACGGGGGATTGTGTAACAAAAACTCTTGATACCTGTAAATTTTGTACTTATTTTCAAATTAGAAAATCTTGAAAATTCCTAGAAAAGACTCTTTTACACAGCTCTGAAAGCTTGGAAAGAGATTCAAATCAAAATAAGGGAGCGTCTTTCATTGCATCAACATAAAGTACAGTATAAAATTGATTTTATTGATAACGAATAACTACATAACCCTTTAGAACACATGTGTCAAACTCCGGCCCGCGGGCCAAATTTGGCCCGAAATGTAATCATATTTGGCCCGCGAGATCATATCAAATGTGCATTAGAGCTGACCTGCGGTATATATCAGATCTTTTATTTCTAATTTAATTTCTCATGTGTTTGTAATATCAAGATTGCAGATTTGATTGTTCCAGATCTTGTGTTTAAGCAAAATTAAAGCCTATTTCCATGTGAAAAAGGTTAAGCATTAAATATCAGTTGCAGTTAATTTTTTAATAAACATTGATTCTGGCCCATGATATTACTTCACTGCTTACTTTTGGTCCACTTTGAGTTTGAGTTTGACACCTCTGCTTTAGAAGATCAAAAGTAGTTGTACTTTTTCGAAATATTTTATCTATTGCATCATTGCGATTGTAAATATAAGAACTTTTTGCATTTCGTTTAGGTGTTCTTTTATATATTAATAGCTGAGGGGCATTTTCAAGTAAAAATATTAAGAATGAAAGAGTGAATGAAAGGTGCTTACCTTCACGTAAGCCAGCCATGTATGCAGGCCCTTCTTCCTCAACGTAACGAACGAAAGTCTTAGCATCCTTTTCATCCGATTTTCTGGGAAACACGAAGGTCTGCAGAGAAAAACAAACGAGTAAAAAGCCTAATAGAAGCAGCATACCTATAGGCTTTAAGCTATAAAATGATAAATAAATCGATGTAAAGGTGGAGGTGTATATAACTTGAGGGACAACCTCACGCGTACAGAAAGAATTACGCTAAGCTAAGAAGGTGCGCTGTACACGAGAGTGTGCAAACTGGGGGGGGCACGCCACGCAATGGCGTAACAGTCGTAGATTAGGGTAAGGACAACTTCTAAGGGCCCCAATGTTTTGAGACCCCAAATGCCCATTCTGAGCTTATGGAGAGATAAGACTATTGCAGTGTCTCCGTTACGCCACTGACACTAGTTCTGTCCTCCGTTCATCCGTCCATGATGTTACACATTGTACTGAATAGAATGAAATGATATACTTATCTGCCAGAGTAAAAGGCAACTATTACGTCATGGCTGACAAAAAGAGATAATGTCGTTAAGTACCTGCAGATAAAAACCATATCCTTTGTCTGTCTTTTTCGATAATTTCAAAGTTCTTCTTTCATTTCTTGGCGGCTTCACGTCAGGGCTGAAGGAAATGAAACAACAATTTCAGTAGGAAAGTAATGAACTGACACAAGATTAAACAAAGCCTAGGCCTGAGTAGACATTGTGCCAGAGACTAGTAGTGTCAGACAAATAAGCTATGACATAGTAAAGTCATGACTGTATGTAGAATGGCATCTGAATTAATCTGTGATTATAGCTTCAGCTACAATCTTGGCACAACTTATACGCTTTCAATAAGAATATAGTCTATAAACACTAAGAATCGAATGCGCTAAAATCTAAGAGTCATTCACGAATGATAAAAGGATAAAAGCTCATCAAGTCTTCGATTTCTGTTTAGGTGAACTCTTTTTAGATTAAGTTTTATAATGTAGATACCAAGTTTATTGCTTTTGTATGATGAACTAGCACATCAACAAAGATAATATTCATATATGAAATAAATTAAGGTATACTATAATACAATATAAAATAATATAATATAACATAGCATAATTTAATGTGCTATATTATGATATACTATAATATAATATAATAAATATAGCATAGTATAGTTTAGTATAGTATAGTTAGTATAGTACAGTAGAGTATAGTATAGTATAATATAATGTAATACAATATAATGTGATACAATAATAATATATAATATAATAAAAATATCTATGAATTTAAGAATAACCTTAAATTCAAAACAAAAAAATCAAGAATATCGAGGCTCAGCGAAAGGTTAGGCATTCGTATAAAAAGAGTTTGTATTTTGTCTACTTCTGAACTAGGCATTGGCGAACAAGTTAAGTACCATATGAGTAAAGAGGATAAGGAAAGGGATAAAACTCAACTCTTGTAGAGGTTGAATCCCTGATTTTCCGCACATGATGCAAATGCAAAGGTAATCTACCGCACTTCTTCACCTGCAGGTGCTTTTAGAATGCATTTAGAGTGTTGGTATTTCTTGAGAAGCAAACATAGCTTGTACTCTTATTAAATTGTAGGTTTAACAAAAAATCACAAAGATATGAACTCGAATGCATATTAATATTAATATACTGAGTGGCAAACTTTGCAAAGCGGGTGGCCAAAGGCCTTAATGGATCTTGATCCATTTGATGTGACAAGTACTGTAGGTAGAAGGTCCTACTTGTGCATCGAAAGTACATTAACACTTCACACCGCTCTGTACCAACTGAATTCTATTGTCGGTTAACTATCCATACTGAAAGGCAGTAACTGTACAGGTTTTTTAAAATTGTGAACACAACTGCTATTCTTGATATGGTCTGCTTAAAACATATAAGAAACTGTTTGCTAAAGTTTCTAAATTACTAAACATGCTGACCCTATTCGCAAAGCAAGATGCATGTAATGATGCAGGTTTGGTGTTTACATTCCACCTGCTGATGACTAGAGATGGAAATCCTTATATAAACTGCAGCTAGACAGGTGATTTTAAGAAAAGTTAAAACACTGAAACTGCAAAAAGATTAGAAAATTTATGAGATTACTATATGAAATCCTGATCTATGCCCTAAATATTGTCAACGAGGCTTGGTAGATATGACGTACAAATTTACTATTCTCAGAAATACCCTAATGGCCTATCCGTGAAAGACATTTGGTGAGCAAGAAGTAATAATAAAAAAATCAATAAATAGTAATAACAATAATGCTATCATATAAAGTTAAGTATTACTAGCAAGGAAGGAATTAAAAAGCAATTACTATATAAGACTTACAGAGTCAGGTTTTGTTAAGCAAAAAAGGAAAATCTTGCTGTACTATATAACTCAGCCTGGGTAATAGTCAAAGGTAATGATAATCCTTTGCTTCTCGATATATCTTTCTGCTTAACCTATAACTTAACAACAACTGCTATAGTCCCATAAGGACAGTTTGTGTACATGGAAAGAATACCATCGTATCTAATATCAAGTATTAGAGAGAATCATGGATAAATTAGCTATGAAATAATGACCAAAAAAGTAACAAATTAGATGTAGCTGAGTGATTATTGTTGGAGGAGGAATGGAAGCATTCGAAGGCCGGAAAAGTGACAAGACTGGTGCATGGCGCCCGATGTACCATGCCGAAGGGGGGCAAATCATGCAGTACTGCGTGTTTCGCTTCGTCCCAAAGCCCCCAAAAGGGAGAGCACGATTACATGGAAATTATAGATTATATAAATCAAACATCATCAACCAATATAAGCAAAATAAGATCTTAGAACTTTTCCTCCAAGGCCAAAAACAAACAGTCAATATTCAATACTTCAAAAATATATCAAATGCGATGTGCAATTTGTGATGTAAATTTATCACCAAAACTACGTAGCATGCTGTACGACATCACATACCTCCAAAAGCCTACAAAAAACATCTTTCCATTTACGACCCGATACTCAAAATCAATGATTTCGTTCTCTATTTGTACGCTGCAAATACAGGACATCTGGGTAGCTCGTTAACACATCTCGATATATGTAGGTTAGGCCGTGTTTTCCTCCATGTTACGTTAACCCTACTACAATGTACAAGCATATTCAAGTACTCCAGCAAGTGAAAACTTCACATCATTGTGCAGTCTTCATTCCTTTGTCTGGTACTATTGTAGAATACTATTGATGATTTCCCCTCTCACAATATAATGAGAGCAAAACAGAACTAAATCAACAGGAGACCTTCATACTCAGCGAAATATTCTTTAAACCATAAACACCTGCTCTCCTTTTCGCGATGGTGAAATCAGCTTTTCCTTTCAAATGCTTGAATCAATTGGAAAGTGATAGTGCAGCTACTCAACTTTATGATATGCTGGTTCCTGATGTCTAAGCATATTAAGGAGTGTTGTCCTTCCTTTGTGCCGCAAAAGGTACAGTGAGGATACGAAATGGGTAGCGGCGCGCAGTTGCCTAAAAATCTGGGTTTTAATATCAAGGAGTGATACTGAGGAATACTAACAATATTAGTAAAAATTGTAATAAGTGTAAAAATACTCGAGGGGGCAAATGTTAAATGATAATATGACATTCTGGGGAAACGCAAGAAAACAATAAATATAAGAATATACAAAACAAATGAAGAATAGATAAACACGAAAATGAAAAATGAATAGAAAAAGAAAAACATTGCAAAGTAGAGAAAATAGGGAAATGAATGAGGACTGTGGGGGTTAACGAAATGAAAATGTGTTCAGATTTGAAAGAATGACGATGATCATTGAAAAATATTTAAATATAAAAACATTTGCTTGATTGTCAATGAAGATAAAAATGCCATAGGAATATCATGATATACTGGATTATGCTGCGCTATGCATTGAAATAATCTAAATCATAAAATTGCATGACTGCTATGCTATATTACTAAAATGATACTTGGCAAAACTGCATAAAATAAACCTTATAATATGACAAAAAATCATATCATATATCATAATATTATATGTCATGATACTTCAGAATGCAGCATTATTTAAAATAATAATAATAATAATCACTTCATTTTACGTAGGCGCTAAACATAGCTACGTTACAATAAAATATAATGAAGCTAATCTAAGCCAACTTCTAAAACTACTAAACCGCCAAGAGTAAGATCACAACAAAATTTGATAAAACTACTAGCAGAACTAAAGAAAATATGAAAGTTATAAAAAATCCCAGCGATGGTGTATAGGGTCTACAAAGACGACAATGACAATCAGAGGGATTCCATCCAATTTCTGATTTTTCTTTTGAAGTCTTTCAGGGAAGTGGAGCTTTTTATATGAGATGGGAGTGTCTGCCACAATTGCGGTCCTCTGACACGTTTAGTTTCCATCCCTACAACTACTTGAACTGACTTGATATAATATAATATAATAAACTATAATATAGCATAATATAATAAACTATAGTAAAATATATTATAATATAATATAATATAACATAATACAATATAATATAAAAAATATAGCATAATATAATGCAACTCAATACACAAGGTGGCTGCTAAACTAAGGATGTCATTCTTCCAGATATTTCCCTGACTTTTCCGGTATTTCTACCCTGTTTCAATATTCAATGTAGGCCGCGCGAAGTGTGCACTATTTCAATCACGGAAAATGAAAGCCAACAATTTCATTATGGGCATAATTTTTCCTTTTGCGAGTTTCTTAGGAATATCAGGAAATCAATTACAGTGTCTGCACTTTCAAGGAAATTTCCTCTTTTAAGAAAATTTTGCTGATCACAAGGAAATAAAACGGAAATGAAACTTCAAAGGAAAAATCAAGGAAGAATCAAGGAAAAATCAAGGAAATTTTCTGATATCTAGAGAACGGTCAAGGAATTCATTATTCAAAGAGCTTTCACTGGTTATGCAAGCAAAATTCTTCTTTTTGCTCAGCTTTTTCAGGATATTTCATCAACGGTCAAAGTTTCACTTGAATTTGGTGCATAGGCTTACAAAAAGTGCCAGCATGGACCGGTCTCAATACGTTAATTGAAAGCACCTATGTTATACACATGATTATATGTTGTTGCTGTTGCTCTAAGATACCTTGCCAAAAAGAAGTCCGTATGCTGGTAGTCACAGCACATTGTCCTGATGGGAAGACATAGGGCACAGGACAGCGATTTGTGCACTTTTTGAATGATTAAAACGCAAACAAGATTCATGGAATTTCATCATATATCGGACAGTTTTGTCAGTATGCTGTATTACCATTGACTTAAAAATGTGACCAGCAGCATACCAAATGCTCCTATACTGTAAATCACATACAGCTTATCTTCCATCAATTTCTATGCTTCTATGTCATTACCAATCAACTGAACTTCGAATCAATAGAATTAACAGAATACTAAATTTTGTAAAAGTGCTACATAAAATTCTTGGGTGCGAAGATTTTTAACTGACTTCTCCTGATGAGCGATTTTTCCGAAGCCCCCCCCAGGACATTCTAAAATCTAGTCTTCTTTTCCAAGGTTTCCTGGTTTTTCAGGTCAATTCCAAGCCCAGATATTTAGTGCGTTTCTATCAATGGTTTCAGTTGGAGGAACAACAGCATCACACAATCAGCTACACATTTTTTATAAGAAACATGTCTATAAGAAACATGGGGCTGAAGTTAGGCAAAGTTTAAGAAACGTTTAAGAAACAAAGGCAGGCTGAGTTGCAAATAATGACTTTCAAAAACTGTTTTTACTGGTAAATCTTTTATAACATTAGCAAGAAAATCGAATGAACATCCATTACATGCTTTACAAAACATGAGCATCCTTTTTCTTGCATCACCATTGCCTAATCTAGGTTGTTATTTCACTGGAAATCTTTAAATTTAAAGAAAAACATTTAAGGCTGGATTTGACGAAATATTAAGAAACATACAAGCTGAAGCGAGAGAAATTGTTTCTTATAAAAAAACGTGTA
Source organism: Cassiopea xamachana (assembly GCA_900291935.2). NCBI lineage: Eukaryota > Metazoa > Cnidaria > Scyphozoa > Rhizostomeae > Cassiopeidae > Cassiopea > Cassiopea xamachana. The sequence goes on from OLMO02000301.1 coordinate 4,422,170, forward strand.
CTGTAAAGCTTCTGACACGAGGCAGGTGATGTGAACTCATGTCAACGTACCTCAGATGTATGCTGCGTGAAAACTGTAAAGAGCCTGTTCCTAACGGTGATAATTCCACTAACGAACCGATAGAAATATTGCTGAGAACTCATTAGCGGAAAAAGCCACAATTAAAATCTGCTTTCTGATTGTGGAGGCAAGCTGACATAGTTCAAGGGAATTCACCCGTTCCATGACCAGCACGAACATGCTGATGTACTAGAACTGGGTCATTCGACAAACAGCAAAAAATACATTCATTTAGCAAGAATTATTTTCATCATTACGTTAGATATATTTAATTTAGGCTGTTAAGAGGTAGCTAAATTACCACTTATGACATCCTAGTAAAAGAACATTTTAGATAATAAAGACCTTAGTTACAAATGCATACATACATTATTATTGCTATAAGTGAATCTTCATATCTGTATACAGGACTTTTCTATATTCAGATCATACTTATACTAGGTAATTATATACATATATATGTATATATATATAAATATATATATATATATATACATATATAAAGAAATATGTAAGTATGTACATATATATATATGTATATGTATGTAAATATATATAAAATAAATATATAGTTATAGTATATATATATATATATACATATATATATATATAAATAAATATATATATATATATATATA
>OLMO02000301.1:4432228-4497179 GCA_900291935.2 Cassiopea xamachana
ATATATATATATATATATATATATATATATATATATATATATATATATATATATATATATATACATAAATATATATATACATATATATAGATCAGTTATGAAATTCAAAAGTACATCTTTCTTCAGATGTTCAGGTGGAATTGCAACAGAAAATTTAATTTCTTAAAATTCATATATGTGTGTGGATGAGCTGCTGTAATCCGTAGTCCAATAATGACTATCCCTTGGGCTCATCAGGAAACAGATTTGGCTATCGCTTTCTTTTTTTCTACAAAATGTGTAACTTTTTGCTAAGAAGCTTCCTTTTACAAAGGCCCTGTGGATAGTCATTGTTGGATAATGGATTCACTCAGTTCATCCAGCATTGCTCTACAAAAATGGCAGGAATCCCTAGGATGTTGACTCAGAATAACTGGTGATAAGAGGTGAAACCATAGAAGGACATATAAACCAACCGTTTCTTTGACTTAGCGGCTCCACCATTCTCCTCCGTATCTGCAAAACACAAGTAGCATTATGATATAATAGGATTTTCTGATATCGATTTCAAATACTATAAAAAAGCTGGTGGTATGACAACAGTTCGTGTTTTTCTCCAAAAAGATAGTTTGTTTGCCATAGCAATGTAATATCGTTATTGGACATAGCTTTCTGGCTGAAAGGACTCATTTTTAGTTACCAGGGACACCAGTGTTCTTTTGCAAAACTACTGCCATGCTCTAGTCAAACATAAGAATCTCATACATCTCACTATTTCGCAACTCCCAAATTCAGGGGCATTAGCCTGAAAACCGCTACATGGAAAGGAGTGAATCTCAAGTAAAAAACATGTTTTAAACGTACTTTTGCACCGATTCTACTTTTTTAACAATTTCTTTTAGTAAGTAATGCCGGGGAAAGGCCGTAGAGCCTATAACAAAGCCCCGACAAAGGAAAAACTGAGAAAATGAGGGGGTTTAATTAGAAAGGGAGACAAGATCAAGTTTGTTGATGTTAGATTTAAAAGATGACAAATTGTAGGATTCAGGGAAAGTAGTAGGCGGCAATGAGTTCCACAGTTGAGAAGTTCTAGGAATAAAAGATGATTTGTGCGATAGAGTATTACTTTGACTAACGTTTCCCCGCTGTTGAAAAGGATATTACGTATTTAGGTCTAGAGCCAGTCCCTTTTGCTTCAACCAATAGCCGTGTAAAGCTCAGCTGGACGTAATTGTACCAATTGAACACATGCTTTAATGCTTCGTAGCTTTTAATAGAGTAGGAGGTTGTGTAGATATGTTAGTGACAGTGTTCTCGTTCTATAGTTGTTATGTTTACGAAATTTTAGTTCTCACTGCTTCGAAACTGAATCAATTCTAGGAGTTTGGTCAACGTTTCCTAGTTGAAATAGCGCTATTCCGTGTTTTTACACTATATGCAGTCTCAAAACGCTTTTAAAGCAGCAAAAGTGACAACACTGTGCGAACTGTTATTATGACTGAGAATACGTGTTTTATATGGACAAGCCATGTTCTAAACGCATTTCTACGCTGAATTTAGCACTATAAACAGTATTTCGCCACGAAACCTCCATCAACTTTTGTCTTTGTAGTGTGTACACATTTACGCAACTTAGGCCTATTATAAAATTATGAGATGCTATGAAGTGTTAAAAATTTCAATAAGTGCAATGTGATTCCCCCTCTACAATCAAGCACAAAAAAGGATTCCTTTCCAACTATCTATAAGAGGATATTGAATCGGCAACATTCAATCCACTCTCCTAAACCTATAGTTACAGGACAGAACTGCAGAGTGAGCTATTCAACCTGTTTTTTTGAAAGAACCTCTTAGGTCAAGTTGCCCCACAGACCATCGACATTTGTCAACGTCTAACTCTTTCACTTTCATTTCATTTAATTTCAGGAGAGTGGCCCTTCACTAAATGCTGTTTTTCAAGGGGCCCTCTGCGAAATGCATTCTTCAGGGGCGTCGAAAGCGGGGGTCAGAGGGGTATTGGCCCCCTACTTTTGTCATACAGCAGCATGTTTCTGTACTTTTAACCTGAGCTTATCTCTGACCTTAGTGATCAGGCCCCTTCTCTTTGAAAGTCGATTCGACGTTCATGTTCTCTGCAAAATGCATTGCTATTAACTCTAAAAGTAATTGTTTCTTTTGCGCTACCACAAGGTCTCCAACTCTGGATGCACATTAGTTAATCAAAATCCTTTTTCGAAGACTTCTAGATGCCGGGGGCGTCGCCTCCCTAAATCCACTTCCCTTGCCAATTCCGCCCCCTAAGTTTCCTAGAGCTAATTAAATGTTTTCCTACTATTTTAGGCTTTTTACCCCCCTTGGGAAAATTTGCCATCCAAGACCGTCCCCCCCAGCTACGAAGAGGCGGGCGGGCGGGCGCTTTTTTTTTTAACTCTATATGGGATTATAATTTGGCCTGCTTTGGGTGATTGCATAATTCCTAATCATAGTAATCAAACGCTACATGTCGACTATAAATACCGCTATGATGCTGTTAAGCGCCCTCGTAGAAGGTTGAAAACGTGTGCATTGCTCACACTTTTGACTTCATTGTTAATTGACAGCTGAGAAAAATGAGTGTAGCTATCTGACTGGCAGAAAAACAGCGTCTAATTGCGAACGCAATATTACTAATCCCCAATGAAGCAGTATTTATACAGACAAGCATGAAACAAGAACCTAAAAATGAAGAGCATCCGACGTGGGAGAACAAAAATGAAGCGCGCAGGGATTATAACCTACTGATTTAAGGGTCTAAAAAGCTCTCAAACCATAGGCTAGTCATCGCCACCACCACCATCATCATCACCATCAGCGCCGCCGAGAAAATTCAGAGGCCCCCTACGAAAGAAGGGAAAGGGGGAAACTTTTAGCGTCTAGAAATTAACTACGGAAAATTACTGCTCGTTTACTTTATCAGGCCCCCAGAACTTAAAGCATTGGGTGTTATGAGGCCCCTTGGAGCTTGAGGCCCTGGAACTATTTGCCCCCTACCCCCCCTCTCGGCAGCCCTGACCACCATTACCACCACCACCAACACAAGCACCATCATCATTGTGGTCGTCATCAATATTACAAAAACATCATCAACATAAAATCCTAACCACAGCAAGCTACCCTGAATGTCTACAGCCAACGAAGGGTCTTTCTCTGGAATAAATAAATGAGTCCCACCTTTGAACTCAAGGCTTTTTTCAAATTATATTCGTAATTAATCAACTAGTTCTCCTACTTTACAATGGGTGTTTCCTGAACAGTACGCAATAGAACAGGTGTAAATGTGAGGATTCCAATTTCCAAGCCAAATACCACATAATTAACGACACAAAATCTCAAAAATTGATGACTAGTAGGTTAAGAATTGGTATCCAATAGATTACGCCCACGCGTCGGCTACGATGATGTGCTTCACAATAGATACCAGTAGGTCATGCCATAAAAGAAAATATTCGACCATTTCTTAGAAAAACAACAAAGGTGCTATTACTATTTCGTTGTTAGCGGAGACAGTACATTTCCTGCAAGGTGTTCTTATTCACTTCCGAGCAAATAACTACCGACAAACGCTATGGTCTTATAATTTCAATAAATTCTCAATAAAAAAAGTATTTAAGATTAGCGAAGACTGCGTGTGAGGTAGGGGTGTGCGTCCTTTTATGTGGATTATCCAGGAATTCAGCCTTTAGAAATTTCGAGAGGGTAGAGACAGTGGTGTCATCATATAACTGTGACAAGGGGGCTGTGTTGTAGGTACCCCCGGGTAGAGGGGATCAGGAAAAGCAATTACATTAGTGTATTTTCTCTATGTACTGTATATTACAGGAACACCTACACTAGGAAGGCAGGACGTGCAGCTGCTCCCTCTGCCATTTTCCATGGGGGGGCAATAGGGGGAAGGATTGCCCTTTCATACTGAACTCTTTCCATCTCTCCTATCTTGTGAAGGGGCATTTGCCGGCATTGTAGACAGTTTCGTTCAAGAACATTTCAAGGTGTAAGCCCCCAGACCCCCAATTTATCGTACCATGACTACGAGGCCAGCATACTAAACACTGTCTTTCTAAAAAGGAGTTTGAAGACCAAAATCTACCCCCATACAAGGATTGATAAATATAGATCGATGCGCCCTCTGATAATACATAGATGTGCGCTCAGAGGGAGATTTGTCACCCCCCCTGCCTTAGGTATGCGCAGGCGTCCTTGGTATATTATACAGCAAGTAAAGAGAAAACAAATCGAAACCAATAATGGGCAGATGGCTACAAGATGCAGTTCTGGTTTGACTTCCTATGTATGATATACACGAGTGTAGGGACACTTAAATTTTGAAGGACTATAAACTTTCTCCTAAAAAAAACAAAAAGGTTTTGCTAACTGCTCTTCTGTCAGAAAAATAACCCGAATAAAATGGGATTTTGCCCAGTTAGGAGTCCCTTCAACCAGGGACGAAACCTAAGGGGGTCTGGGAGGTGATTCACCCTCCCCAGCCTTGAAAATTTGCCACTTACAAAAAATTTTCACAGGGCAACCTCTGATACCCCCAAAAATTATAGGAGTTATGTCCCTGCCTTCAATCCCCGCCTCCTGCACTCATAATGATATATTGAATTGTCCATGGTCCTTCTCAACTCAATTCTCACACCCCCCTAGCTTTACAAACCAGCAACAATACCTGTGGTCAAATTCTTATAAAACATCAGCATTGGAAGCATCAGTCGTAATACTCTATCGAGGTAGTAATGTGGGCAATGAAGTGGCCATGCTTAGCATGAAAAAATTCATAATGAAAAGATTCATTCAGACGAAGACGGTCTAACATAGTAATGATTTGTAAGGGAAAAAATAAAGGACTTGAACGAGTACGAGTAAATGGTGGAGAAAAATAAGCCTCTGTATTCAGAACAAATGATTTCTAAGAGATTGGTGTGGATTATATCAAGAGAAAAGTCTTCGAATTCCAATGGATACCAACTTAAACCGGATTACTTTCAAGAAATATACTAGATCTGCTTCTTTGCATAAATAAAGATGCCGGATTACAGCAGTGTAACTTATCAACGTTATTCAGAATCGCACAGCATGGCAGTGAATTCGGTGGACAGGTAAATACAACACAATGGTCAAGTCAGAAAGCTTTAGAGTCAAAATTCACCGTCTTGCTTTCCTAATAAGGTTTCTACAGGCTCATGGCATCCAAGTTTGAAACAATCTTTGGGAAATTCGAGATTTACACTTAGTTGCAGACACTTCAAAATTTATTCGGGGGGGGGGGCCAAGCCCTTTGAACGTTGTCCATTACATCTATCTGTGAACCATTATCAATGTAGTTATGTTACAATTATGTAAGTTCGTTGCTATTGGGGGTGAGTGCCCCCTCGCACTCACTGTCCGTCAATTATTGTACCAAGAAAACTGACCTTCCACAAGGAAGTTTCTCTGCTCAACTTAAGGCTCACAAATATCAATCAAAGGTGACAAGGTTTTACAAGTCAGTATTGTGCGATTTTAGTCATGGTTTTGTGAAAAGTGATGACCGTGAAAAGTTATGGGCTAGAATTTCGGAATAATAAAAAGATATTAGGTATGTGACATTCCAATTAACTTTTATACTATTCCGTAATTTTAGCTAACAACTCGCGTTCATCCTTTTCAGAAAACTATGATCAATCCGCACAATACTGACTTATAAAGCCTTTCTCATTTTTTAAAGACTAAAAATACTAATGTAATATGCTCTAACCTTTGCGACAAGGGTGGTGGGGGTACAATGGTGGGGTAAAGAAATTTTTGATTGAGTAAACCCTATATTCTGAAATAAATATAATTAATTACGAAACGCTACCACAACAATTGATTATTACACAAAGAAAAGCCTGGCATATACGTTTATAAAAAAATTACTGTTGTAATGTACAGAACTGCACAAAATGCATGCCTAACTTACAGCAAAAAGGCAGCTTCAAGGCCGATTTAAACGCCAATTTCCATGGCTATAAGCGCGGGAGAGCGGGGAATGTTTGACAAAATACATGATAAACCATCTACATGAGCATAGGGTAAGTTAGGACGAAACACAACTAATGCTGAAGTAGTTACCAAACAACGAACTCCGTCTTCGAAAGCTGAACCTTAGAGAAGATGACCTTCTCAGTCTAGGCTTCTCACTATCTTTATTGCTGTTTCCAACTGTTCGTTCACTGATCGTCTTTAATGTGGTGAAAAACGAGTCTAGTTGCTTCATCTTATCAGCGTGGAAGGCCCTCAGTATGAAACAATACTATCCGATCGAGGACTACAGTTTACCAGCGCTAAGCAAGTCGTTACTTCTATTGCCGACCAATAACGCTTGATATTTGCACAAAATCCTTGTGCGAATCCGAAAAACAGAGGCCATGAAAGGAACTGGCTTGTCAAGCGAAACGAAAAGTTAATATTTAAAATTTTCTCTCAAGTAGTCGCTGGATATTGTTCGAATACAAAGGACATTGTTACGACACAGGAAAAAGTAATCTGGTACTATCATTGAATTATTACTCATGCCCAGATCTACGTAAATGCAGCAAAACGTGGCATTGGGAAATTCACGGTGGGCTATTGGTGGTATTCGATCGGGTTCTTTTATGCGCACGGCAACGGTAGATGACCAGTAGTTCATTTAATAACACAACATCTCAACGGCATCGGGATAAAATTAGAATCAACATTCTCTAAAGATAGCGACTAAAAGATAGCGAACTATTTATTTATAAAACAGAAGTTCTTTGAACAATCGCTCTTTGATGTTTTTGAAATACCACAATCCCCCCCTTCAGGCAGCGTCTGTAGATTGCTCAAGGTATTCGGGTGCGGTGCCATAGGGAGGCCTTTTATCCATAGTTAAAGCTCCATAAGTGCAGGAGAAGAGGTGGCAGGTGGGGGGCTGCAGCCTCACTCATTTGTGCAGAAACTTTTGGCCACACTTTAGTTCTAAAAGCTTCTTTAAAGTTTCTTACTTTAGCGAAGGAAATTGCTGTGAAAGCGTACGCAGAACTTGAATGTAGCAACCTGTTTGTCCTGTAACAAACAAAATGCGTCAGCAAGAGTTATATTTTAAAGTAATGTCATATTCACATTGTTTTGGTACAACTTTACGTTGAACGGGGTGAAAATTTAAATGTGCAATTTACTTAAAGTTTCTTAACTCTTTCCTTGCAGTCCTACGAGTTTCTTAAATTTAGGCTGTCCTAAGCTAGGTAGCTTAAAAACTGGTTTCTTGTTTCTTATACAAAAGATTGTATATAAAGATTCTGCATGATACCGTACGCCGCGGCGTTCTTTACAGAACCGAACTTTATGGTGCGGCGTTAATTAGAGGACGGTGTTAATTAGAGGGCGGCGTTGTTTTATGCTCAGACATTTTCATTCGTGGCAAATTTTGCTGATCGGCTGAAGCATAAAATTGCACTGTGAATTCAAACCGAAAGAGAATGCTTCTCGTTTGTGTTGTTACTGGGTACTTCTTTGAGTGCAGGCCTAAACTAAACTGAATTGGTCAAGGCCTCGGTTCTAGCATTCACGACGATTTCAGATATTTTCAGAGGGCCTAACAACAACAATGACGCAGTATCATATCTTCCACGCTGAATAATTACCACTAGGAATGTCTAGAAAAGCCCTGCAATCGCCGTTTCATATTATTCCTCAGTTACTTCACATCCGTTCATAATTATCGTCCAATTATGATAATGAATAAATGTACTCAGTTTCTTAGCAAATATTTTCAAAGGTCCAGCCTTCAAGACAGATTTAGTATCTTTGAGCCCCGTTTAAACTATCCAGCAATTCATCCACATAGTGGAAAATATGACGTTGGTACGCAAGATATGTACGCTAAAGGAAACTTGTGATATGCCAATATCACTCCAATTCGTTAGCTGCGCGCAGGGATGTTTCTAGACAGTATCCGTCGAGGAGGAGAGCGTTTCGACCGCTTGACAAGCTAGGAGAAAATAGCCTCGGCTACCCAAGGCTATTTCGTGGTGAGGCTATTTTTAGCTTCTGTCTATATGAGAGAAAAATAGCCTCGGCTTGCAGGGGCTATTTACCTTGGTGCCAGATTGACCATTTTCGTGAGCGGGATTTCAAAACCAATGGCGGGATTTGTTTACAGTTTTAAATTAAGCTTAATAGTTTAGTTCTGCTACCCCAGCTGTATCTGGGAAACTTCATCAGAACGGCAGGATTTGTTTTACGGGGAGAAAGATTTTTGGAAAGAAAAGATAAAGCAGTGACCATTTAAAATCACTTTCTGCTTGGTTTCACAAAGCAGAAACGATATGTGGTGGTCCAATTTGATAAGCGGGATAACACCACCTGAAGAATGGAAGAACTTTCGCATATCCGAAGAAGAATGTCGAGAATTGGCAAAAAAGCTGTGTCCTTACATTTCCTCAACCCCTTTCTCTAAATTATATGGCAATAATACTGAGAAAAGGCTTACCATCATATTTTCGCTTGAGTCTTAAAAAATAGTGCTCTGCGCTTGCGCAGATACTGCAATATTGTGTCGGTGAAGTGAGGCTATTCTCGTTCGTGCTTACGCGAGAAAGAATAAACGTTTTGCTTTTTTATAAGACAACCATAACTTTGCCTGAGCCTCAATTTCCTTAACTGTCACGAGATTGGGCCTGAGATTTTCTTAAATGTTTCTTAAAATAAACTTTTATTAAAATAAACTGGCCAGAATGGTTTGCAATATCATTATTAATATTGCATACTAGAATTTGAATTCCATCTTTAACATTTTGAATGCAATAACGAAGAAATATCAATTTTTGGCCAATAAAACCAATAAATTGTAGAAATTGAGCCTCGTGATTTTCTTACATTTTCTTACGATTTTGACCATTTGAACCTCATTTTCTTATAAACTTTTTTCTTATAAAAAAACCTGTAGTCTCACGTAGCCGATGTAGCTATCGGCTTGCACAGGTAATATATCAACAGTTTAAAATAACCTCACTTGAGTGATACCAGTTGCAATACTCATATAAAAGCAAAAAAATATTTGCATTAGTTTTCATAGGATGCTGATATCTCAGCTTGAAAAACAACATCGGGTGGCTATTTTCTCAATATAAATAGGGCCTAAAAAGGTAACAAAGAACACTAAATTACTGGCTGCAAGGTATGGCATGCCAGTATTTCGCGATGAGTGCGCCAAGCGCCAAAATTAACGCAAACATGCGCTGGCGTGCCAAAATCAGATAAAAAAAGGTACGCCAAAGATTTGTGGCGCGCATACGCCGATTCCAGTCTGGACTCATCCAACCAATTCCTCAAATTTTGAATTGACAATGAAAGGCGTTGAAACCCAACATTTTTCCAACACTGGAGGAGCAGATAGATCCTCAGATTCAAGCTAACAATTCCCATCAGATTCCAGCTAAGAAGACGACCTAACTCCACTAATCACTCTGCGTTCGCTGCCTTCTTTCAGGTAGGTGAAACTTTAAACTCTATTCCTCACTGTTGCTTCCACTTTTCAGATTTATCCGTCGCATTTCAATTAACTGCAGTGATTAACGCAGACGTAATTTGCTATCGCATAAAGCAAGTAATGCGCAATTGTAGCAAGCATTAGATAACGCCTGCGCAATGCCAAAAATGTTGGTTGAAACGTCAAAACAGTCAATGTTGAAAAACAAACCACGGTGCTCAAACGATACAACCTTTCACTCACTATCAATGTCGGATAAATGTTCGGTGAATGTTGGACCAATGTGGAGGCGCTTTAGGCTTTCTAATCGATTTTTCAGTCTTAAGGCGATTGCAACATTGGTTTCCATTTGATTTCTGCAGGCGAACCTTTCACTACTCTCATTAAATGCTCGGCATTGAAAGTAAGTAAAGTAAAGGTAGTCCCATATACTTTCGTACGTAGGGGAGTGCCTGTTAGAGAGGACACTTATCCTCAGCCATCGGCATGTGAGGTAGGGTGGCCAGTTCCTTTCCTCGCCGCCCTTATCTCCCCAGTGTTCCCACTGGGTACCAATTTGCTGCTGGGTGAACAGTGAGAGAGCGTTCAGTCAGGGCATCGAGTCGGGCTCGAACCACAGACCTTCCGCATGGGAGGCATGCGCTCTAACCACTATGCTACCTCGCTCATGGTCGGCATTTACCCGCAGGAAAACCTTGTGGCAATAATGTTTTCCATTCTGGTCTAGGCGTGAAGTTGATCGTTAACCAAAAGGAAACCATTCTTTAATCTTTTCAATGTGCTGAAAACATATTCATTAGTTGCCATACAAATCCTCCTTAAGGTATGCTCCATCCAAATGTCTCTATAATCATTCATTTCCTGTATAATAGGTACTCAAGCAAACCCTTTATACTAGCTACAGGGAAAAATCTAATAGCCAATTTACACTACACAAACTAACCTGGGTTCACCCGGGGCTCGCCCCAAGTTTGCCAGTGTAAATCGACCTAACCCAGGTTCGCCCAGGGCTAGATCCAGCCATGGTTTGGAGGTGGGTTCGACCTGGGGCGAACCTAGGTTATGTGCAGTGTAAATTAAACTTGGGGCGAACCCGGGTTTGCACAATACAACACACATGCGCAATAGCTTCCACGAGTTAGACTAATCTCCAAATCAGCTCTCATTTGCATCATTTCCACATATATCCCCAGTTGTGTGCTAGCTGCCCGTTTTCGCCATCCATAGCGCTTTTTTCTTGACAGTGAAGCATTCTTCCTAAACTGATAAAGCACGAACACTCTTAGGAGAAGAGCTTTTATTCTGTAGTGGAATTGACAGAAATTTGACCTGTTGCCATTCGCTCTCTTTAATGGTTTCTCTCACATCAAGTTGTGATTGTTTTTACCTCTGCGCGTGCGTCACACTCACTTAACCCAGGTTCGCCCCGACTTTCAATTTACATTGACGCAAAAGCAAATCCAGTGTAAATTGAACTTGGGCGAACCCAGGTTAGACTTAGCCCTGGGCGAACCTGGGTTAGTTTGTGTAATGTAAATTGGCTATAAGGCGACTCTTTAGGCAAGTACCTGTAGGGGGCACGGGAGCAATCCATCCCAAATAAGCAATTTTGCATGGATTTGCCCTCCCCCCTAACGGAACTAGTAAGCTGGAGATTTGCATAACACAATAAGGCTTCTGAATCTGCAAAGTAATTATAGGTTTTGCCCCTTCAGGACATTCCTCCAGTTACGTGTTGGATTGCTTCCAATCATGAATGGGGTAGCGTACGCTAATACCATAGCGGAAAATTAGTCCTATTGTTGTAGAAACCTAGACTGTAGTGAAGATCAGAGACCAACAAAGTGATGAGGGGATGCAGAAATATTTTTTCTTAGCAAATATTTAATTAGCGAGATGGAAATTCTGTAGAATTGTCATCCTGGTAAAAAAGTATCAACTGTCAGATATAAAGAAAAACTTCTGCTATCTACAGCATTTCGGTGCTACTTTTCCACCTGACAGGATGCAAAAGATACAGATTGATCTGCAAGAAATTTTTGCCATAAAGCTGCAGTTTCCAGGAAGAAAAACTGGTTTGATACAATAGTATAAACATCTGGCATAACATGGCTAGAATCATGGAACACATTAATGTGAAACTAATCATAAGAAAGCCTAATTTAGACAGCTCTGTAGTGTCCATGGGAACCTGGAAGGGGGCAAGGCTCATCAGAAGCTTCAAAACGTAGCTTTGTACCCCTCTCAGAAACTTTCATGTGTGAGTATCACTTCCATCTTTTCTTCTTTTTGTTTTTTCTTTCTGTTTTTTTCTTTATCTCTCTGAGAGATGGAAACCTAACTATCTACGATAGGCAAATGGTCTGGAGCTAGATGCACTTGTAAAATATGTCAACAATCCACCGTACCTACATATTTATGCATACATTATTATTTATGCATACATTATCATCTATGCATACATTCTTACTTATGCATACATAATTTTTTGTGCATGCATTATTTTATTCTTTTGAGTCTCATTCCCTGTTGATTAATGCATTTATTTTTTTCGAATAGTTGGTTTTAATCAATATTTCTATATACTATGTACCTTTTTACCAACTTTAAATATATTCATTAATTAACTGATTGGAGTTAACCAAACAATCACTTGAGTGCAGAAATCCATCCCTGTGTCAACATCAGGCCACGCCTGTATTCTCCTTGGTAAGGAACAGTTTTATAAGAATGGGGTACTACGCCAGACCAACAAAAAGAAGACCCTAAGGCTACATGGGTGGAGACAATAGAGCATATCAAAGTTTGGCAAAACGAACAAACAATAAAGGAAGCAATATAAAATACAAAATAGCACATTGTTTTTGTGGAAATGCTTGATGTCATTTGATACAAAATGAAACTGTACTTACCGTCGTTCTTTGATGCATTATCATCTTCATCGCTTTCACTTTCGCCTTTGTAAACAGCAAACAGACAGTTATTATACAAGAATCACTAGGATATGAATTATAGAAATATCAAAAAGCATCGTCATCATCATTATCATCATCATCATCATCATCATCATCATCATCATCAGCATCATCATCATCATCATCATCATCATCATCATCATCATCATCATCATCATCATCATCATCATAATTATTAGTATTTATAAACGAATACCTCTTCAGTTATAAACGAAATATAAAGCTTTCATGCTGTTACATGACATGCTGTTGGCCAGCCCTGTCTACCATTAGGTAAACTTCAAGATGTCAACTGCCTACACCCCCCCACTAAATAATCATATCTTAAGTCCGTCCCTGCTTCTGTTGTACATCTATATATTAGTTCTGTATATTGGGACAGCTCTTTTTTTGCTATCTGCAGTAAAATATGTTATATAACATATCGTTGCAAAGTTTATTCATGGTAGGAAATTTTCAAAATTTTCTAATTTGAGCCCCCCGCCCCCCTGAGAAAATCAAAAGTCAGCGCCAATGGCACACAAAGAAAAATCCAGCTTTAAAATGGTTTCATTTTGAAAAATTCCCCAAGATTCAAGTGCAAGTGATGTGCTACAACGTGGAGCAAGACAAACCTTCTGAACTTGATGATCCAACAATGATGCTAATTCCTTTTTGCCTCAAACGTTTCTTGATAATGAATCCACCCTCTCTAAGCTTAACCGGCATCACTGGACTGTCACTTGGGGAACCTATTGGCGACTCTTCCACTTTTGGCGGCGAAGACATACTCTGTCCCAGTGGTGGTAGTCTGGGTGACACACCAGTAAAATTTATTTGTGGGGGCAAAGAAAATTTTTCTGACCCTTTATTGCTTTCATCTTGGTAAAATATAGGAGAATGCAGATTGGATATAGATCCCCTTCTCTTCTCTTCAGGTTTCTGGCTCGTGGAAAAAGATGATGAAGTTTCTCCATTGTAGAAGAAGGTATCAAAACTGAGCTGGGACAAAGTCTTCCGCGAGAATCGCCGACCATGAGATGAATATGGAGCAGCAGGTTCATTTTCCTTCGAGGTGTCCGATTCGACGCCTATAGTCGGTGAAGTGGGCGGTGTCATGTCAACGAATGTTCCTTCGATACCCCCGTCGAGCTGGTCATCATTTGTGGTAGAATCAGAGTTTTCTAGCTCCTTTACAAGACTTGAAGGAACAGAACCAATAAGAGGGTAACCTCGATTCAATATGTCATCTTTGCTAAGAGAGCTGACGTTTTGTTTATTCTTATCTGGCGCAGAGTCTTTTGCGCTGGCATTATTATTTCCCTGATCATCAGCTTCGGCGATCAGTTGGTTCATAGATGTAATCAAATCATCAATTTCAACCCAACAGCGCCATCGTTTGTCAGGTAGTTGACCAAATAAGGTCATTTTTGCTCCTTTACAAATCAGAGTCTCTTTCCTTCCAGGTACTAGGTAGTAATCTTTAAGAACTGTTCCAGAACGTTCTTCGCCAGTTATCGCTGGAGAAAAAACAGAGTAAAATTACAACAATGATTGCATAGTTTCGAGGAATGGCGCCAATACACTCTCCTGTTTTAAACTTTCATATGAATATATCTATTACATACTATAATACACTCTCACATAATGGTAGTGTACCACTGGCTAGTTTGTACTATACATGAAAAATAACCAAAATTATAATGATAATAGACATACAACATAACTCAAAGGTAAAATAATAAGACACGGAATTAGATGTTCAGAAGTTCTGGGTTGTTCCATGGTTTATTTCTTTCGCAAAAGATGAAGTATGAGGTCCTAATAGCAATGTTGATAGTCTTCATAATCATTCTTTTCTGTACAAGCTTGTCAAAGTTCAGATCCTGGAGCAACGATAGAAAGGAATCGCATGAAGATCCCATAATACCAAGAGCACCCACGGAGACATTAATAAAGTAACTTTGTTATAGGAAGAGGAGAGGTCCTTGATTAATGTAGTGTAATTACTGGCTTTCCTTATGCTGTTAACTTGGATATTAGTCTCAAAGCCTAGTGTAATTTCCAGAATGTAGGGTACGCTATTCCCCGTAAGCAAAAGGAAGTCAGGACGTAGAGAGCTATGATGATTTATTTTGCTTTATGATAAAGAAAGACATCATTAAAGATTTGAATATAATCCTTTATTTTCAGAACTCGTTACACCTTCGATATTTAAAACTAATTTAATAATAATTAAAAACTCAAAACCGAGAAAATTTAAGAATATTGAGGCTCTGCGAAAATTTAACTATTCTAATGAAGTAGTGTTTAATACCTTGGCTTGACCAGGAGATTCGCTTGAATCTCCTATACGGCGGGCCCATCAGATAATTTTTGGTATGAGTACGCGTGGTAATCTATGGCCGTGATCCGTTACTTTTGGGGCTTTCCTATGATGCTACATGAGATCGAGGCTGCAGTCACATTCTCAATTCCATTACTTATTATTGACATCCATGGGTCTTACCAAATACTTTTAGTTGATACTTCAGCTGTGCCAAACTATCTGTTACTCTCAGTTGAATTTTATTTTTATCAACACATTCTTTACATTTGGCATTAAATATGCAATGCGATAAAAACGGATAGAAAAAGCAACAATTTATGTAATTTCTATATAATTTACAGTTAAAACTTTCCCCCTTCCGGACTACTACTTTCTGTTTTAATGCTGCCACATATCTGTGAAATAACACATGGACTACCGTATATAAAAATGCCCAAGTGATCTCCATGGGGTATCCTGTAAGTCTTCAACGGTGGGCCAGTTACAATCGGTTAGACTGAAGGGTAATCTTCTACAGAGTTGCAAGAAATACTGAATGAATGAAGGAATGAATGAATGAATGAATGAATGAATGAATGAATGAATGAACGACTGAATGAAATGAATTAATCAAAATCAACTGATAAATACAAAATTCCTTCAGAAATGGCCTAAATCGTTTGCTAATATCTACAAAGAAAGAAATGTAAACAAACACTAGGACACAGAATATCAACTTTACCTTCCTCAATCTCACCACCAAGAAACAGCCGTTCCTGTTTGTTTAATTGATTCAATAAGTCAACTTTGTCTCTGAGATTTTCCTGGGAAATAAAGCAGCAATTTCAAAAACAGACACTGATGTTTCTTCTTACATAACACTAAGTAAATGCGTACACTCAAGCAAGCGAATCCAAGAAAAATATGGTACTTAGAAAAACCATGCACTTAAGTTCGTATACTGAAAGCACAAACATTCATTGAAGAACATAATCCGCTCTTTATGTTGCGCAAATGAGGAACGCTCACGACTTCCGCATTCGGATTTACTTCTCTGCTTGCCTAAATCTACCTATTACGTCAATTTCGGAAGAATTTTCTCCATAAAAAAACTACGCTGTTATATTTTTATGATTTACTTAGGAGCGCACATGCGGGAATGCACTCAGCCGACTTATGGTCTTCCTGATTTCTGGCCTTCCTAAAATCTGGTCTTTCTGACTTATGATCTTCCTGACTTCTGGTCGTTCTACTCCATGGGCAATGATGTTGCAGAGATAAGCCCATATCGACGGGGTGTATGGGGGTCACACCCTCCTAGCCGAATATTATGTCGGCAAACCAAACAAATTTTCAATTTCTGTCGGCAAATTTGTGCCATTTTATTGTAGTGAAGTAAAGCAATTAAGTCACCACTTCTTCCTTCTGTTGTGGTACCATTGTGACACTAAAGGGCGTTGGCCATATTTATAGCCAAGCAAAGGGCGTGACTTTGAAAAGTTTCTTGGAGGCTCCCCTCTCAAACCCTCTTCGTTCCTTTCTCTCCAATCAAGTACTTTCTCTACATGTTTACCATGTTGAGCATTGTACGACCCAGGTATATTCAGACCACGCCCAGCGTTGTCGGCGATACGACCCCCCTACACACCCTATGAAAATTTTCTAAGAACGGCCCTTAGTAAATTGGTAACCAAAGGTTACGTGGGGTAACGCAGTTATACTTCCCTAAAATGTTTGGTCTTCATGTACGCTTGCTGGGACCTCCCTCCCCTTCCTCCATACGTACGTACTCTTAACCATCTGACTCCCCCTCCCCCATTGTGTACGTACTCTTAACCATCTGACTCCCCTCTCCCCCATTGTGTACGTACTCTTAACCATCTGACTCCCCCTCCCCCATTGTGTACGTACTCTTAACCATCTGACTCCCCCCTCCCCATTTCTACTGGGCATGATTTTAAATATCCAATCAATAATTCCATAGAGAAAGAGACTATGAAACACTTGACAGACAGGAGAATAATCATATCAAATGTTTTATGAAACAGTAATGAAAGTCGATGGCCAAAGACAATAAGGCATGACACTGAGACAATATAGTACTAGGCCTTGAGCTAGGTTTCTTATTTAAGAAAAACGTGTAATTAAATCACTGGACTAAGCCACAAGTAGCAATACTGATCACTGGAAATACCACATCAAATTGAAAACAATTTGAAAAGCTCAACACTTTGAAATATTGAACAATGTACGCCCCCCTGGGAGTGGTCGCGGATGACGTAAAAGGAACGTACTAGCTCTATAGTGATTTTGAATATAAAACTGATGTACTTTCACATCAAATAGGGACTGTCAATCGATATCACTTACATTGAATTCTTTTCTAAGAACTAACTGGGCGTTTTCTAATGCCCATTCTAGATTATTGTTCTTGTGATATATCATAATTCATTACATGACATGACTTAAACATCCTGTCAAAAATTGCAGCTTCAAATTTCAAGTCATCACAAATCTAATCATTTTATAAGACAATATATACACTGGATCTGACGTGTTCAGTTTCTGTCCCTCCACAATTACTTGCCGGAATGAGGACTTTTTGCATAGCAAACCCTCGAATGCATGCTGACAATTTGAGCTATATTTGACGTAAGGGACGCTGTGGCTCCAAAATTAGTGCCGGGCAAATCTGATGACTGGCCCATTCATTGTGGAATCATTGCAAGCGTGACAATAGGCCACGCAAAACATCCAATCACGTAAAAAACTCAACTAACAGGAACCTGTAAGACTAGTAAGTAAAGGTGGTCCTGTATACTTTCGTAAGTAGGGGAGTGCCTGCTAGTGAGGACACCTATTCTGAGCAATCGGCATGTGAGGTAGGGTGGCCAGTTCTTTTCCTTGCAGCCTTTATCTCCCCAGTGTTGCCACCGGGTACCCATTTGCTGCTGGGTGAATAGTGAGCGAGCATTCAGTCAGGGCAGTGAGTCGGACACGAACCGTAGACCTTCCGCATGGGAGGCATGCGCTCTAACCACTATGCCACCTCGCTCATTGTAAGACTAGAAATGCAAACAATACGAGGTAACCACCCTGTGATACACAATAAGAAAACCGATTGCATGATTTCGGATTTCAACTACACACTATTTCTTCAAAGGAACCACTTTATAAGGAACCGACATGTAGACGGCCGAAATTTTTTAACAATTTATATTTCTAACGGAAAAATCCTTAAAAGGAAGTTTTCGATTTCAAAAGGTTTGGCAATTGCGAATAATCAAGAATTTGGAAGCCGGTTCCATTCATTTGAAGCCAAATCTCACAGAGATATATTTATAAAAACTCATTGCGCTTCTATTCTTGAGTTCTAGCCAAAGTTAAGGGCAAAATTCGGGATTTTGATGTCTTCTTTCTTTATGTAATTATATGTGCAGTGAAAATTAATGAACTACTTAGGAACTTCTAGTACTGCAATTTTGATAAAAAGAGGTCGAAAAATAAGGAACTCTTAGAACTAGGCCTTCCTTGAGCTAGATTCTTTAGAAAATAAAAAGTGTGTAGCATCCAGGGATGTGCGGATGGGGAGGGGGGCGTCGAGCCCCAGCTATTTTCAAATTCGTGAGAAAGCTGCTCAAAAGTTAGTTATGCTGCAAGAGAGTTGGCCACAGTATATTCTGTGACCTGTTTTTTTATTATTAGCAAAAGTTGGTCAATTGGTCAAAACGCCCCCCCCCCCCAACAGGTGTCTCGACGCATCACTGGTAGCATCTTCAGGATGCCTACAATAATTGTACGAAGGGGGAGAGGCAAAAAACGATGAGAATACGAGAAGGTACATCCATCTACAATTCTAATGCTATGCACGACAAGTAGCCATGATGTTAAATGAAAAATGGAGTAAGTTCTACAATAGTTTCTAAAAAGAATGCTCGAAACCGAATCGGAAAACCAACGAAACCTCAACAGCCCCACAAAAGGAAGTACACATGTGATGTTTGTCTAGCAAGGAGAAAAGATGGTTGGTTGGATAAGCTACACACAAAAAATTATAATAGACGAATACCCAATTTTTCGTTGCTTCTCAAATTTACTAAAACTTTTGGGTTTTAATTCTAAGAGTACACGCTTTTCTTATACGAACGAGGTTTCTTGCCCAGTGCTGAAACATTCGTAGCTTTTCCAATATTCATGAAACAAAGACTTTCTTTGCAAAAATTTGTGAGTTCCTATGTTTTGCGCATGCACATGAATTGAAAGTGAAAAAGCCCCATGTAAACTTGAAATGATGATAAATCTTAGAAATTAACAGAATTTAAACTGTTAGAGGGTAGCCAACATCACATACAGACAGATCAAATTTCGAACATATAAACACTAAGAACATTCATAATTCTCAAATAACCAGTACTGAACTTTCTTAGCTTTTTGAGCAGCTGAGTACTACTTTCTTAAAGTATTTAAAAATCAGAAATGAGAGAAAGATGGCATGGCTCATGCAAAGGACAGAAATTATAAAATTCATAGTCTAGACACTTTAAAACTTCTAAGTATTGGCGAACTCAAAGTTCCGATGAAACAAAAATGTTGGGTGAAATGATGGATCGTTTAATTACAGGTAGGGAAACTCAGTAATTGATATTGGGTGAAATATTGGATGATATATTTGGCAAAGTTTTCGGCAAAATATTGGGTCATTTGACCAGAGCTTGACTAATACAAGATAAGATAGAAATTAGGCAAAGTTAAGCCAAACTCCCGAAGTGACAAATAAAGAGCTTTCCTAAAAACAACGGCTCTTTTAACTTATTAGGCTGGTAATGCTGAAAAACATTAGAAAGAAAACCGATTCAATTTTGAATGTATCTACACGACGAACTGTTTAATTCAATAGCACATGCATAGAACGAGTCTCATACTCTACGGGACATGTGAAATAAGAAAGACAACGACTGTTTCATTTTCTACATAAGCCAAAGACAATCGATGCTGATAATGGACTTGCTTCCGCATTTAGAACCAAAAACACTGAACAAAATAAAATTTTCATTATTTATATGCTTGATAAGTGTTGACTATTTCCGCAGTATCTTACGACAAGCTATACATAATTCAGAATTCTTCAACTGCAAAAAGGCAATAAGATTTCTTGCTCATAAATAATATCTTGCGATTGCCAAGAATAACCAATATTTGGAACTAGCAAGAAATAGCTAGGGTATTGTATGTGATTCAAATCCAATATTGCACAAGCACGCAAATCTTTACCTCAAATTGTGCAAGAGGTTATTAAGCTAAACTACACGTCAACAAAGAACCTACCTAAGAAGGATGCCACAGCTTCAAAATATCAACCCCAGCGTAGCAAGCAACCTTCGTGAAGCGTTTGAGAAATGGATACGTGTAACTGAAGGCAGTCCCGATAGTACTTTAGGCCGACCAGTCTTCACTCATCACATGCTCACAGTTCTCAAGGAGCTTATAAGAACTGACTGTTTCAAAATCCAAAATAATCGTCATCACTATATATCCGTTCACCTGCACGAAAACCTTTGCCACGAACATCAGCAAAGAACGTGTTTACAGAGTAACAAAATACTGAAGTCTTTTGGAGCAGGAAACGCGACCCGCAGAACGACCTCCAAACAAATTATCATAATCTTGGTTGAAAAAGAAATGATTAAGATAAAGAACTAAGACAGCTGGTACACAGAAATCGTTGATCCCATAAAGGATATCTCTTCAAGCCTTGATACCATCACTCAAGTTCGATGAAATTCAAATTTCCCTGCCTCTAAGTCTGCTAAAATACATTTATTTTGTTGAATTTTTGTAAACGGGATTAATCAGTACTTTAATTATCTAAACGTCCTCAGGAATAGCGAGGTACAAGATGACTGAAGTATACACACCCTCTTTATACAAGAATATCTACTTTTCGATCAGCTTCGATATTTCTAAATTTTTATAGTTTTGCGCTTAAAAGTATGCTTAAAACATTCTTAGGTTTTGGAGGTGTAACTTCTGAAAGTCAATAGAATATATTCAAATGTTTGTTACTTCATCATAAAGCAAAACAAAAGTGGAACAGAATAACATATACTGTATCGATAGTGCAAAAGTTAATCTACTAAAAAGTACCATGACTCGGACACAAGAAAGTTCTAAGTCTTAATGAAGCTAGAGCGTTGCACTATTCCTAAATTATTCCTAAATTTCAGCCATTCTGAGCCTTAATATTCTTAACACTTTATTCCTGTACAAAAAGTGTGTACGAATTATGCACAAATAGCTTGGCTCAAATGAAGATTATGTTCGTAATTCACGCTTTTACGTTTTAGTGAAAAGAATCAAGGCAGAGCAATTTGTATTGCTAACAAACTGATAATCAAAACAGAATAAAACTTCACGAAATGAATTAGATAAACACTTATTTTAGGCCCTGACCAACATGCCCTAGCTGAATCGTTCTTTTTTTTGAATAACTAACTTTTCGGATTCCGCAACAACGGTTACCTTACATCTTCCTTGTTCATAAACTACTGTTTCTAAGGTCTAAAAACTCCCTCTATGATGAACAATTTGCTTATGCATAGGAAAAAGAGGATTTTAAACAAAAAATAAGGGTGAGAATTCAGGGGTCATATAGCTATCTCTATCACAGGAGGCACAGTCAAATGTAGACCATGTCTATCGTGGCTCTTCTATTGATAAACAGGCGAATATTCGGGTTTCATTTCTTTCATTTCAAATTTCATTTCATTGCAAATATTACAAAGAGGGTGGCCCTTCAGCATTGCTGGTTCTCAAGGGGCCCTCCATAACAGAAATATAAAAAAAATAAACATGTAATATTCAAAAACAAGTAAAGTGAACCTAGAAGGGCGTCAATATTAAGGCTCAGAATCGCTGAAATTTAAGAATAATTTAGGAATGGTGCAAGGTTCTAGCTTGAATAGCATAACACTAGTATAGAAGAGAGCGACAAGGCCTCCAAACAAAGAGATATAAGAAGGCTGTAAATATAACTTATTGAGCAAAAACCTATATGCAAAACTGGTTCTAAGGAGTCGTCCAGGAAAGCTGATAAGATAGCTTTGTAATGAATTCAATAACACGAAATAAAACACAAATAAATGACTTTTAATTGAGTTGTATTTACTGATCTCTGATCATTCCAGGCCAATGAAGTACTTCTAGGAATACCAAACCATTAAAAAGCTAAAGCCATGTGCATCAAATTGCAAACTGCTATTCACACCACCATAGGTTTTGTTTATGCCTATGTTCACATTAAGGAGAAGTTGTAGCAGAAACACATATGAGAAAGCAGGAAAAAACTGTAAAATTTTGCCAATAGTCTTACTTTGAGGTTTTTCAGCCTTGGATCTGTGGTAGATGTCATACTGTCCTTCGGCGGCTTGAAGTCTTCCTCTACAAATAAACCATAAGTAATGGATTAACATTAAATTTGAAACAAGAAAACCACAAAGATGTGTGATGAGGAACAACAGTCCCTTACGAAGGAATTATGCATGAAAAAGTGGGCGGAGGCGCTACTTTACAGGCTACGTTAACCAATTCATGCTCACTAATTTTGGAGACGTGAATCTTTCAGAGCGTCCATTCTGAGACAGAACCATCATTAAAAAACAATGTAAACAAGGGTCAACTACCAAAAGACAAGAGAAATGCATCGATTGAAACCCAATGTCTCTAAGGGTTTTGTAATTGAAAAGAGCTTTAACCATCGGGGAATAATAAATAGAACTAAGTAATGAATGTAGCACAAGGCCTGCATGAAACTGACAAACAAAACATATTTAAAAGAAGCCAAGAACAGAGCAAAACAACCAACACTACAAAAGCGAAGACCAACCTTGCAAGTTGAGGTTAAAAGCTACCACACAAAACTGTATTGCTGAAACACTCAAGAGACTCAACAGGGTTCATGCAGGATTTTGACAAGCAAATTCAAGAAGTTGTCAAAGACTTTTCAACGACTAAAACTAAAATTTTCAAGGAGCTCCAAGTTAACATTCACAGCACATGCATGAATACACAGGAAGCCCAAAATACTAAAAACGAGACATTTCTTGGCATATTACGAGTTTTCTTGTACGATTTTCTTTAAACTTTCTTTTGGATATGTCTAAAGCTGCTTTTTGCATTGTTAATTGCTGTGAATAAAGTAAACAGTAAACAGTCACAAATTTCAAGGAGCTTGATTACTTTTCAAGGTAAAATTCTCATTTTCAAGGAGTTTCAAGTGCCCTTGGAATGACATTTCAAATCCCAGCACTTTTCAAGGAAGTAAAGGACCTGCACAAGCTCTGCTTCAAAGAATATCTACGGGAAGTTTAGGCCCTTGTGCAAGGGCTGAAAATGGAACTGGACCAAAGTTCCAAATTTGGCTGGAAAAATTATCAAACGTTACCAAAATAATGACATAATAACTTCTATATTGCGCACGCGTATCTCTGACAGTATCCAGCTCCAAGCACACATATTTTAAAACTAACATTCTGCTTTTATAAAATAGCTTGTGCAGGACTAATACTTTAAGACAAGTGCTGTGGATAAACAAAAAAAGTAATCAGAAGTAATTAAAAGAACAAAATGCAAAAATAAATTCCAATCAGCATGAAATATCGAAAATACGCATGTTCAATGCTATCCAATCAGATTTGTTTGCAAAAAAGACAACATTAGGCCTGTGAATTTTCGTAAATGTACTATTTCTTATTATCGACAACAACTCAGCATGATCAGTGTGACAAAGAAAAGCTATTAATAAAGAAATACTGGAAAACTTCTAGACCAACAAAAAGATCATTTTGTCCGGAAATTTTCCTACAGTACCAAAAACTTGGCAGTATTTTGGGAGCTGCCAAATCTCTAAGAGAACGAGAGAGGAGAATGATAGACGAGAAAGAGAAAAGAGATGAATGAGGAGAAAGACAGAGGAGATATAGAGAGGAACAAGAGAGGAGATGGAGAATGTAGTGATTTTATAAGAAAAATCGTGACTACTGTTCATTTTATTCTACATGAAAGCACTTCGACAAAACTTAGCCCTTATGCAAAGATACTTCAAATCTCACAGTAGAGAAGCGTCATTACTAAAGCTAGGTTTACGAAATAGACTTGGGAAAGTATATAGGACACTGCACGTGGAACACCACACTCAAGAAATGAAAGCAAGATATCAGATTCACATTCGAAAGTGGATAGTCTGCTTGATGTCAACGGGTTTGGAAACAAGAAACCATAACAGCACGAGTGGGAGGTAATTCAACAAGCGAAAATAGTCATCCAAGAATCTATAGCTAAGAACAGGTAAAGCCACAAGAGACTAATAAGAGATTGGGAGAGGGTCAAGGTTTAAATGCACTCAATTGAGAACAATAAATGGCATAACATTGTGACACAATAGGAGCTAATCACTGAAACCATTCATGTAAACAAAGCTCAAGGTTTACTATAAATTTGAACGCTTTAAATAAATAGGACGGAATCAATCAACGAACGCAAAAAAAACAAATAGCAATGGGAGGCACGATGATGGAATTTCAAAGCTATTAATGTATAAATGAAAACCCACCGTCATCAAAATCAACTGGAGTTGGAGGCAGTTTTCTAGAAGCAAATGAATAACTGTTATCAGAAATGTAATGTTTATATATTCTGACACTCACTATTGATTATGAAACTAATCTCACTTATAGCATAGCTCGTAAAGAGAGGAAATATCGTAAAAACTAGGACACTACAACAACATTACAATAAAGTTAAATATATAAACCTGTTTATAAGCACGCTGGGGATATTTTCATCACATTCTGCTGACATTATTTATATCCTTAAAGAGCTTTCTATAGATAAACCACATCTGGCCTACATTCAAAGACAGATATCCACCATCACCATCAGACTCACTTACTACCATATGTTTGCCGAAGAGGACAAGATTGGACCAATCCAGAGTTATTAGCAGTCTAGCTTATTAATTTTTTCCCTTTTTTGTTTTGTTTCTGCTTTGCAAACCACAAGTAGCCATTTTTGAGCTACCTGAACATAGTGAGGCTTACATTTGTATGTAGAAATATCAAATAAAATATGACGTTTAAAAAATGTATATGGTAAGTATATAAATACACCAAGTTATATATTTATTTACCTATTTATGTAAACATTTGGCTGCTCCACAATGTAGCGATGGTACTAAGTAACTACACTTATATCTACTACAATTCAGGAAACACCAGCGCAACACAAAAGAGTTCTTCGTAACAAGCAAGCATTCATGCAAATGCTTCTACTTTTACTCGTGCAGTTTTAAATGCTGCTTGAACAAAAACATGATCTTTTTGCAGAGATATCACTAAACAGGCATTCTCTACAAAACTACCTTATAAGCTAGCACATTCAAAATTACAGCACGGAAATGTAGCTTGGACATATTACAACTACAAGAAACTTTGGATGAGTTTACTGGATCCACAGAAACATCTAACTCTTAAAAAGCTAGCATATAAGACATCCTTCCCGACACGCACATAAGAGCGGACAATAACAGACATGAGCTAATCCAAAGGCTGAATCCTGAGCTAGAAATCCGCTGAATTATTGCTATTCTGTGATCAAAGACGATATTTAAGTTCTACAAATTTACATCTGCAGAGACTAAACAGGGAGCTACAAGCGAAGCTTCATCACTAAACCTAGAGCGAGATCAAAAACTACAACCACATTCTACACCAAAGATCAACAGCCATAAATTCAACTCTAAATCTTCAGCAACGGTGTAGAGAATAAGTACTATTGGTAAATCATAAGAAATTAAATAACTAACTTAAGGCTGCTAATTGCTGGATCATAACAAAGTTTCATAGGCGAGCCATATTTTCTAGCACGTGAAAGTCACTTTAGCTACAATACTAAGCAATATCGATATTGACAGAAAGCGAAGAATCTTTGCAAACGATACATTGCATGGCAAATACAAAACCAACAAACAATCGTTTTTGCCAATATGGTTTATGTCATGCTCGAATTTCAGAAGTTTTCAGTTTTATTTTTTCAATCCAAACATCTGTATTTTACTGCAACAATCCTAGGATTATCCTCAGAGAGTACATGACTTAATAATAAATTATAATTATTATTACCATTGTATCATTAAATTATCATAATTAACTAGTCTGCAATGGACTAGAAAAAAGCTGTTTCACTATTAAATATTTAATGATTGGAGTCATGACTCACGTAAAACTAATGTTGACATGCGCTATTCATGTTATCTCGAACCTTCTCTTAGATATCCGTTGGAAACATGAGATAGCGAATGTTAACTTCAGACCTATAAGCTTTAGTAGCAAAACATAGATGAAAACTAGATAATAATAAATACCAGGCAGTTAAGGTACAGGAAGGGCTCCGTTTACTTTTGTATGTGAGGAAAGCGCCAGGTACATAACTGCAGCTGGGGTTACGGAGGCGCATTGCCTCTCCAAATGAAATTCTGCATGGCTCTATCCCCCAACAAAACATTTGATCGGAGATTCAAATGATCAACTAAGGTTTTTGACCCCCTCCACCCAAAGTGATGGTACAGACAAGTTTTGTCCCTCTAAGACACTTCCTCCAGTTACGTGCTTGGAAAGCGCCCGCTAGAGGAAACACCTAAGCTGGATCATCAGCTGTAGGAATGGCTAATTCCCTTCCTCGTTACCTCCACCTCCCCAGTCTCTCCAAAAGGTCTCCAAAAGATGCTGTGAAGGGCTTTTTGTGCATATCTAAATCAAATAAGACTTTACGTGGAATTGCCTAATTCTCTACTGTGTATCATATGGAATAGCAGAGAATACCGAGCAAATACTTCCCTAACAATGTACTAAGATCCCTAACAATGTAAACACACACAACACTATACCGACAAATTTTGAGAGTAGAAAATGTTTTCTAAGTTGAATAAAATAGTACATTTTAATTGTTACTTAATAGCAAGAATGTACTGCAGAGTGAACAATTCCATGCCCAGAAAAAATTGGTGCAAGAGCGTCAATTTGCAAATGTGCCCTCTTCTGCACGAGCGATTGCTCTTAATTCTTTGGAATTGCCCATAAAACCACGAGTTTCTTGTTGCTGAATAATGTTAAATATCTCATTCAGTATAAATCAGAATGAAGCGGAGTTATGAAAGCAAAAGGTAACTAGTGTTGCAGTTGTGACATCAAAGTTCATACTTGGCATGTGCAATTGCACGGTTGACAGTGATGTTGGCATAGGCGATTTTTCGCTGGTGTTGGGGATTTTGCACGTGTGTGGACACGCACAGGTGCGATCACACATGTCTATGGACATGGACTGGTAAAAATTATACACAAATGGAAAATAAAAAATTATGTTTAGTCTAACAAAAATTAAAAGGTAAAATTATCAAAATCACAATTTATGAAGCAAAATGAGAACTCACGGTTGCTCCTCTGGTTTCCATCTTCGCTGCTCCAAAGCAAACTTGGCAAGTTTAAGCCTTTCGTCTACAGATCCTAAAACAAGAAAATCAGCCAAATACAGAGTGGCAATAAGCATGGATACATGGGGGTAATTCGACGATGAATCACAAATTATGCTAAACACAAAATATAACTGATTGCTGAAAAAGCTTTAATTCTCAAAACGTGTTGACAAAAGCTTTGTAACTCCCTACGACTCCTAAAACCCCCCATTTTCCTTTTTCATAACTAGCTGAGGATGGTAAAAGCTCGTCCGGGAATGTTATAAAGATAGTGTCTTAATAACTCCTTCTTCAACTTATACTAATAATTTTGTCTATCTGTTTATATGGGTGTGTCAACTATTTGAAGATGAACGATAACTTTATGTCTTGGCTGCTCTCTCTGTTAAGGCCCTAAAATGATTTTAGTTCTAAACAGCTCAAATAATAGAGAGATTATACTGACGAGGAACATGGAAATAGAGAAACATTATATCGGATTTGTCAACTTACCACCACCAGCCTGTAAAGATAAAAAAAAACATGATGAGAACCAGAGGTTCCATTTAGCTATCAAATTCACAAAGTCATCATTTTCAAGAAGTGAAAAATGTGAATAAAGACAAATAGACCTCTGCTTCATGCACAGGAAATGAGATTGGAAAAGAACAAGTGTAAGGGCGATTTTTGGTTTTGCTGTTGTTTACTTTGTTTTGAGTAGGCTGGTACACCTGGCTTTTTCAGCTAATTTAGGCCTACTATGCATGCCGTATCCAGGAATGGGACACCTAGTTTAACGTCCCTTCCGAAGGACGGCGGAGTGAGCTGTTTTGGTCGTTCATCTGGAAGGTCGCCCATCCAGTTTCTGACCGTACACAGCCATGCTTAACTTCAGCTAGGCTAATGGCATTGGCTGGGCCGCTTGGCCACTCACATGCTAACGCCTCGAATGGTCATGCTCAACAACAAACCGCCAAATATGTATAAATCAGTTAATACTTTCCAAAATTTAAGTTGAAGCTGAAGACAATGCTTGCATATCCCCAGTGAATTGCCTGTTTTGATACTTTAACCGATAGCTTTAGCTGATCTCTTGGCAGTCCATGCCCGGAGACACGTGCAATCGCACGTGCGAGTGCCCACAAACGTGCAAAATTCCCAGCACGAGCGAAAAATGGCCGTGCCAACATCACTATCAATCGTGCAATCGCCCATGCCAAATTGGAACTTTGTTGTCGCAACTGCAACACTAGTGACTGTCACCTTTTGCTTCCATACACAAATCCTAGACCACACGTGTAATTCCAAAAAAGAGAAATCATTCTTGCAGATATGGGCGCACGTGCGAAGTGGCGCTCTTGCACTAATTTCTTCCGGTCATGGACTGTTGTGGTAGTTATTAGTTTTACATATGTTGTAAATTGTAAGATAAGTTTCAACAAGCACCTTGAAAAACATCTAGGATCTGAAGGGCTACTTCGACTACCTTACGCTCTTGTCGGCGACATATGAGAGCCAAGCTTTAGCATAATGTAGTAAAATTATATTGACTGTTATTTTTGCGTATCTACCAAGTCAATCTTCAATACATAATGAAAGGAAAGGAAAACTGCACCATTTTAGCACCTTCACCCTAAAAAGGCACCTGATTTTTATGAGAATTAGGTTGGCCTAGGCTGATGAAAGTCGCGAACTGCATTTGAGGGATGACAATGTTTATACGAATCCATAAGAAGATAAGAGGATCACAAAATGAAATTCTCTTAACTTCAATACATAAGCGATCTCTGACGCCTGAGCAGCTGCTAAATCCTATAAAATAAAGGTGGATGGTGGGATGCAGCTGGATAAGGGCAACTTAAAATCCAGTAACTTGAAACCAATGACAAAAGAGCTACAATGCGGACCTTTCTGATGCAAACACAAATTTCAAAAAGATGCAACATTTTCCTTGTAGTGAAGTAGATCTTGTTTACATTTACCAGGTGGAATACTGACATTCTAGTGGCCTAAGAGAAGTTATCGGTCATGCTTCTTATGAAGCATCTGCTGTATTCACTGAATACGAAATCCCACTGGCTAGTGTCAATATGCTGCGGGGCCACCTCCTCAACGACAACAATCTAACAGTTGCACATGAATGCAAAAATGAAAACACTGCAGAGATCAATCAAGATGGAAGATGTTAGGTGTGACATCAAGTCATAAAAGAATAATTGTCCATTATATTTTGTGATTTGGTTGGCCTGCGAAGGAGACCCTGCAGTTAGATTTCGTCTTCAACATTATGAAGTAGCCGTTAGTACCCGGACTGTACAAATATATAGAGGACTGTGTAGAGCGTAGTGGGAATAGCTATGCTGTAAAGGCCTGTCCAAACGCCCTTGACTTTTCACTCGACTATTTTCGATTTCTATCGAGCAGTGTTGAGTATTGTCAAGCAGGGGTTTCCAAGCGCTCTCGACTTTTCACTCCATTTTCAAAAAGAGTGACCTCCTTCCATAGTCTTCCTAAAGAAATATTTACAGTGGGGGCAAACCCTTGAGAATGGGATATGCTAGTCCAAAATCAAAGGAAAAGTATTAGGATTTGAGGGGGGGCTCTGGTATAGAACCCTTCAGAGATGCTTTTAAAAGGATCTAGCTAATCTCATAACGGGATATACAGATGTGTCGTACAAGCAAATGAGTTTCAATCAGTTGTGTAATGTCTCTAATTGTTATAACATGTTCAAGAAAGGGGATCTCGGAGCAATGCCTTTGAGATCAGCGTATGACGCAAATTGCTGGGAACACCTAGAACAATAGAAAGGTCGAGTTGAAGTTTTGAACATATTCAAATTGCACTCGGCTATACGTTCTTTTTTACAAGAAAAAAGTTTATAAGAAAGTGAGGCTTAAATGGTAAAAATCGTAAGAAAATCTTACGAAAATCATGCGGCTTAATTTCCAACATTTAGTGTTTTTATTGGCCAAAAATCGATATTTCGTTGTTGCATTCAAAATGCTAATGATAGAATTCAAATTCAAGTATACAATATTAATTACGAAAGTGTAAACCATTTTAGACAGTTTATGTCAGTAAAGGTTAGGAAAAATTTGAGAAAATCTCAGGTTCAATTTCGTGAAAAGTTAAGAAAATTGAGGCTCATGCAAAATGGCGGTTTTCCTATAAAAAAACGTGTACTCTCGACTTCTCTCAACTACTGTCGACTTCTCTCGACTTCTCTCGGCTACTCTCAACTGGGTATCCAAACGCTCTCGACTTTCACTCAACATCAAAATGGAGCATAGTCGAGTGAAAAGTTGAGAGTGTTTGGACAGGCCTTAGGGCGCAATATAATAGACATATCAGGGGAATACAACCACATCGGTCATCAGTACCAGGTATATTAGAGCACTTGACTCCAGGCCCAAGATTCAACAATTTATCATTGCTCTGCATAGCCTAGCTAATGACATTATATCAGTTCCGTTTTTATTTGATCATGTTCAATGGCTTGCCGGATATGATAGGCGAAAGCCTATGGGAATATGATAAAACAATCATGGATGACAATACAATTGCTCAGATGAATTACGTAAATGAAGATCTTCTCTGCGATGGTTTAAAAGACTTTTGCGATTTTCACATCCTTAATTTTCAATACATCAAAAGAAGCCCAGCCCCTTTATTCCTACAACAGCGTCCTTAAGAAAAAGGGAAAACAAATACTAATCATGTTTCTAATAACATGGTTCGTGCAAGTTTTCGATATGCAAATTCAAGGACTAATCAAGAACTAAAATAGAATTTTCCAGGATCTCTAAATATTCACAGCGCATGCGTGAATACACAGGAAACACAGACTTCCAAAAGCGAGGCATTTCTTGGCATATCAGGTGCTCTCTTGTACGATTTACTTTAAACTTTCTTTTGGATATTCTTTACATTATTTTTGTATTTTCCAATTGCTGTGTACCAAGTAAACAGCAAAAATTCACAAATTTCAAGAGTTTGGTCAATTTTCAAGGAAAAATGCTCATTTTCAAGGAGTTTCAAGTGCCCTTGAGATGACATTTCAACTTCAAGCACTTTTCAAGGAGTCCAAGGACCTGCATGAGCTCTGCAAAATAAATTTACAAGAAAGTGGTTGACGTAAGGCCTGCAAAACGTGCATGTTGAAAAATTCATAATCTTCATGAACCAATGCCAATATATTACAGATAAATTGATGGTATAGGCAACGAAGTTGCAAAGATGTACACAACTTCGATGGGAACAATCCAAAACAAATTCTTACCTGTTCATATTCACTCATGGTAATTGCTTCCTGAATCTTTGTCACCCTAAAATAAATAAATAATAGGCTGTCATATCATACCATAAAACAGTGTCATTAACACATTGCAAATCTATTTCACTTGATAGCACGCACGCTTCAGTTTGGTAAAATTTTTAACATAAGCAACAATTACTAGCACACGATTTTTCACGACAGCTGTTTGAAACGTGCTCTGACGGACAAAGACACTAATCAAAATACAGTATTCTAATCCATTGCCATAAAATAACAAAACTAACCACTTTTAAAGACATCCTGGAGAGCGATATGATTAGCTGTTAAATACTTTGTCTAAAATATACACATTTTTTCATACAAAACACTCATATGTCAGAGCTACTTATTAAAAGTCTCCTACAAAAAATGCGTGAAACAAACTGCGCGGTCCTAGGCATTTTATCTTTGTAAACAGAGACGAAGGGCCCTTATTGTGAAAATGCTCAAATAGATAACCATTGAGTGTAGTATATATTTGTAGGTGATAGCAAAACATAGGGAACCAGCTAGCATTGTACAGAGAGAAGATTGTAACTTTTTCTATACACAGATGCAGTTAAAAGTTTGCAAAACACTACGAAAAAATAAAACTTTTTCAAAACGATAGTGCAGGGAGCATAGAAATGCCTTACAACGCAGCAACTATTGCATGCAAAAATACTAACATGTCCAGATACAAAAAAAGAAATGATTAACATTACAATTCCTAACAGAGAATTACAAGAAGAAGAAAAGCCGTCACAGTGGCCACTCTAGAAAGCGAACCCCTAGGTGTAGCTGTTGTGTACAACCAATCATAAAAACAATGGATTATATTATTTTATAGATTTTAACTATGCAGTAAAAATAAATATAGAAAAAAGAAAGTAACTAAATTACTTCAAGAGTAGGTTTACATATAAATAAACAGGATAAATTCTTTTCCTCCTTCCTTCTGTACCTCATTCCATCTCCCCCTCTTTCTCTTCCCCCTCCCTTCCCCTCTCTTTCTCTTCTCCTCTCCCTTCCCCTCTCTTTCTCTTCTCCCCTCCCTACCCCTCTCTTTCTCTTCTCCCCTCCCTTCCCCTCTCTTTCTCTTCTCCCCTCCCTTCCCCTCTCTTTTTCTTCTCCCCTCCCTTCCCCTCTCTTTCTCTTTTCCCCTCCCTTCCCCTCTCTTTCTCTTCTCCCCCTCTCTCCCCTCTCTTTTTCACTCTCTCCACTATCTAAAACTACCTCAAAGTAATAATTCTCAAAAAGATCAATCTCTCAAAAATTGTTGAATTCCACTGACTTTAATAAACAACACAAGACTACTTTCAAAATTGGAAAAGCACTATTATTGGCTCCTCGCAAACTAGATTTATCAGACAAAGAAATAATGCATGCGCTTGGAAAACAAACTATGCTGCATCCCCATTGCTTTTGAATACTAATGAATGGCATATTCCTATGTCTAGAACCACTAGCTATTTACCATTCCGATTTCTTCAAATCCGCGCTCCTTCGCTTCGTGCCACGCTTTAGGCAACTTGACAACATTGTAACACGTTAAAACTTTGCCAAAAGTACTGGGTTGCTTGAAAGTTACTGGGTAGAAACTACCTTGTTTGCATCTGTTTCAGAACGTAGCAAATATTTTCGCTTACTCGTTCTTCGTTCTATTAGAAACTTTTATCGCACTTCTAAAACAATACAAGTGTAAGTCGTGTCAGCGAATACTTTGTCAGTCCAACAGTTATAGCATGTGTTGCTTCAGATCTAGATTTCCAAGAACTATAAACTGGGGCCTTCAACCATGATCACCGCAGAATGCTGTTATTATAGAAAACACAATCCACAAGAGTCATATAGTCCATTCCTTTTCCGCAGTATCTTCCATATTGAACATCATTCAGTACACATAACTCATTAGAGTGGGCAAAGACTATGATTTCTAGCGAGCTTTAAAAATTCCAAATGTCGATAGATGGGGCTCAGGAGAACTCAATTATCGTATTCAAACTAGGCCTTGAAAGCTTGGGTATAAAAGCTTACAATCAGGTCATTCAAGTCACGCAATTCCAAGAAACGTAATTATTACTTTCATCCACACAACTTCTATAAGTTCTGAGTAGGATTTTTGCTTCGAGCGACAACCTTTCCTTCACTCTTGGCTAAGGAAGTACACTGAATGGTTTGAAAATGTCACGTATTAACGCTAGCTTCTACACTTTCGATTTCCAGCCACCACCAGCTAGCACTCCTCTGCAGTTTAATCCTACCAGAAAGGTTGCACACTAAAACTTGACAGCGTAAAAGACGTATCCCACATCGAATTACAACGAGCAGCAAGAGAAATCCACGTTGTGTTGTTGTCAAACTAACGTACATTAAATTGCTATTCCAATTGAATTCAAAGCTCGTAAGAATGATTTGTGCAGTCACCTGCTCTCTCCATACACAACATACATCAATCGTGTATATGCAATAGTCCGTTATAAGTTCTTGAATATCATTTGCAATTGCAGTTGTTATAGGAAGAAGATATAGAACAATCTCTATCAAGCTAGCTGATTCTCTATGTCCTTTAACAACCAAATACAGATGGCAAGAAAACGGCAATAAAGATCAGAGTGTGTTATCGTTCAAAGCATTTCCATTTATAATCATAGACATAGTATGCACTATAAAGAACAATATGAAGGTAACACTCGAAAAGGCCCTCGGCGCTTAATCTGTCAAGAAGATAAACATTCCAGGTTTTGATAGACCAAAACTGCAATGATTCCTATTCCGCTGTAGCCGTAGGGCTTCAGATCAAATAACGATCACTCTTTTCACTCTGTGCCCAGCTTGTTCCTATACACCAGTACCAATTCTTTCCTCCATGACTTATACTCTGGCACTGATAGATAACACAAGTGTCTTGCCAGCGTTTTCAAAAAACGATGAAGACTTTCCTTCTCAAAGCCTAATGAGCCAGGATACAAGCAATACTACGCAGGATATTCAATAAGCGATAATGCTTTCACTGTATTGGCAAAAAGGTTTATCATTAATCCAACAACCCTTCAGATAAAGCAAATAATAGACTCTATACCACCTGAGACTCTCTCAATTCTTGTCCAACAAAAAAGCTCATAACGGTTGTAATTACGAAACCTAAGGAGTCACAAGAACTAGAATGTCTGTGAAAAATGGTCCCACCTTTTTTAATTCTTCCAGGTTCCTTAATTCTCTCATTTGAAAAAGCTAAATTCTTAAAGCAGCTGGGGAGGACCCTGAACAGCCTTTCTAATTGAATCTGCTAATAAACCTGTGCTCTCAATCAGGCGAATGTCCTCTTTCTATACAAAATCAACGTAATGTTTGATAATCCGGGATTTGCTGGTTCTCGAGCTTTAAGCCAAAACTGTAACGATATTTAGCTGATAACTGGGAAAACCATGAACATTACTGGATAATTTTTAGTGACCGCCACCGCATTTAACAGGAGGTAATTAAAAGTTTGACCACGTTCGTCCATACGTACAAAACCCATGTGTCATCCCTCTAGCCTAGGTGCAATTATATGGCGGTAACCTCAAGGCAAATACTGCTATTGCTTTGTATGTGTTGTGACACAAAAAGTTACACTGCATTCAAAATCAAAAGCACTGCAATCAAAACAAATCGAAAAATTGCAAGTATAAACGCGATGAGCATTTGAATATATCCGAATGTTAAAAACTACAACTACAACGATATAAATCAATAACGAGCTTCGTCTATAAAGATTTGCAAAGCTTAGCTTAAACAGAGCTGCATTATCTACCATCAAGAACACTTCCTATTAAAGAAGATAATATAGACAGAATGCTCTGCATCGCTAGTTTGTAAATACATAATCTACACAAGGCTATTAATAGATAGAAGAAGTTAGCCAGGCCCTTTATAGATAAAATTTGAAATAGAAGAGGATTCTAACAAATGAAGAATCAAACAGATGAGGAAGTGAAAGTTGAACAATGTCAAAGACCATGATAAAATTCATAATTTTCCCATCACATTGAATCAAACAGAAATCTCTTTACGCTACACAGGAAACAATTTGCAAAAATTTCATACATATTTCCAGCAGCAAGAAAAAGCTTTGCTGAAACTGAAGGATCTAGCATAAGAGATATATGTACCATTACATTCAAAGATGGCAGTTGACTGAATAGTCCAGAGCGTGGTATCTCAATTTCAGACGACTAAAGTTCGTAGAAATATGAATTAAAAGGTTAGAATGGAAGGATGGTCAGCTGATTCGTAGACACAATGGAAGGTGAGTGCTCCTAATGTACAAAAAAAGTGAATGGAGTCTGTCTGAATATCTATTCAAAAACAGTACAAGTGAAACCAGCTAGCTCGGATATCTAAAACATTAATGCAACACCTGTCATTTGTATTCAGTGGAATAAGAGCCAAGATATGAAGGTAATACATCACAAAACGCGATCAAGTCAATGGGTAAACATATCAATACAAGCTGCTGAATACCGACTCTCTTATCGCCCTGTTGGCAAGCTCCTTCGATACGTTATCATGTCAAAAGCGTCTGAAAACTAATCTACTTTATCGTCTGGAAATAGCCAAGTGTAAGAAAGTCGAGCTGAATAAATAGAAGCGAATTAGTATATTAAAAAGGCCTGTTACTTTTCTAAGGTACGGAAGAATCACAGGGTTCGTGCAAACTACTATAAGCAAATTTCCAAAACTTTTCCAAAGCCAAATGACCAAATTTCCAAAACCACAAAACACATTTTCGTTCGCATTTTGAAACCCCATAAAAATAGAAAAAACGTTATTTTCAATGCCATATTTTATGATTTTTGAAAGATTTTGTACACTATTATAGATAGCAAAAAAGAACAAACATAATGTATACGATGCTTAACATGAAACTAAGTCATATCTATTTTAGTATATTTTAGAATTTTCCCAAACAAAAATCTAGAACTTTTCCATAGCCATTTTGAAAAACCTCCCTTTTCTGAAACTTTCCAGGTCCTGGAAAACGGCATTATCAATTTACATAACTTTCCACAACTTTCCAAAACACATACGAACCCTGTAACCATTTTGTGTTTCAATTACAACAGCTGAACAGCACCATTGCAAATTGGGGTACACAGTGCCAGCATCTTGCATCTGGCAAAGGTAGTGCATAGTAATTTTGGCCCCGAAGCCCAAATAGGCTGGTGACCTCTGCTCTAGAGAAATGAGGAGCTGGCAAGTATCTTCAAGAAGTCCATCATATAGTGGTATTTTGGTATTTTAATGGTTCATTTTATGAATGGTATTTAATTTTAGACTTATTATTATTACTATTACTTATTATTATTCTGACTCATTTCTGAAACTTTGCATGGGAAGAGGCATTAACAATTGTGATCTAAACTTCATTATTTCAAAGATTATATTTTGCATGAGGAATTTCTAACCCAGAACTCCCAAGCTATTACGTACAATCTTTGTATTCAATTGCTAGGTATTGATTTTACATTGACTGAATTTCTTTCTATTTGCAAGCCAGCCAAATACAAATTACTTTGTAGCAAGTGAAATTTGTATTTGTAGAATTAGCTATATATACATGAATGAAGCTGGAAAAAATATTTGTCATGATTGAACACATGTATCATATCATTTAACACATGTTACAGTCTTCTTCCTGACATTATTCCTTCTGCAGCTGACAGTGTACTGCACATTATAGTATTAACTATGGACTTTGAAACAAATTTATGCAATATTGCTCGTCATATAAAATTAAAATATCATCCCCTTCTTACTGATCTTGCCAATGACTACAAGCAGATAAAATTTATTAATCTCTCCATTAGCTGCCTTGGCACGTTTGGAAGTTCCTCTGATTCATTTCTTGATCTTTGCTTGGAAAGAGGCATTAACAATGGTGATCTAAACATCATTATTTCAAAGATTTCTTCCATAGTCATCCGCTTAACACACTACATATTTTGTATGAGGAATAAGCCATGTTCTAACCCAGAACTCCCAAGCTATTATCATCCTTGTATTTAATTGCTAGGTATTGATTTTATATTGACAGTATTCTTTTTTTTATTTTTATTTTTCTATTTGTAAGCCAACCAAATACAATTTACCTTGTAGTAAGTGAGATTTGTATTTGCAGCATTAGCAATACATACATGAATTAAGTTTTAAAAAAAATTATTACTTTTTAAAATTTTTTTAGATCTTAGAAGTTTTTTATTATTGTTAGAACAGGACAATTTGTAAAACAGCAATGTAACTGAAATTTTTATCCTGTATAAATATTTGTAAAATAAATAAATAATAAGCAGAGTTACACATGGACAGATTGTTTGGAATATTGTCTGATCGTCCTAATGTTTGATTGTCCAAATTTCTTTCTTTGCTTTGCACTATAAATGCTATCAAATACTTTCCACAAGTTGTTATTGACCGAGATTGGTCAAAGAAAGAGTCAACTGATAATGTTTCGAAGGAGCCACACCTCTCTCACATCCCCTTAATGTGAACTGACACATACACTTTCCAAAAATTATATAAGCACATGTTTAGTATATAGTGCAGTGCTCGTCAAATATTTTTTGCAAACCTCCTCTCATGGGAAAAGAAAATATTTCGCGTCCCCCACTCACTATAAATACTATCAATAATGCTTAAGTATACCTCCCCCCAAACTCATACACGCCCCAGATTCATACGCACCGCAGATTCATAGACGCCACAGATTTATACGCGCTGCAGATTCATACACGCAGCAGATTCATACGCGCCGCAGATTCAGCCATGCCCGAGATTCATACGCGCCCCAGATTCATATGTGCCCCCTCCAGCATCGCATCGCATCGCGCGCCGTAATTTACACTGACTTTGATTTCGATTTCATTTTCATTTCATTTCATTTTATAATAATTATACAGGGTAAAACATTCAGCTAACTGGTTTACAACGCACCCTGTTAAAATAAATACTTACTAAAGAAAAGAATCTAAATTTACACGTAAATCAAAAATAAAACTACAATATCTATACAGCCATTAGCAAAGTGTATACAAAATTGTAGATATGGTCATGCTAAGGTATAATGTGATGTGAGAGAGTATCAACTAGGTGTAAGGTTTGCTATGCTTTTTTGAAAGTTTTCAAAGTCGGGGACAATTTTGATTCTAGGCTGAGACGATTCCACATTGTTGCGCCTTTATATGAAAAGCAAATTTGGCCATTTGCAGATTTTCGCATGGGAACTTCTTAATCAGATCTAGTATTGCGTAATTCTCTCTTATTTGTATCCGAGAGTCTTGAGAACATTTCTGTAAAGTAAGTGGGAGCCAGATCATTGATAGATTTGTATACCATACTCAACATCTCCACTTTAATAATTTCACAAACAGTGTGCCATTCAAGTTTCTTGATGATAGGCTTGGGAGAAGCATCATATCTACTGTTAGTCACTATGCTTGCAGCCCGATTTTGAAGTTTTTGTAGTTAGTTTATTGCTGTGGAGCCACAGCTTCCCTATACAGGACAGCAATATCTAAAATATGGTTCTACAAGACTTTTATACATGCTTTATATTGTGAGAAAAGGGGGAGATAATTTTTGGAGTATTTCAACATCCCTATTCCTCTGGAAGCTTTTTTCTTAATAGTGGACACTTGTTCTTTCCAGTTCAAGTGTTGATCAACCATTACTCCCAGATGTTTTGTCTGCTTTATGATAGATACAGTTTCTTCCCCTACATTAAAGAGAGGTTCTACTCCCCCTTCTTCTTCTAAGTCGTTCAAACGCTTGCTACCGCCTATCATAAGACTTTGTGTCTTGGTTACATTGAGGGACAATTTGTTTGTATTAAGCCAAGATCTAAGATATCCAAGGTCCTCGTTGACGCATTCATTTATCAAAGGAATGGACTTTGAAGAGAACGAAAGGCTTGTATCATCCGCGTACATATTGACATCTGAGTGTCTCAAAGAGAAATGAAG
Organism: Cassiopea xamachana; assembly: GCA_900291935.2. Classification (NCBI taxonomy): domain Eukaryota; kingdom Metazoa; phylum Cnidaria; class Scyphozoa; order Rhizostomeae; family Cassiopeidae; genus Cassiopea; species Cassiopea xamachana. The sequence goes on from OLMO02000301.1 coordinate 4,471,786, forward strand.
ATCATTTACGTATACTATGAAAAGTAGTGGTCCTAGGCAAGAGCCGTGAGGAACTCCAGTCGTTATTGATTCAAGATCTGAAAGCTGCCCAGTTACCTTACAGCACTGCTTTCTATTTGTTAAATACGAGCGGAACCAGCGTATTTCTTTGTTTTTAACCCCATAATGCTCCAGTTTCTGTATAAGGATATCATGATTCACCGTATCAAAAGCCTTTTTTAAATCAATAAAAGTGACGGCTGTATATTCACTGTTCTCTAAATTGAGATACCAATCATTGGCACATTTTAAGAGACAGGTAAGTACGGAATGTAGTAACCTGAAACTGGATTGTTGTCAGAATATAAGTTTATTCACATTTAGATAGCCGTAAAATTGATCATAAACCAGTTTTTCAAAAAGGCGAGAGATGACCGGTAAAACAGATATAGGGCGATAATTCGAATTTTCATCTTCTGAGCCATCTTTGTAGATAGGTGCGACCCTAGCTATCTTCCAATCGTCTGGGAAAATGCCAAAAGACATGGAAATGTTAAAGAGCTGACTCAGAGATCCGGCCAAAACAGGCATCCCAGCCTTAAGTACAGACCACCATAGATTATCCGAACCTGGAATATCCGAACCTCAACTGTCCGAACAACTATTATAAAGATACTGTTTGCGAGATTGATGGCCTAATATGCCCATGAAAAAACCATGAAAATGCCATGGAAGCCTTCGATACACTTTTGAAATGGCCTACACATCAAGAAGAATTTACTATTAACGCAACTACATTCATGAAGTTACGTCCGATTGCGGGTGAAAAGGGGAAAGCACCCGGAAGCAAAAAACAATCGATTCTTTCTTCAAATCAGCCATTTTTGAGAGATTTTCAATTATGAATTTTGAACTAACAGTTGTTCTTGATTTTCCTAGATATATATCCATCCTCGATTATCCGAATATTCAGCTTATCAGAACAGCTGTTCCGGAGTTTCATTCCGAGCTGATCGGATAACCAAAGATGTACTGTAGTTACCTGGGTGGCAATTCCAGCTCAAGAGATAACATATACACTAAACAAAAGCCACTCACCATCTCAGCATAGACGAATTTGACGGAGCTTGAAATATGTACGTTGAATTGATCTTCGTGAATGACAGTCTGAATAAATGCCTTCGAAAAATCTTCGCGAAATCAGCTTGTTTCAATTTCTTCGCGTACAGCTAAGAAAGCAAGGCGTCTGATGAAATCACCCAGATTTAAAAGAATTAATAGCTAAGAATCAACAAGGGAATTCTATGAGCCAAGTGAGACAGTATGATCTCCACAAACAGCATAAATTAACCCACCTAAGTAGTCTTCTGCTGTAAACCTAACGCCACACAATCTCGCCTGCTTTTTTGCTCTTGATTTTCGCCCATCAAATTATCAACGAAGAATTGTTAGGCCACGCTAGATCTCCTATCTAATCAGATTGCATGTTTACGATGTAAGTTGCTATTCTACTACAAACAGCAGGCTGTCTGATAATTAATTCATTACAGCGGTAGCAGAAAAAAGAAAAAAGTACATTTTAATAACACAGTGTGGAAGCAAAACGGGCACAATCCACCTTAAGGTGTGTCCTGCAAAAGTGGAGGAGATAAAACCATCTTTTCTTTTGATGCAAGTAACTTTTGATCTACGCAAGATAAAATAATTGCTCCTTCTGGAAATGTGAATTGAAGCCTTCTGAACATGCTAGCAAAGTATATCTCAATTATTTGACACTATGTGCTATCAGTTTTTTTCGCAAAGAAAGTACACTTCTTACCACCAAAACACGCTTCTCGATGCTTTTCGAACGAATTCTCGCAACATTATTGGCAGGATCCTTCGATGGTGATTCCTTTGTTAGCCAATCAAGATTTGACGCCTATGCTGTTCTAATATGGCGTCAAACAGCGAAAAGTTCTACATGAAATTTGGGATTGCTTGAAGGGCGTGGTCCCCATAAAAGCCCAAGAAGAGGAGGGGTCAAGCTCTATTATAGCAAAGTGTAGTCTTCGGAAAATTCATTAAAATAGGCCCTGGAAAAATTATAAAGAAAACCCACAGATCCATCAGGAAGAACTTCCACAGTCGCATTTTGTAAGCCAAAGAAAGCAACTTTTTGCTCATTCTGAAAACAAAGCAAAGTATATTCTAATTGGAAAATCATAAAACAAAAAGACAATGGAAGATAAGAGTAACTATATCTAAGCACTGGTTTGCATGAAGCACGAATTATTGCATTCAAAATAGATTTGATAAGAACATTAAATTCTAACTCTGATGTTTTTCAGGACATCAAGCATGGTGGAAAAATACGACATTAACCGTTTGTGAGATGAATAATTCATGAAAAAGCAAATTTGCCTGTCCCGCGAGCAAGCAAACTAACACTTCTTAAAAGAAACCTGAACAATATAAAGCAACCAGCTACACAAATTTCCAGAGCCATGGCCCAGTGGTAGAGCGTCTGCCTCACCACCGGTAAGTCGTGGGTTCGAGCCCCGGCCGAGTCATACCAAAGACTTTACAAATGGTGCTCACTGCCTTCTCGTCTGGCGCTCGACATATGAGAATGGGGTGGGAAAATTAAACTCGCGGAGCTACCAGTGGCCCAGCCCCCCGCTGTAGCTTTCACTGCATTCGCAGACGCATGGCCTAGGGCCATAGAAACGGAGATGGGCGCCGCCCTATGCGCCATTGGGCGCGGGAAAGGACTTTGACTTGAGCTACACAAATTGCGATCACATAAAGTTAATATTAATACCCATGGGCGTAGAAAGACTTCAATTTCAGACGGGTGTCAACTTACTGCCTGAAAGACCAAAGAAACCTGGAGGGCAGTCAGAAAATCTCCTATTGTGCTTTCAGAAAAGTTACCCAAATGAAACCTATTTCTGTCGAACTGAGGGGAGTTCCATCCCGCTGCCACCGCATCCCCTACACTTTTGGTAACAACTTTCCTAGAAATTGGGTATTTGTTATGCTGTACTTTAACATGTAGCTAATACGTGGTTGAATAGGCCTTTGCAAAACTGGCTGAAATATTTATCTCTGTTCACTTAGCTAGCTTCCCTGGATATTTGTAGACTATAAGGGGATAGTCCGTTAAGTCTATGCTTTACAGGAAGTGAAGAGCGGTTGAAAATGCGCTCTAGCAAATAACTACCCACATAACGGCCAATTTCAAAACACTGGATGAGTACTTACAAATTGTGCTATCTTTGGAAGAAAACCCAGCGGTGTAGTCGTACAAAGTTGGGAAGCATAGATCAAAAGTTCAAAACAAGCATTACGTTTCACAGCTCTATTTTCGCTACAACAAAGTCAATTCGTCAACATTTGCTTTAGTAGGTAGCACAACAATGAAGACCTAACATTTTACGGAAGCTTAACGGCTTTATACCGGGCTACCCCACTAGTACACCAATGAGGAGATAAGCGTACACAGCGTCCAAAAACTATACTCTCAAGTGCCAAATAAACGGAGGGGATCCAGATAAACAGGGGGTCGGAAAAAATTCCGAAATCCAATACACAGGGGGTCAGAATTTGAGAAAAAGCTGTGAATGATTATGCAAGGACGGAAAGAACAAAAACAGGTTGTCATAAAGCATAAAACTAAAATATATACAGCAGTACGCCGTTCTGCCATGAAAATTGGGCGTAAATAGTACTAACAAAGAAAGGAAATGAAATGAGGGGTTTGTAAAAAAAGTCAATTTCCTTAAAATTGATAAACGGGGGGTCTTAATAAGGTCCGGGGAGTTGGAAAAAGATCGAAAAATTAATAAGCGAGGAGGGCATTTATTTGGCACCTGAGAGTACATGAAATGGTGAAAAATCTCGTGACAAATAAGACGAAAAATACCTCTATTGATGGTCCAATAACCGATGGACTTGGAGCCAGTTTGGCACTATCAGGTGGTAGTGATTTGTCCTTGTAAAATAAAAGAAATTTTATAGGTTTTTTGTATTCTTATGTATATACATATCTGTAATGATATTTTATAAGTATGCGCCACAGAAAAAGAACAACTTACAGGTGACACACATTTCAGTTGCTCTGAGTTTCGTTCATCAGATTTTCTTTCTACATATACACGTTTTTTTATAAGAAACAAATTCTCTGGCTTCAGCCTGGATGTTTCTTAATATCCAGCCTCACATGTTTCTTAAATGCTTTTTAAATCTAAAGGCTTCCTATGACAATAAAAGCCCACATTAGGCAACTGTGATGCAAGAAAAAGGATGCTCAGATTTTGTGAGGCATATAATGGATGCTCATTCTATTTCTTGCTAGTTTGATTAAAAATTTACAAAAAAAACAGTTTTGCAAGTTATTATTTGTAACTGTAAATATTTTATAAATATTTCTTAATTTTTGCCTAACTTCAACCTCATGTTTCTTATAAACATGCTTCTTATAAAAGAAAAAGCGTGTAGACAAACACACACGCACGAGAACACGCAAATTTGCTTAAATGTGCACGCACGAAAGCATGCAAATTTGCTTAATTTTGCGAAAACAGGACTACGATTCTTGGGTGATATGAACAAGTGGAATTACACTTTACTAACCTATATACTACACGTATTTTTTATAAGAAACCAGTTGATAAGCAACCTAGTACTACACAGCCTAAAATTTAAGAAACTTTTAGAACTATAAAGGAAACGTTAAGAAACTTTAGACAAAAGGCACATTGAAATCATTACCTGGTTCAACGTAAAGCTGTACCAAAACAATGTGAATATGACATTGCTTTAGACTTTAGTTGGTACTGACGCATTTTGTATGTTATAGGACAAATAGTTCACGTTCTAAGTACGCTTTCACAGCAATTTAGTTCGCTAAATCAAGAAACTTGTAAGAAACTTTTAGCTCTAAAATGTGGCCAAAACTTAAGAAACTTTTAGTATTAGGCCTTGAGCTGGTATCATGTTAAAAAAACGCGTACCCCAACGAAACGATTTTCATTGCAATTATGGATATGCATGTACCCAAAGTAAATAAATCCAGAAGAATAATAGAGCTGGTCCGCAAAAAGGTTTACAACCAAAGATGAATGGCTTTTAATGTCGATAAGTTTTGATCTGCGCAAGATGTACAAATTGCTATTTCTGTAAATGTGAATTGAAGCCTTCTGAACATGCTTGCAAAATGTTGTTCAGTTATTTGAAACTATGTGCTATCAGTTTTTTTCACAAAGAAAGTACACTATTTACCACCAAAGCACACTTCTCGAACGAATTCTCGCAACAGTATTGGCAGGATTCCTTAGATGGTGATTCCTTTGTTAGTTAGCCAATCACGATTTGCCGCCTATGCTCCAGCACACGTAGAGTGTTTTTTGCTTGCATAGTGGAAATGCAGGGTGCTTTTATCAATAATGTATTCAGCAACACGTAATAGCGATATACGGTTCTTTATAGACAAGGTTGTACAATGAGTGGATTTGTACAATGGTGTATCGCCCCAAATCCATCAAAATCTACGTCATCATAATAATCAAAGTATGCTAATGTCTTTCTCTAAACTGAATGAAAGTAATTTATTGCCAATTAACCGACTCATTGATATTAGCAATCGTATATTCCACGCTTTGTTCTCGTCGTCACAGTGAGCCCCTGGAAGTGTGATTACATGCTGCAAAAGAACGATAACCGTACTACTATTTTTGATCATTTCTTAATAAGGCCTATCACCTGAAAACAGTTTGGTGTGCAAACTAAGTAAAGAAATAGCGGGCGTTTAATGCCCTTCAGCACTTAACCCTATCCGATGGCTATCCTTTACCAGTTTTCTGTCAATTAGCGTTTAATTAGCACTCCAGGTGGGCATGGTATAGCTCAGCGCTTCTCAAACAGTGGGGCACGCCCCCCAAGGGGGGCGCGATGTGATACTGTAGGGCACGCGCATGACTCCGAGGAACAGGTATGCTTATATAATTTTTATTGATATAGACATTATTCATAGTGAATGGGGGGCGTGAAACACTTTCTCTTCCCAAGAGGGGGGCTTCGCCAAAACTGATTGAGAATCACTGGTATAGTTGTAGCTTGTCCTTCCGCCACCGTGGCTATAGTGATGTTTCTTGACAGTCCCAAAAGAGGTGATACACTTTTCTGAATACGAATAGGAGCAGCATTGAGACTGGTACTCACAGGATGAGACATAAAATCTAAGCAAATCCAATAATATTTCCCCTCGCTCCCTATTGTCTTATAATCAGTCATCCGTAGAGCGATTTGAGCACAGAACATAGAATTACAACAAAGGTACTTCAAAAAGTTACCCTGTACAGTCTCATGGTACTTCCACATAAGTCAACCCAATATGAAAACCATTGCTCCGTCTGGAATAGAAAAGCAATACCATGTATTATTCCATTTGCAATATAATCGGATACATTCATATAAGCATGCGCACAAAACATAAAAAAATACATACTGTGGGCCTCCCCAGAATTATGAGGAATAAGGGAACTTGCTGCTTCTATTACTGGGAACATGGGGGCAACAGTAAATCTTTTTACGAGACCAGGGATCAAAGTACCACTTTTGAGAAACTGGGGAGCAACTTGACATTTCGTCTTAGGGAGCACTCAAAAACATCTTTGGGAATAAGATAAATTTTTTTAATTTCTCTAGGGAACATGTGAACAGACCCCCATGGAGCCTCTCATACTGGGTACTGCCAAAACTGAAATGTAGAAAGCTAACACAAACTGTAAATGAACCATACAAACAGTCCTGGATGTTTTGAAATTTACTAGGGGCAGGGGGTGGGGAAATAGTCTCTTGAATGTTATTGATCATGGCTACTTGTAAGCTATTAAATTTGCAATTCTATCACATTCTATCACAATACAACAAATCTAAAATTACTGGGAGTTAGTTCCTCCTCCTTCCCAGTGTCTGACATTGCTTGTACATAGGCCTAACTTCTCATAATTACAATTGGAAAAACACTTCACTCTACAAAGCAATTGGATTACTAACAAATTCCAGTTTGTAAAACCACGAAGGTAAAAACAGTGCAATTGATCCCATGCAGAGGCATCATAGGCATCTGTAGAGTGGGGGGAGGGCAAGTTCAAAGATTCTCTGATAAAATTTAGAACCTTTATCTTTACCAACAGTAGAAATTCAAGCATTTTCTGATGAAACATTAAAATTCCTGAAAATCTGACAATTTTCAAAAAGTTGGAGGGGTCATGGTCATAAAGATGACTGACGTACCTTCATTTTCTTCCCTCTCACATATGACTGCCATCCATTTAGATATCCCCACTAGAAAAGACATTTTACACTCCATAAAAGTCTCAGAATATTTACTTGAAGTACTTGAATGCTATGAATATTGGAAAAGTTGCAACTATCCCTAGTCAACTGAAGACGAAATAGATAAAGTCTTGCTAAGATAGTAAATAAACTGATGTACTCTTATCTCCTACTGACGTAGGAATTGCTGTAAAAATTTATTGCTCAAGGGCTAATGCTAAGAATAACCTCTACCATTGCACCAGTATACATCCTACTACAAACCAAAGTAGTCAATTTTCAGCAATTGTTTCAATCCAATCACAGTCCAAGGCTAACATTTCTTTCAAAAAATAGCAGTGCCCAATCCCATGATACTATATAGATTCATACTTCTAGTACTATATTCACATTTCTATATATGATTTTGACATAATCATTCTCTTATGATATTCTGCTGGCAGCGGCAAGTTTACCAAGGTATAGGGTAGCATGCCCCTACCATTTTGGCAAATGCCCTGTACATGGCAAATTTAGTAAACAAATTTTAATAATAATTTGTTTGGTAGACCTGCTTTCGTACACTCATAAACTCAAAAGTACCACAGGATTTCCCTACTCTTGAGCACCTAATTGCAGGGGGGATCAGAAAATACAAGGGGAGCAGGGGGTTAGAATAAGTGGGGGTGTGGAATAAATATTTTGAAATCTAAGGCAATACTGCTATGACGTTCATAAATCAAGTGTCTATGGTAGTGAAAAGTAAGAGTAAGAAGCACAAAAATACTGCTGAAATACAGGAATAATTGCTCAAAATATCTATTTTAAACAAGTTTTGAAATTTTTTACACAAATGCTAATAAGTGGGGGAGTCCTAATAAGAGGGTGGAAAAATTTTCAAAAAATCATTAGCAGGAGGATGACAATTAGGCCATAAGAGTATCCTTTAGGTTGCTAAGTAACTTCACTTCTTTTTATAAGAAACTAGTCTATAAGAAACCAAAGACTTTAACAGCTCTAAACTTTTAAAAGGCTGGTAGTGTCTCTAAACATAAGAAACATAAATATAAGAGATGCAAAAAATAAAAACTTTCTTACATAAGTCCTACAAACAGCACCACAAACTGAGCAGATTAAAGACTTCATCATAATTCTCTCTAATTCAGGGGTGGACAGGCTTAATTTTTCAGCTTGGGCACAGTTTGACTAAACTGGCCCATGAAAGTTTAAATCAGTGAGCAGATATATTCAAAAAGGCTGCAAACTTCTGATATACCTTCAGTTTTAATCCCAGTTCTTTCAAATATACATTGCAAACTGACCAGCCAGTCTACCCCCCTGCTCTAGTTTGCACAGTCATGTCATAAAATTCATCATATCAACATTTAGCCTCATTCTCAGCACTTGATTGGATTCAGAGACTGCTAATGTAGGGTCTCCAGGCGTAGCAGGTGGTACCACAACGTCTGGTCAAATTTAGGGCTGAACCATATTATCCTCACTGCTATCAGCAGTGATTAAACATCTAATTTTATGAAGAAGTTCTCCTCTATAATCAGTTCAATGCCTATCAGTACACTTAGCACATGCATTGCATGGAATTTTTCTGAAAATTTTCTCAATGTTTTTCAATTGTTTGAAATGTCATATCAAACTCACAGTATAAATCTAGATAAAAAGAAATGTTAAGAAATATTCAGACAATCAAGCTACTAGAAAACCTCAGCAGAGTGGCTAACAAAACTTTTAAACAACTTTAAAAAAATCCAGAATGTTTCCAAAAGGTTTAAGCAATTTTCAAAAATATTGAAATCTGAAGTGTGTATAAGAAGCTAGAAAAACACTCCAGTAAATACTGTAGCTGAGATCAAATGCTAAGTTCTGAAATTTCAAAAATACTAAAAATTCTTAGTAACATAAAAAAAACTAGCATCTGCAAATCAAGGCTTCTACCAACTATCCAGAAAAATCAGAGCATGATACTAAAAGGTTTACATGTGAAAAACTTCAAATTTACAAACAATTCCAGAACAATCTGGAAACAGTTTGTTTTTTTGAGAACACTTTCAGAACAAAAGACTACCAGTATAATTTGTGGAATTCATAGCATTCCTGAACTGGTGGCCAACCTTCCAAGCACAATCCATTATTACTTGGATTTCTCATTCAACAAAAACATACATCAAAGTCAAAGTCCTTTCCCGTGCCCAATGGCGCATAGGGCAGCACCTATCTCCACTTCTATAGCCCTAGGCCACGCGTCTGTGAATGCAGTGAAAGCTACAGTGGGAGGCTGGTCCACTGGTAGCTCCACAAGTTTAACTTTCCCACTCCATTCTCATATGTCGAGTGCCTGACGAGAAGGCAGTGAGTACCATTTTTAACGTCTTTGGTATGACTCAGCCGGGACTCGAACCTACAACCTACTGGTTGTGAAGCAGATGCTCTACCACTGGGCCATCACTCTGGTTAAAACATGCATACATCATAACAAAAGTACCAGTGTTATTATTAACTGATGGCAACTGACAATAAACAAAAAATACTCAGTATACAAAACAATGAAAAGGAGAGAAATATTTACATGAATTCCACTGAGGTCTAATGTGTCAAGTTTCTTATACTGTGTGTCATCCTACAAAATCAAATATATCAAACAAAAAGTTACCAATTTTAAGAATTATCAAGCCTCATAAGTACACTACTAACTGCTACTAATGGGACATCAATCACTAAAATAACTGATATCTGTCACTTAAGACAAATTAGCAAATCATCAATGGATAATCAATAGGAAATTACCAGGCATCTGGGTACATTCAGAAATTTAGCCATGCTGTTCAAATTATCATATTTCAACAAAATCCTAAGCATCTTTGAGGTTTGAATTGAATACAGTTACTACCAGGGAAGCTTGAAAAATTATAGGGCTAGGGGGTAAATAGGGACAAAAGAGCACCAACAACTATAGGAAAGAGAATTATCCAAGTTGAGGGATTCTAAGGCACCTCTCTGAGAACTTTTTATCACCATACCTTAACAGGGCCTTTGTTTTTCACAATTATATAAACAATGTTAATGTATTTACATGTTTCCAATCAAATACTACTTATCAGCTAACTTAAATTATTCCCAATGGATTATACTAAAACTGGAAGAGTAACTACGACTTTCTCTAAAAATGAGTCAACAGTGCCCATCTCTTAGAAGAGGTGCTAGCTACCCCCCCCCCATGCTCTCCCTTTCCGGAGTCTCTGGGGTGTACCAAAGAGAGAGACAAACTGCAAGGTAAATGAATTCCAGTTTACACGTTTTCTTTTTTATAAGAAAAAAGTTTATAAGAAAATGAGGCTCAAATGGTCAAAATTTTACAAAAATCCTAAGAAAATCATGAGGCTCAATTTCCAAAATTAAGTGCTTTTATTGGCCAAAAATTGACATTTCATCATTATTGCATTTGAAATGTTAAAGATGGAAATTCCAGAATAAAATATTAATAATGAATGCTAACCCATTTTACCCAGTTTATTTCAGAAAAAAGTTAAGAAAAATTTAAGAAAATGCCAGGCTCAATTTCAGGAAAAGTTAAGAAAATTGAGGGTCAGGCAAAATAATGATTTACTAATAAAAAAATGTGTATTCAATCACTAACAAAAAAGTACTGAAAGTTCTTCCTCAAAAACAGACACAATAGTGATGCTGTTGAGTTTGATAATGGTGATTTTTAATCAAAAGATTATCAATAGGAGGCCTGTAGTGCATTTGATTACCAACTTGGTAAAGGAAGTACAATCTGAAAAGCTATGGTGATTTGACATTTAACATAAACCAAAAATGGAGGAAAAGCCCATTTTCTATTGGTAGATAAACACACCACTAGCCTGTGTTTTGGAAACTTTGAAGCCCAAAAAATATAGAAACCAAGTAATCAATCAACTAGTTCATGAAATTAGAAGAGGGGAATGTCCCATGTAGAGATTTGAGCATATTTAGAGCTGGTGGCCGTTGCAATGAGCTGTAAGCATACATCATGTTTGGAACTTTGCAGTAAAATGCAATAGCGTGCCAAGTTTGAAAAGTTCTACACCAAAAAGTAGAAGTCATAATGCAAACTACATTAATCTTAGAAAGTGTTCTGTTAGGTTGTAGGAGATGGTTGATGAACACTGAATGTATCAAGTGTGAGAAATGCTACAAAAAAAATTTTTGGGCATAACTATTTGCTTAGTATAAGTAAAAGGAAGTTATATTCATGAATACTACATGTTCTCGCCGCAAGAATCTAGAATCAGCTATGTGTTTCCTTCTCATACTGGTGGAGGCGAACCCACGTTTTGAGATTACAAACAAGAAAATTGACCAACCTTTCTCAATGTTCCACTATCAGCATTAGATGTTTTGTCTGGGATAGGATCTTGATCCTTCATGTCATCAACATCCATTGTCTCAACAAACATGTTTTCCAGGCATATGCAATCACTCCAAGAGAGGTACAAAGCTACTTTGATAATCTCAAGATAAATTTCTAAGTTCGCTGATAGTACTACTTCACATTTACCAGAGTGGGCCTAGCCTGTCAAAAGCAGATTGTATTCAACATTAGTTTCGCTTCAGATAGTACTCTTTCATGATGGCCTTCACAAGAACAAAAGCCATCTACCACTATTTAAAAAACGCCTTTCTCTTAGCAAGTTTGAAGTTTGTTTCCTTGTCTGATTGCTTTGTGGTTGGCTGCCCTTTTTTATGTTGAAACTGCGCACTGGGCTACAAAAATGGCTGAAATTCCTGCGCACTGCTGTTACCTGACCTCTTTTTATTGAATTGCAATCAATTTAAGAGATAATAATGCCAGTATACAAGGTAGCATTCTTGTGTGTGCAAACAGGAAGGCGAAAATTATGCTAATAGGAAATTCAACCATGTCTATTCAAATGCCTGCTTAAGGGTGCCTTCCTTTACGATGTTTTTCTCCTTGAAAACGTTTTGCTCATCCCTTGAACCCAAACAAGCAATTCATATCTTTTGATGAAAAGAAAGAACAAGATTAATGAAATGCAATGTTAAGATAATGATTTAGCACCCATTATTTTGTAACTGATGACAATAATGCTGCAACAATAGCCTACCCTACACCCACTTTTTGCTAGTATATGATATCATGCAAAAGAGGCATGTCTATAAAAATATAAGACTGGAAATTAGATAAGATTTAAGAATCATTTAAGGAACAGGCAGGCTGATTTTCAAATAAGAACTTGCAAAAACTGTTTTTCCTAGTAGATATTTGATCAAACTAGCAAGAAAATAGAGTGAACATCCATTTCATGCCTAACAAAACCTGAGCATCATTTTCCTGCTTCACAGTTGCCTAATCTGGGTTGTTATTGTCAATTGTAGTCTTTACATTAAGAAAAATTTAAGACTGGATTTGATGAAATATTAAGAAACGGTCAGGTCGAAGCCAGAGAGCTTTTTTCTTATAAAAACACGTATATTGTGATATTCAAAAGGGTCTTTTCTTACAATCGAAAGGCCTAACTCCAACAAATGTTCAGGGGTTCCGCTCCAGACCCCCATTTTCATGCCCCAATACCATTACTGCTTGCTGCCATATCACTGTAAGAGCTTGCCACTCGTCCCACCACCCCACTCAAAAATGTGCTTCGGGTGCCTGGACTAAATAAAAGCTAGCAAGAAATTTTGCTGAATACAAGACATCTCATCTGAGTTATGAGCTGGTTCCACGTCCTTCGACATCCCAACAGCTTACGACACAAATGCTCTTTTATTTCGTCATTTTTGAAGACTGCAAAACTTGTGGACGTAGGAAAAGAGAGAGAACAGAGAAGGAGCCGAGATAAAGTTTGTTAATTTTAGATTTTAAAAAGATAAGTATTGGAATCTTGGAAGAAAAAGGAATATAAGACGCTCCATGTAGCTAGTAAACTTGCTATGTCTTCCAATAGCTGCCGTTAAGATCGCTATTCTTATGAAATTGGACTTGTCATTTATAGCTCATTCCAGGGAATTTGTAAACGTACAGTTTCACACAAAATGTGCAGTTCTACAAAAATAAGTGCAGTTCAGAGGGAAAAAATGTGCAATTCATAGGTTTGTTATTTAGTGACCCAAGGGTGTAAGAAAGTAAATTGCAGTAAAAATGGTAGATTTAGGTATGACATAACAGGAGAAACATAAACATAAATAGAATTGTTAGAGGTAGTACTATTTATCTACCCCATCTCGCCAGTTCTAGTTTCTATTTAAAAACCCTGACTGATACTTTCATGTCTGCAAGGACATGGTGTACCACAAGGATCTTTCCTGGTTACGTTTTTCTTGCTTTTCTTCACCTAGGATCTTCAACAATAAACACCAATTGAAGTTCTTTGGTCCTTGCTCACAGTAACGGAGAAAAAAGAGAAAAATATTCGTTTCTGTGGTTTTAATTCTTTCACAATGCTATGATCCAGACAAATACCCGTTTTTGTGCGTTCACACTATCTACCGCGAAAAAACATCCGTTTATGTAAATATCCACTTTGAAGAGTGTTTTTGTAAATCTCCGTTTTTGCGCGTTTTTGTGCGAAGTAGAGGGAACGGTTTCACAAAAAAGGAATTAAATCTGCGTTTTTGTACAAAAATGTAGCAGTATAAACGGGGCATGAAATATCCGGACAGACCTAATCAGAACCCAGAGTAGATTCAACAGATTGTCATTAAATTCATTGTTTACTTAGCAAGCAAGAATATGTCAAAAGCACACTGAAAGTCATGTCTGACATTGATCTTATATTGAAGATGAAATTGAAGATAAAATTACAATAATTTCTTCTCAGGATAGCATTATTTAACAACATGAGGAACCAGGTGTGGTGTGAGAATTTGAGACAATAAAGCTTGAGCATTAACAAACAACAAATGACTGAGTGGTAGAGCTTTTCTATCGATTAAAAACAAAGGTAACTTGTTTCTACACAACCTTGTAAAATGTATTCAGAAAAATAGTATTAGAGAAACAGCTTCAAGGAGAGCGCTAAAAATTAAGGAATAGATATCGATTGTACAAAACGAAATACATGAAGTATGAAATAAGGAAAAATAGAGTATAGTAAAAGAAGGAATGAAGAACGTCAAAAATAATCTTGTTCAGCTTTGGCTTTCCTTTTTACTATCCAAATAACTTTACACGTAAGATGTTCTGCTTTGTTTGCATGTACGCTTTTGTAAAGTTGCGGTTTGACAATGTAAGTCTAACAGCAGTGGTCAAGAAAGAAGGCCATTTCACCCTAAGAATTATTGCCACCCAAAGACCTTAGAATATTACAACAATATTACAACTGGTTTCCACTTTCTACAATCATAGATACAAATTTTGCAAATCATAAACGCGATATATTAAGTCATCTATCGACGAATCCATATTTTCACTCAAGAGGCTCACTATATGAATTTATACACCCATCACGAGAGTATACTAATTTTCAAGGGTGAGCATATTTGACTTCATAGCAATTGATTTCACTGTCTTCGTCCAGTTCACTTCCAGATAAGTCATCATCGTCATTTGCAAGGAGATGCATTTTACCTTCTTGCATCTTGCTACTGTACTCATATGACTGATTTTTCGATTTCTTTTTGTCCCCTTCTCTTTGGCAACAGACACAATTGGCAGTGGCTTTGTATATGCAGTGGATGATTAGATATAATGCTGCAAACGCAAGGATAACGGCTAAGATTATTATGCCAATCAAACCTTCTTTTGACTCTACTATAGTCTTCGCGATATGCCAGTACCATTTGTCTTGCTTCGCAATGACGTTTGATAGGATGTACCCAGATCCATCATGATCGTTCGGTTCCAGTCGTAAGGCCGAGCACAAAATTTCGTAAATATCAACACTGTCGATAGAGTTAAGGCGAACACCTTTTCGGAAGGCCGGCCCATGTGCGATAAACAGCGTATGGGTTTCTGGATTATCTGCGGAATAACCGATGGCTGCTTTACGCTTGTCATTAGGATCTTTGATTCGGCGAGGAAAAATTCGCCAGCCCTTGTCAGCAACTAAAATGAGAGGCATCGTGCGGTTTATGTTACTGAAATGTAGCGACCCCGGTAGAAGCTCTTTCTTGTATGCATTCATGTGTTGGTGCGAACCATTTAACTTAGCGAATAAGACATCATTGTCGGCCATATCCTTCGGTAGGATTGTCATAATTGGTCCATCATCGATTACGTCATATGATGTTTGAAGTCTCTGGTCAAGATAGTCTTCGAGGTATATTTTTTGATTTTCCACCATATCAATGGCAGCGGAGTCGCTCGTGATAACAATGTTGATCTTCTGCAACAACTTGAAAGCTGATAGATCTTCCTGCAGCTTCCCAATCAAAGTGTTTACCTTCGTGATAGCTAACTGTGTTTCTTTTGAGTCGACACCATGATTCAAAGCAGAGGCAAAAGGCTCCTCAAAGTAGACAGCAATAAATTTTGGAGCTTGAGGCATTGATAACCATTCCACGATTTTCGTGATCCTATCTTCCATCGACATGTATGGTTGACGCAATTCTGAATGTAGCAAAATCTCTTTGAAAGGATCCTTGAGTACTGTGCCATTTCTTCCCAACTCACATGTATGACTTGCTTTAACTCCTGAAAACACAACGTTATAGCCAGGCCAGAAACACAGTGCGCTTTTTGACTTATTTCTCTTCTCATTCGTAATCCAGATAGGCTCGACAGCATTCCACCATTTCTCGTCACGATTCGAAACATCAAATCTGCTCTTGTCTCTTAGATCTTGCATCATATTCGAAAGCATCCCATGTTTTTCTGGGTATCTCCCAGTTACAATTGTATGTAATGAGGGTAAAATTTCTGTCTGGAATGCCTGCTTCATCCCTGTCGCGAAAACGCCATCTTTAACAAACTTCTCAAGAGCTGGCATGTTATGCTTCGAAAGCAGTTCAGATTTGAGACCGCTAAATACAAGCAAGACAACTGTCCTTTCTTCGTTTGGGTCTTTCGTATAATCAAGTACATAACCAGAAACTTGGAAGAACAGAGCCCACAAGACAATAAGTCCGTGGCATTTCATTTTGGCTCTTTGTTCGTGAGATACGTCTCAACTTGAGTTGAAATATAGTAAGAGTAATTGTATGTCCACGTGTCAATCTTGTTTGGGCTCAGCACGGCCTAATTGAGCATCGATTGCCACCTAGCTTTCTATATCTCTTTGGCATGAAAGTCTCGTTCAATGAAATTTCCGTTTAATTAAGTAAATTGAATTCCTCTTCTTTTCTGACTGACTCTTCTTCTTACCGCGCAATCAAATGCTTCAATCTCACTTTGCGAGACGCAAATCATCTGGAGTCTATACAGGTGCTAAACAAAGAGCTTCTGGTGCTCTTTTCTTTCCGTGTTATTGTTTGATCTTAAAAACCATGTGTTTTTATCAAAATGATCATTCGACAAACTTTCCTTCAAGCAGCTGTGTTCACAACAGTCTTTCATATGTTAATTTAATACTCCGTCCGAATATCATACCCGTTTCTTAGCTACAGCACAGTTTATGAGAGGAATCCTGTTCTAGCTCATCATTATCATCATCAAAGATTGAAACTTAACCAAGAACTTGTTGATACAAAATACCCAAATTAATTTGCTGAGAAAAACATTTTGCATAAAATAGAAAGGTATCAGAATTCAATTGCTGGATGATCTTTCCTGGTAAACTGCTCCATTTCGACATTACAGAATGATGTCTTGTACAACACTTTTAGCAGACACCTCAGTGACAATCATCATGCCAACTATGCACAATCAGATCGTTCCACTTTCAGTCACCGTATTGTTTAAGCAGCAGAGTTGAATTGAAAAAAAGGCGCTTCTTGTATTCTCTATTGTGACGTCACACAATTGATGATTCTGGAATATTCTGTGGCATCATCCCTGATGCATACCACAATGACAAAGGAATATAGCACATTGGGGCCTTGCTATGAGAGGAAAGCTAAGCTCATGCAGACAACCGTGTTAATCTCTAAAGAGTTAAGATGGCAAACCTCATCTCGTTTTGGAAAGGGAGGGTCTGCATCACAAATAGTCCTTAGAACTGCAAAGCGAAAATTTCCCGTTTCTCGTCAATCTCTTTCAACTTCAGGTTTCTAAAAGCTGAGTGGATTGCTTCAAACTATCTTCTAGTTTTGAAAGGTAAGAATTGAAAGATAAGTGTGAGATGTAGTAATTTTGATGTAGTAACTTTTTACAATAACAGTTTTGCAATTGTTTATTTAGCGGTATGCGTATAATATGAGCTCCTGCTCATACCCCCGTCTGAGTAGAAAGGACAATCATAATCGTTTTTTGTTGTTCAGAGTAGTGAGGAGTTAATATTTGAGTTGAAGATAGACAGTACGCTTCCACTAAACCAAATACTTTTCATTTCTTTTTGTGCTCTTCAACGTTCCAAAGAACCTAGGTCTGACATAAGAATAAGGTATTTCACTTGAGACATTAGTCCTCTCGAGAGGCTTATTCTTCAAAAGCAAGTGCAAACATGGAAATCGAAAAAGAAGCATAAAATGTTTCGTAGCCCTAAATACATGACATATAGATTTGCCTCTTATCTTCTTCAACATGGATTACCAGGGCCGTAGGCAGCAAGGGGGCGATCTCGTCGGTAAATTCAGATTAGATGACTTTCGCCGGTCCATGACTTCATGCTTTGCCAAAATATAAACAAAACAGTGTCGAAAATGCCCTTTCCAGCATCAATGCACCCCATAGAATAAGGAGCTGTTCCTAAGACAACACTTCTGTCAGTAAATTCGCACCAATAATACTCCGTTGGCGTGCCCCCTATGTGGGTTTGGCAATGCCTATAACGGTAAATCAAATACCCTCCCTACCCTTTTAAGGTGTTGAGTAGAGGGTTCATTCATTCATTCAAAAATATTTATAAATTGTAGCTCCTCAGATCTAAAGCCTGTTTTACAGTAGGCCACGTTAACAACTACTTACAATGATTCCTTATATGTGTAGGCCGCAGGGTTGTTATGACAGAGCATACTCCCTGCGGTATCGTTTTGTAATTTGTTTTTTTTCATGTAGTGCGTAATAGTTAGACGTATATATATATATATATATATATATATATATATATATATATATATATATATATATATATATATATATATATATATATATATATATATATATATATATAACTCAGACCTTCGTCGGTAAATTCAGAGCTTTGTCAGTTTCTGTCGGTACATTATTGCTCTACCCCCCACCCTAGTAAAAGAGGCCACGCAACGCAACTGTGGATGACTTCATAGTTATTCTACTAGATTACCGAATTATATCAATATGACTTTATTTGTTGTCGTCCTGATCAGCATTATTGTCTCAAGAGAAATTGAAGTCAATTCAAATATGCTTTGGATGCGACAAAGTTACGGCCAAAGGGAGAAGGAAGATTCAAACCACTGAGGAAGGGGTAAGACATTCGGTAGCCATCGGCACAATCTGCCGTTAAGAATAATCATCAGATATGGATAACGAGCTTCCGTAGGAAAAAATGAATATTAAATTATTTAATGCATCGTGTTTGAGTATTTAATTGGAAAAGCCATATAACAGTGCTATAAATATTTTTCCGTTAATTTTGTGTATAAAACATATATAAAAATGAATGAGAACTTTCTAATTTATTGCAACAGTACATTATGAAGCAAATTTCTAAATAAACAAGATATTGACAGTTATGGAAAAGTGCTTTACAGAGAAATGTAACATAGAACTACTCTGAAAACGAAAGAACTGTAAGAGTGGAAACAGCGAGTGATGCTTTCATATGAAACTGAAAACTTTAATTTGATATACCTACTAAACATACAACTGTAAACCTCGCTTTAAAAAGGTAGTCTACAGGTGGCTACTTGGATGATACAATATACATACATATATATATATATATATATATATATATATATATATATATATATATATATATATATATATATATATATATATATATATATATATATATATATATATATATATATATATATATATATATATATATATATATATATACATAAAATGTAAACTTAAGGTATAAGAAGCTCTGGAGAGTACCAATCATTATCTCGGCGACAGAATATGTAACATGAAATTCTTACGGCAATGGTCGACTTTATATCGAAGAATCAGACAAAGTCGGTTGATAAACTCCTTCTTTTGATACGAACTCTCGTTTGCCTTTTCCCTGGTTTACTGTGAAGCTATCTAAAGAGCAATAATATACCGTTATATTTATTTTGGATGCTTTCTAAGTAATCAGCATTTGAGAATTACGTCCTTTGAGGAACCCTCTCCCCTTACGCTCTTTTATGCTTTTTTGATTATCCCCTCCCCCTTTACAGCGTACGTACTTTGCTTTGAATGGCCCCTTCCACTGCGTACGAAATGCACACGTGGACATGCTTACAGAAGCAACTAGATGCTCACGCAAATGTCTGGAAGTGAAAGGCCTACGTGATGTTGTATGGTTCGTAAGAAAAGGAAGCATTGTGTCTGGCGTGATAAGACATAAGCCCTGTTTACACAACACAAACTAACCCGGGGCGAACACGGGTTAGTTTAACCTGGGTTAGATCTTTGTATTGTAAACGCAACTAGCCCGGGTTCGACCCACTTTAAAACGACCCAGCAACAGAGGTGGGTTGGCCCCGGTTTAGTTGCTTTAAACACAGTGTAAACGCATATCAGGGTCGAACCCGGGGCAGTTTTGCTATTCGCACATGCGTGTTTCTAAATTTTAGCCATGTGCGCCACTTTGATTTAACAGCTTTTTCACTGATTGCGCTTGTAGACTAACAACTTTATTGGAAATCGAAAAAATGTTGCAAAATGAGTACGGAAGCTGTTGAAAGAACTTCAATTTGGGCTGATGAGGCAGTTCTACTCCTGATAAGCATATAGGCTGACGAAAAGATGCTTCAGCAGTTAGATATTTGTTCAAAAAAGACAGATCTAGGAGAAGATGGCAAAACTATACAAGAAAGTAGGAGATATGGACAGTTTGTTTGGAAGGAAGCAAAAAATGTTTAAATTGCTTTGCATTGTAAACGGAACGGGGTTCGCCCCGGGTTAAACTAACTCGGGTTAGCCCCGGGTTAGTTTGTGTAGTGTAAACAGGGGTATAGTAGCCCGGGCTCTGGCAAGCCAATAATCAACAATTGAGTCCCACTGGTCTCTTACTTCCTAAATGATGCACAGTGACGGGCCAAATCAGAAAAGTGATTTCTTACAAGTCCCGTGTGGGACAATGGTGGGTTACAACCAAAAAACAATTGCCTCACTGTGAAAGATCTTCAACATTGTCGTCCCATGTCATATACATCCAACCTTCTCATTAAGGGTGTAACTATCGTCCAATTTAGCACAAAGGCTGCATATATATTCTGAAAGTTCTCTTTGATACTCTCTTGACTAGATAAATATAAAATGGACAAGAATGATGATGCATGGCTGCATAAATATTCCAATAGTTCACTTGGGCACTTAACTTAGTAAATTTAAAAAGGACAATATTGAATATGCATGGCTGCATATATATTGAAATAGTGTCTTTTGGAACTCTCTTGACTTGATAAATATAAAAAGGATAAGATTGATGATGTATGGCTGCAAAATATTTTACCAGTGTTCAATATAAAAAATTATGAACAGGGATATGAACATGAATGAAATCACTAGAAGAAGCTTTACTGCATGAGTCAAGTAAAAGCTAATTTGTTGACAATGGCAACTTAAGTGTAAATCATGGACAGAGATAGGCTTTGAAGTTGGTGAGGGGTCTTTAATGGAGCACATCTAAGTGGCTTGTTGTGGACATGCCTCTGACAAAAGTTTCAATTAAAAAAAAAGATTTGTTTCAGAAAAATTATGTTCCAATACCATTGTGAAACTAAAGCAAAGCAGGGCTACCTTGCAACAAGGACATTATTTTTGTATATTTGAGATATTTTGTCATTAGGATTGTCTCTTTATATAGAAAGTAGCATCAGAATGGCATTTAAATTGCTACTGCTGAAAATCTTTCCAACAATGTGTGAGATGCAGTCCCAGTTGTCCTTCCCTATATAACAGCCCCTTGAGTGTATCTTGTCTTTAGTCTACCAGCAGGTGAGAGGCTATATGGAGGTAATATTTTGCTATTCTTCATGAATTTGCTTTTCTGATACTATTACTTGATGACAGTCCCCTTGCTATAACATCCCCAAAATTTCTACTACTGTGCCAAACTCCTAGCAAAATATAAAACTTTTGTTAAAGCATTTTTTAAAAGATATTTTGTTTTTAAGGGAATGACCATATGACCAACACCTAAAAAGGAGATTCCATTGTAGTTGCAATATCAAAAGCCCTTGCATCAGTCTTCATCAAATGTTATCATTATGATAATCTTTCCATGAAAGCCTGCAATTCCCTTCTATGTTTGATTAAAATGATAGTTAAACACTACTTCACACAAGAAAACTATTATCATCTGGTTTCTAGCTCAGAGGCACATCTACAGGAGGTGGTGGGTGTCTAGATCACTGCCCATTTCACCAGAAGAGGAAGTGTCTTTCAGTAGTACCACTCTATAGCAAAAAGCAATCTGGGGGTGAAGCACCCATAAAGTTTTGTGTTCCACAAAACTTTTCAGGGCTTCACCCCCTGACCCTCTTCTTCCTTCTCTTCTGTGGGTAGAAATGACAATGAAGCTCATAGGACTTAAGAGCACAGAGATCAGTATTTCTTCCATGCATAAATCTGAAAAACAGTATTCCAAGGTAATATCTCCTTAAAAAGTCTTACTGTACACTTTTTGCGGATTGGACCTTGTATCCTGCCCTCAAAAATGCATAGTTAAGTCACACTCCAATTTAATCCACAATGTCAAAAATAAATGCATAATAAGTTGCACCTTTCCTATTCTTTGATTACTATACTAGTTTGCCTAATTCATCCTAGAAAAAATGCTTAATATGCTACTAAATTTCAATGTTTTGCT
The DNA here is from genome assembly GCA_900291935.2 of Cassiopea xamachana. Taxonomy (NCBI): domain Eukaryota; kingdom Metazoa; phylum Cnidaria; class Scyphozoa; order Rhizostomeae; family Cassiopeidae; genus Cassiopea; species Cassiopea xamachana. The sequence continues at coordinate 4,494,138 of OLMO02000301.1, forward strand.
TCTTGCATCAGTAGCAAAACAGACACAACAATTATTTGACTATAACCTGCTCTTGAGCATGAGTTGTGCTGACCAAATCAAGCATAGATAGGAAAACCTGGCTATACAAAGCAGACAGGGCATTATAAATCATTTCAAAATCTGGTTATGCCACAAATGCCATTACAAAAGCATTCTTGCATAAAGAAATGCACCACAAACAACCATCCTTAACTGTAAAATTCAACAAAACTTGCCAAATAACTAACAGCCATGGTTTATAACCAAATAAACAGACAGCAAGAGAAAATTGGCAGCTGAATGAAACACATTTATTTCTCCTTAACCTTGACTGTCTATTTCCAGATACAAACAACAGCTGGATCATTTTCAGTTATCATGTCTAGTTCTTGATACGTGATTGGTTCTCCTGCGGCAAAAACTTTGCAAACAATCTCATCACAGCTAAAGCTACCATTCAACCATTTTGAAATATATTTCACTTTTGGTGAGGAGGGCTCTGAAACTAAAACTGGATATTTATTCAATCTATATATTATCTTTCTAAGTAAACCATACTGAACCAAAAATCTTGGATTAACTCTCATTTCTTTCATGTCATGTCTTGCACATAAATCTTTGATTGTGATACCAGGACTCATCCCACAGTACAACATAAAAACATCTCTAAACTTTGGCAAATTTGAAACATCTTCTGCCACTCTTTGTATACAGTCTCTTTGCATATCTTTGTCCATTGAGAGATTGTTTATCTCAGGAGTTAGAGCATACATATTTGAGTATAGAAACACTGGTATAATATTTACAACACCATGAAAAAGGAGAATCTGTACAGCAGATCTCACTATATTCAAGTCCATTTCAGCAACTGCTGCTATCTTTTGTATATGGTTACAGCCATCAATAAATTCTAAAATTTTCTGGGATGTCAGATCCCAATGTGATGCTGCTATTTCTCTTTTATCCCACAATAAAACGGGCACATGATGATCAAGGACTGCAGGAGGGTGACCATGTCCATGGACTAGTTTTAAATAGATAGTGTTTGATCCGTCGATTTTGATATTACATTCACCTTTTCGGTTCAAGCCATGAAGAATATCTGTCAACATAAGCTGGATCTTATTGCGAGTTGCCTCCTGGGAAATAAAGCCAGACTCTCGTTCAAGCGTTTTCAAGTAGGCTACCAGTTTTTTAACTACACCTTCATATTTGTCCGTGCAAATTTCTTCGTCAAGAACAAAGCATACGTTGAAAAGAAGGGCATTCCTAGAGTACTTGGCATTCTCAATACCAACAGAAAAACCTAGGAACTTATAATCGAAGGCTTTCAAAGTTATAAGCGTATGTTGCAGCTGAGGTTTGGTAATTACATACGGAGCTATGCTATCAAACTGGCCCTTACTGATAAAGTCTTCCGGAGATTGATACGCAATTCTTGGTCCCGCGACGGGATCAAATTCGCAAAACATTATACAATCTATCTCTGATTTGTCATCCATCTTTGTTACCTCATTCAATCGAGGCTAACATTTTCTTCAAGATGAGATTAGTTTGACATGGATACAAGCAGCTTTCTCTCATCTAACTTTGCTTCAATTTGTTTGGAGTAAATGGCAGGTAAGATACTGAAAAGGAAGTGCGAGATATAATTTATAATCGAGCCATTGCATTTCTAAAGCAATGAAGAGTTTCGATCTTTCGACCCATATGCTGGCTTTTCAAGATAGTAGATGACTGTTATTTAAGGCCCGCTGCGCGTGCATATCTGCACATTAGCCTTGGAAAAACAAGAAGTGCGCCCACTTGCATGCATGAATTGATGATATCACGTTGCTGTGAAGGACCATGTAACCCCCTGAGGGGTGTGGTTGAATTTCAGTGCAAAATTGTTGATAAAATTTGCGAGAAATAATAGTGAAAAAATGATCGCAAACCTACGCTAGGCTAGACGGTTCAATAAAAGGAGGGAATGTAGCAACTTATTATGCAAATTTGCAAATAGTATCATACTATTGTTTAATATGGCACCAAAGAGTGATGTTAAAGTGGCAGGACTGCAATAATTGACTGTTGAAAGAAGGTAAAATGAAGAGAAATTATGTGTATAGAAATGAAAACAATTAAATACTAATGCTACATATCTAACTAAAATACATATATACAGTTGTGTGTCCATTCCGTCTTATTCTTGATGATTTTTTTGTTTGTGTTCTCCTCTTGCTAGAGCGTTGCCTAGTCAACACTTTGACATACAAAGTCCTCTGTGGTCTGTAAAGAGAAGCATACATAATAGCATGGTAGGAAACACACTGCACGTGTGGAGAAAGTGAAAAATAAATTGTGGTGTATTGTAGTGGATGTATGTGAAATTAAAACTTCAAGACATTCTGTGGTACAATGATATACCGTTATGACAAGATACCGTAATGAAACTAAAGTAGAGTATTTGTCTACGGGAAGGTGGAAAGAGAATTATGCAAGTAATACGAAACTTACCTCACATTGTCTAATTTTTTGCCATCACTATTCGTCAAGACAAATTCTTCCGTGCGTTTTAATGAATTACTGCGGCTACTCGCCATGTAAAATGCGAGACACGCTCATTGCCATGATAGTATCTAGGATATAGTAATAGTACAATACAGGTTATATACTAATTGACGGTTGGAGAATTAATAAGTAACTGTAAGAAATAATATATGACTAGCCCTCGCAGATACAGTCTTCTGGAGATTGATACGCAATTCTTGGTCCCGCGACGGGATGTAATTCGTTTTACAATCTATCTCTGATTTGTCATCTGTGATTAAAATTTACGGCGACCTCCAGCCCCCTTGTCACCTCCAACGCCACCTTAAACAAACTGTATCAGACTGTTGTTTAGCAGTAGTAATAATCCAGAATTATTACTACTAACAACGAGTTAACGTACAAAGTAGCACACTAGTTAAACGTACACATTGCCGGATTTCAAGCCGCGAGGGACTAGGCACTAGTTTAGAAAAATCCGGACGCTGAAAGTCAAAATGGCGGCTGCTG
>OLMO02000301.1:4497279-4526962 GCA_900291935.2 Cassiopea xamachana
ACCACAGCAGCCGCCATTTTGACTTTCAGCGTCCGGATTTTTCTAAACTAGTGCCTAGTCCCTCGCGGCTTGAAATCCGGCAATGGGCGAACAAACCATCCGCCGTTAACACTACTGCCCTTGATCAAACAAACCACAAACCTCAGGTCTACAAGCACGTATTGCAACAAAGCTTAGGCCTAGAAACGCGCCTTACCACCGCAAGCGCTTCCTCTGGCCTACCAACCACTGATCTTTCTTTTGAGATCAGTGCTACCAACTCGTCTTGCCTTTCCGAGCGATAATCAAGAAGAACGACAATGCACGCCTGCGCATTCATTCATTTCATTCAATCGAGGCTAGCATTTTCTTCAAGATGAGATTAGTTTGACATGGATACAAGCAGCCTTCTCTCATCTAGCTTTGCTTCAATTTGTTTGGAGTAAATGGCAGGTAAGATACTGAAAAGGAAGTGTGAGATATAATTTGTAATCGAGCCAATGCATTTCTAAAGCAATGAAGAGTCTCGATCTCTCGACCCATATGTTGGCTTTTCAAAATAGTAGATGAATGCTGTTAACTTTTGTGTATTAAGAATTGCACGTGTTGTGTGGCATTAGATGGTTTATCTAGTACGTTTTGCTGACTAAACTTCAAAGCTAGGTAAAGGTACCTTGATAATCAATTTTGTGTGGCTCAAAGAGATATGGTAGTTCTTGGCCTTAAAATCTTAAGAAAATCGTAAGAAAATCACGAGGCTCGATTCCAAAATTAAATGTTTTAATAGGCAAAAAATCGGTATTTCGTCGTTATTGCATTCAAAATGTTAAAGATGGAATTTAATTTCATGTACACAATATCATTGACAATAGTGTAAACCACTCTAGCCAGTTTGTTTCAGTAAAGTTAAGAAAATCTCAGGCTCAACTTTGGGAAAAGTTAAGAAAATTGAGGCTCAGGCAAAATAATGATTTTCTTATAAAAAAAACGTGTATCTAAGTGGATCCTGGATGAGGAAATTGTACGTGGTTCAGGAGCACCAAACCATTGATGTTGTTGGTGCAGCTGAAATAATCAAATAAATAAATGCACGGGTAAATGAACAAGCCTTTGATGCATTGGATTATTTCTTAGAATGAATTAAATGAATTGTTTCTTAGAACAACAGACTGATTTTTTTCAGTGGCAATATGAATGGAAATACAACACTGGCAGCATTAAAGCATAGGCGTCGTACAAATTTTGGTGCTAATGTGGTTTCGGACCTCCTTCATGTCCACTATTATGATGTTGACCAAACATGGTGCAATTACACACACACACACACACACACACACACACACACACACACACTCCATGTTTAGTAATTGCCAACTTGGTAGACATCGGAGAAGTCTGAAACCACATTGGCACCCAAATTTTGATGGATCTTCTGTGAAAATGATAGAGCCTTTGTTGAAAGCGTTGTCAGATGTTATAGAATGAAGCTACAAAAGTACTATGATGATGAGATTTTACCAGAGCTTTTAGATAAGGAAAGACAGTCTTGCAGACTCAACAATATGTTTTGTGAGGAAATAATGGGGATGTTCTGTGCAGCTAAGAATAGAGCACCAAGTGCTTTCCCCCAGCTATCTTGAAGCAAAGTTGTATTGAAAAAAACACAATACTATACCTTGACAATATCGGTGACAAGTTGAGGAAAAATCTGATTAATAAAATGGCACTAATTCCCGAAAAAGGTCAGGATAAAAGAAAGCTGGGAAGATAGGAAATTCAGAGTAAATAGAGATCCAAGGAAAAGCAAATACAAGGTGCGAAGGATTGGAAAAAATTAGAGAAAATATTAGGAAAGAAAGAGTATATTGATAAGATTGACAAAGAATTCCCAGAGTTAGAGAGACACATTAGCCAACATTTGAAATAATTACTTTCAGGGAGTTCTTTAGCTAGGAACATTTTTAATGTGCAGCAGGAAGAAAATGGAGAAAAGAAGAATTTTATGGGAATGCTCAAGAAGTTAAAGCAAGGAATGTATGTGTAATTGGAAAATGTAGGAATTTGGAATCATGAGATAAAGTTTGTTCCATGGATAGTTTTTTAATTAAATCTGAGGCCTTACACACTCTATAGTAGCTACCATGGGTTCTAAGGAAAACTATCAATTGCTGTAAGTAGGTTGTGAATAAATGAGCTGTGGTGAACCAGAAAATATATCAAATTGAACATTTGACTTTTTGATGCTTTGTCAACATCCCAGGGCCATATTTAAAGGTATTTCTAATTAGAACTTAGAATTTAGCTTCTTGCACCTAATTTTGTTTCCAAATATAAAACTGTGACAACTTTGTCATCACAGAATCTCACTTTAATGGCACAAAAAAATCAGCTAAATAATATTCTTTACTTTTTAAAAACATCATCTGTATCTGCTAGAATGCTCGATGAAAGCCCATTTGAAAGCTTTTATTTTCTTTTAAATGAAAATAATTATAAGTCCATGAACAGTTTTCAGTTTTGTCTACATAACTACTTGATTTATAGCTATGTTCATGTTTCAAAAATTCAAAATGTTAAAATTAACCACTTTGAAGCCTGTGGTAGGTACACACGTGAAGAACACGCACAATTAATTACCATTCATATTTGAGAAATTATTAGTGGTTGTAAAAATGTAAAACTTTAGTGGCACAGTTGCACACACAATGATAGCAATTCTACTGCTAATGTGTGCTTTTGGCCATTACAGGCTTGCTGTAGATGACCTTGTTACATAAATACATACCTTTGAAATTCACATTGTTGCAAAGCATCGGCCCACTTCTTAAAATAGAATTCTGTTTTCTGTTTTCCAGGCTCTGCCTATGGCCAGCTTCCAGATGATTTTAAAAGAAATTTAAAGGTATATTTGGTATTTGCTTTCATTTGTTGACATATTTTTTCTAGTAGCATAGTTAGCAAGTTTTATCTTTCACAGTGAAATTGCATATTATAATTCAAGATATTTTAGTAGATTTAGTTATATTTTTATTTTAGTCTCAATCTTTTGAAACATCTTTTAAGCTAGGGGTGACACTGAGACTTGAAATTGAACATAGTTAAGTGGGGAAATTCCTTTGATATTTTCTGTTTCTAAATGTGATGTATGTTGGTGCACACATTTTTGTGGATTAAACCTTGCCCTTGAAAATTCCTATTTCTGTTCCTGATATCAATTTATCATCAAGGGCAATGCAAGGATTGAAACTTATCCTCTAATGTTCTTCAGCTCTACCTTTTCTGTTTGTTGTCATGCAAACTTTTACCCTAGAGTTTCGAATTTGTCGTTCATATTTTTGACATTCTTTCCTGCCTATGAGAAGTAATTTTGTTGCAATATTTCTCACTGTTTTCATTGGTTTATCATATATATCTTTAAATGTTGACACAGACACAGAGTGGCACCTTTAGATATTTACTCAAATAAGCAAATAGGTTTGCCTTTGCATAGCATACAAATGGGATAAAATAGAAAAAGTAAAAATGAACAATGACAAAATATAAAAAGAAGCAGCATAAGCTCAAGTTATCTTCAGTATTTGCCCTATATTGAACATGACTCAAGTCTGAGTCTAAATGTTAACTGATTAGTGTCATACAAGATTTGTCTTTCACTATTTATTCTCAAACAGCATAGCATATACCCTTCCTGCTCAGATTTGTGAGAAAGAGGAAGTAAGCTATATGTGATGATCTAAGTCTGTTTATTATAATTTGTATGTATTCTAGTGTAAAATTTCTCTAAATATATTATCTGTTTATAAGCCACTAGATACTGGAACAGAAGCATTTATAAAGAAGTTCTTGAATGATGCTGTTGGTGACAGTACTGAAGATGTACTTCTTAACTTGAGAAAGAAGCCACTGATGATTGATTCTTTACCAAAATTGAAACTCAAAAAGCGAAACAGATCCCTTGGATTATCAGCTCAGCAGAAAAAGAAGCTTGGTCTTTATGTGATTCCGAAACATACACAAAAGTATCTACCCTAGTAGGATTAACAATATTTGAAACTTTGTCAAAAAGTCTAAGTCAAATGCAACCAGGTGTACTTGTTTTGTCTGATAGATGAAGAAAAAAATATAAATATATATATATTTATTTATTTATTTATTTATATCTATATCCTTTACATTGATAGTGTGTGAATGAGGATCCAATAGGCCCATAGACCATGAGGGGATAGGGGACCACTACCTTTTACTGATTTATTGTGGTTATATACTGAAGTGCTCTACAATGTTATTGCATGATTGACTAGTCATCTAGTCACATCAAAATACACTGTTTATGTCATTCTGATTGCATGAAATTGAATGAAAGTCAGTAAAGTCAATCTGTCTTTCATTATGATGGTCCTAATCATAAAGTATAATTAATTTCTATATCCACCCCCTCCCAATCCAGCTCAACTGTCTATTATTGCTTGTAATAGGTGGGTTTCTGTACAGAGAAATCTCTTTTAGAATATCTTCTTAGTTTTCCATTATAGTTTCTTAAATTTTGATACCATCTTGTTGACATAAGTGGCTACTTAAGAGTTGGTTAATGTCTTTAATGCTTGGAATTTTACAATGTCAAGTGCTATACTGTAAATCCTCAAATAAGCTCCCACCTCTAAATAAGCCTCCCCCTCAATTAAGCCCCCACCTAGAAACTCATTTTTGCAAATCAGCACCCTCCTTGAATAAGCCCCCATGGGGTGTTGTTACAGAGATCATTGTTACAGAATAATACAGTATTACAGCTATATAGCTATACAGTAATATAGCTATACATATAATATAGCTATACAATAATATATATATATATATATATATATATATATATATATATATATATATATATATATATATATATATATATATATTATAATATCAATCAATCAACAGTTTCCTCTGCTTGAAGCAGGTTGAATATCAAGGAGCGCCAATTCTTTCTATCTAAGGTCTTTCTCACACACTGATAATAATTCTTTTCTGTCCATTCTTTAATATCATCAGTCCACTTTCTTCTGGGCCTGCCTCTTCCTCTCTTTCCATTCATTTTCCCTTCCATGGATGATCTCTGCTAGCTCTGTTCTCTCACTACATGCCCAAAGTACTTTAATTTTCTTTCTTTTACAATTCTTGTTAGTGATCTTTCTGTACCAGCTAATTGCAACACTTCTTTATTGGTTTTATAATCAGTCCAAGGTATCTTTAACAATCTCCTTAATGTCCACATTTCAAAAGCTTCAATTTTCTTGATTGATATTTTGCTGAGAGTCCAGGTTTCACATCCATATAGTAATGTTGACCATACATAGCATTTTATCAGTTTTATCCTTGTGCACAGTTTGATGTTTCTAGATGTTAAAACTGTCTTTAACTTTGTAAAAGCTGTCCTTGCCATTCCAAGCTATATTATATTATTGTATAGCTATATAATAATATAGCTATACAATGATATAATATAGCTATACAGTATTACTTCCTGTCATGGAAAGCGAAACAGCAGAAGGAAATGTGACTTATGTGATGATAATGACAAAATCATTAGTGACTATTAAATTTTGTTTGCATAATAGCCTTTTTGTGTGTTTTTAGTTTAGTTGATTGAAAATATTATGTTGTTTTTTCTGTCAACCTTTAAGGAAAATGCCAGGCTTTGAAATAGGCCTCCCTCAAATAAGCTCATACCGAAATATTCATTTTTGCAAATATACCCTCAGAGGGCTTATTCAAGAATTTTAGTACAGACCAGACACCTGCTCCATATTGAGATTTGTTCTTGGTATTCTAGAATCAATACCTGCTCACTTGTTGGCTAGAACAGGTTTGGCCAACCAGGGAGAGTCTAAGAGCCACATAATTTACTGTGACATCACAAAGAGCCACATCAAATTCATGGGGACACATGGGCATCATCTCCATCCTTTCCTCTCACATGACAATATCTTATTGAACTTAAGTGAAGTAAACATATATAAGAAACACATACTTCAATATGAATGTCAGAGCCACGTGAAACCAGGCAAAGAGCCAGATGCGGCTTGCAAGCCAAGGGTTGGCCATCCCTGGGCTAAAATTCAGTGAATGATCGTTTTTGTCAGATTCAGCTGACAATCTAATGCAAAACTAATATTAATTCCTACAAGAGATTGTAACATCATTTAATTGTCTTGTACTTTTAGGTATGAAAAATTTGTACCCTTGAACAACCTATGGATGGATTATATGAAAAAGCTTCTCTCTTTGAATAGATTCTCAAATGTGTGAGTTTGATGCACAGTACTATTTTACTACTTTTATAAGATTATTTTAAACTCCTGAAATACTGATTACAGACTGATAGCTGATGATTTGCACCAATAGTCTTCTTGCCTCCCTTCTACAAAACTAGCATCCTCCATTTGCCTGCATTCATTTCTAATGATGAACTACGTATTCTATGTTGTTGTTACTTATATATTTATATATATACATATATATATATATATATATATATATATATATATATATTTATGTATATAAATGTATATATATATATATATATATATATATATATATATATATATATATATATATATATATATATATATATATATATATATTTATGTATATAAATGTATATATATATATATATATATATAGATATATATATATATATATATATGTATGTAAATGTATATATATATATATATATTTATTATATAACACATGGCCTACAAGTTAATTTATTCAAAGGTGTATACACTGTATGGTAAAAATTTTTTCTCTCTGAAAAAGTGGGGGCCATGGCCCTAAACTCCCCTATTGTACAACCCCTGTCTTGCACAGATTTTCGTTTAGTTTTCTCAGCTTTTATGGCCAACTCCCTTTTCTACTCTGAAGGCTGTGACATAGAATGTTGGTATATAAATTCTGGAGTTTTGTCAAGATGCATTCATATATTTTTGTTTTAGAAATATCAATAGTGTTGAAAATAAAATTTTGAAAGCAGACTACCACGGCGCATTTTTCAAAGGTATCAAATACTTATCTATCTTAAATACCTATCTTTATGTTAGCCTCATTACTTTGATAGTAAGATTGTAATACAATGTTGTCACAGATTAGAGATTGTTGCCATTCGTTGTCAAAGTTTTATACAGCTCTATACAAATATTTTGTATACAACACAAGTTAATAGGAGAAAGATGTTGGTGTCTTTTGAATCTTGAATAGTCATTAAACAATAGAGTTCACAACAAGTACAAAAACTTTTGATTTTTCAATCTTGCTTTCTCTAAAATGTCTCGGAGACTAATCACCAATTTACTAGGTTTTAGCTTTATTAATCTTCCTATGTTTCAATCAATATTGCAAATGCAATCATTCACCTCGAAAAATTGTAAGTTACCGCATGATAATGAATGTGTAGAATTGTTTAGAAGTTAGAAAATAATCTACTGTTTCATAATAATTAATCTTCAGAATTGCATGAAGTTTGGAAATCCTAGCATTAGATATTAGATGGACCTAGATTAAAATCATTTTTAAAGAAGCATTTTAGCTAAATTATGTAGACAAATATCCTAATATTTTTTTTCTAGGTAACTTCCTTACTTCTTTTATTTTTCATTTATTTTATTACTTCCTTTACACATATTAATAACAGCTGTTTAAGTTGAAGTGTTTGCCCAAGGTAAACATTCGATATTTTTATTGTTATTGTTGTTATTTTTTGAACGGTTGTTGAGCTGAGCATCAGACGCTTTTTGTGCACGACTCCAAAGATTTATCGATTTTCCTGTATTGTCTGCAGATATCCCATTATATTGTATTTTATATTGGCATTAAGCACTTTGATCATGTTTCGTTACGGATTTACAAGCCTTATTCTTCCTTCAACAAAATTTGCTCAATGCCAAGTAGTTTTTAGAAGTGCCCTGAAGTCATCTCCTAATAATGACATAAATGCACTTTGGTCTCGTCCTAGCTCTGGTTGTAATATACAATATGATCAATATCACAATACAAAACAAGTTCTCTCCACTATTCAAAATGACAATAAAGACTGTAGTCATCACGAACTGAAGTCACAAGGCTTCATTAGCTCATCTATACTTCTTCAAGGTAGTAAGCATACTCACAAATTTTGGACTAAAGTTCATCATAGTATGCCTAAAGATATCTTTAATTTTATCGTCAAGTATATCAACAGTACTCTTGCTACTAAGAAAAATCTCTGCAAATGGTCTCTCTCTACTATATCTGCATGCTCTTTCTGCTTCCAGTCTGAGACTCTCCAACACATTGTTTCCAGTTGCAAATCCTATCTTCAAGATGGTAGATATACCTGGCGTAATAATTCCGTTTTGCTACATATTGCCAAAACCCTCTCATCTGTAACGAATAGCTCATTATACGCAGACCTTCCTATCTTTCCATCTCCATCTTTAATAACTGGTGATTCTCTTCGACCAGACCTGGTACTAGTGCTCAACAATGCTACTGTCTACTTACTGGAACTCACTGTTGGCTTTGAATCCAATATAAAACTAAATAGCGATCGCAAGGCTAATAAGTACCACCCTCTTATTGGTAGTCTCAAGAATTCATATTCGACGGTAAATTTGTCAACCTGTCTATGAGTGCCCTCGGAATATTTGGAACTTCTTCTGAATCTCTCTTGCCAGTGCTCACAGACTTGCATTTTGACGAAAAGACTAAGCAATACGTGATACTGAAAACAATGATCATAGCAGCTAGATGCAGCTACTACATCTTTTATAGAAGAAGTAAAAGTTGGACCAACCGTGATTTGCTTGACTTTTACAGACATGGTTATATTAACTCAAATACATTTTCGTAATTGCTTTTCTTTGTGTGTGTGGGTCTTTTTTTAAATTATATATATATATATATAGCAAACTTGTCAATTATACACTGCTCTTAATGCTTGACGACCTTAATTTGGACAAACCTGCTCAAAATTGTGTCATTATGAAAGTTATGAACATAGCCATTAGATGCACCAATTACGTTTTTTGCCGTCGCAACAGACCATGGAACAATCCTGATTTGTTAGACTTTTGATTTATTTAATATTTATATTTGTCCTTTTTATGACGATATTTTATTTTGTTCTTTGTTTGGTCGTTGACATTGATCTTATTATTTTTGATTGGTATTTACACTGCTAATAGTTTCTGCAGATAGCCAGTTATACGCTACCTTAATAGAGAGGTGTATGATTGTATGTTAGAAATATATTGAGTTACATGAAGTTTAAAAAGATTCAAAACGCATACCGTAAGGGTAAAGTTTATAAACTTATCAACAAGTTCTCGTAGTATTTTTGGTCAAGCTTCTGAATTATTTTTTACGTGTTCAATGAGCTAGAAATTGAAAACCTCACCTCAACTATCTAACATGTAAAATGACCACAACCATCATACGCGCCACGTATTGCATTTTTTTGCATGAAACACAAACCATGGACTGTAACAGAACTCCTCTCTTACTGACACAGCACTGTATAAACTACAGTTTTTTTTAATTACTATCATTTTTAAGCCAACCAAGTACATTATTGCCTTTTCAGTGAGATTTGCACTTGTAGTATTTAACGAGATGTTATGCATGAAGTTTGAAAAAAATTATCAGTAACATTATTAGATTATTAGCAACATAATATGTTGTTTTTAAATATCTATGCATCATTTTTGTACCTAGGCCAGTATTTTTGTTTATACGAAGAAGTCTTGCATTGCTACCAGAGCCGTTTAGTTTATACTCATAGAAATTTGTTGTTTTTATTTAGCTAACTTTTATTATAATCATTTTATACATTTTGTTAGGAATCAAGTCTAACAGCTATTTCAGACAAAAGTATTTTGCACTCATTTGTTTTCTCGATTTTACCCCCGTTTCCCCCAATTCCTTGGGGCTTGGAGGGTGCCTCTGAGAGGACTTTAGTTCTGGCACGAGCTTTCAGGACCGGATGCCCCTCCTAACGTCACCAATGGTCTGCAGTGGGCCTCGAATCCAGGACCGCGTTGGTCTGAGTCGAGTGCATTACTGCTAGGCCACGGCTGCTCATAATTTTGCACTCATATACTGCTCTAGAGCCCATCATAAATGGGATGGTTAGAATAAGCGGGGGTCTAACAAATTCCTGAAATTAATAATCGGTTCAAACTGAGCGGGGCGAAGGGGTAAAAAGAGAAAATACACGAGCACATTTAAGAAGCTGCGTGTAGGCGTCTCTGTTCCAAGGAATTGCAGAAATCACGTAGAAACATGAATACATTAGACATGAGGATAAGCTGAGTTTGTATAGAGTCACTGTATTTGCATGTTCAGAAAATTGATCTATGTACATTTGGAGCAACTCCAAAATTGTTAAAATTGATAAACGGGAGGTCAAAGCTAGGAGTGGGGGTCTTCAAATCCGCCATAATTACTGAACATCTCCCCTTGTTTATTATTTGTTTCGAGTAGAGCAGCATACATCTCCTACGTTTCGGATTGGAGCCAGATTTCTGAAAATATGCAGTGAAGCGGAGGAGGTGTCGTGCTCTTACGTAGCTGTTCATTGATTCTTGCTTTTGTTGTTCTGAAATTTTTATTTGTTTTCAGTTACAAAATCAAAGTGCTCAACATATGTTGGATCATCTGGAATTGTTGCCAAGGAAACTAAAAATATGTTCTATCTTGTTACGAAGGATGACAAGTTGATAGGTAATCTATGGCCTTGAAATAGGATATAGTTTGAAATCCACAGCATTAGAACTCAATAATTCATTAAATCTTTGATTATTTATGCTTTTACTCACGTCAAACGTTGTTTTTTTCAAAATCTCTCTTATCATCATTTTTATTGCGATGTACTATATCAGACATAAACAACTAGGTTTGTGTGTAACATTCAAATGTGAATCTGAGTTGAATATTTTCTTTATTACTGCTGTTTATTTTCCCTTTGCAACACTTGCAATTTTCTTCTATGCACTTTCGCAAGTGCAACACCAGTAACAACTGAACAGCATCTACAATACATTGAAAACCATACCACTGGACGCCTTATCTACGTCATACCCGGTGGTCATTACATATAAATGGAGATTCACTAAGAGCGAAGAAGCCAGATGATGAAGAATTGAACTAATACTGACATTGTTAATCAAAATTGTCTACAATATTCATACCTATTCGAGCTTTTTGACCTCATGTCGAAGTTAAAGCCAGAAATATCTCTCCTTGAACTTTTGATTCTTTGCCAGTTTAGCAATTTGGCTAGTACTTTTTGGAACTTGTGTGAAACCTTCAGCATCGTAGCACCTTTTGAAAGGGGAGAAGTCAAAATTACTAGTTCAGCTGTAGGTTGAAAAGTGAACAAACTTTTTGAAAGGTTAAAATCAACAAATGCTTGCAAGAATTCATCGAGTATCCTCATGTGATACCTATGTCTGATATTCTTCTCCTGTTCTGGCATGCTTACCCAGTTAATAAAAGTTAGACAACGATTCATGGCTAAAGGTTAAAGCCATGATCTTTTTACTTTTGTAATGAACCATATAAATTACTATGGTCATGTGCACTGAATGGCAATCCTTGACCATAGTAATTTGACCATAGGAATAGTCATAAAAACTTGACAAACTGTGACCAAGTATGACCAGATATGACCAACTATGAGCAGCAGTAAATGAATTGCAGGCTAAAGCTTGGTCATCTCTGGTCTAAATTCTTTCTATACACTTGCATTTATAATCCTTCTCGAGCATTTGTAATCCTTCATTGTTAAAAAATTACAGCTTTGTAAATAATACACCTTCATGACAGTGTATAACTAGTTTATCACTAACGTCATTAAAGTCGTGTGAAAAAATTGCTGTAGGCATCACCAACGTAAAACGTTCAAGTTTATATTCTAAAATCAAGATAGAATATTGGGATGGAGAAAGCTAGTTGCCGTAAATGAATCTTCTATGTGATTAGGATCCAAGTTTACAGTTATAGTAACATGAGTGGAAGATTAATATAATTTATGAGTTAACAGTAAACTCCTTGGTTTCTGAATCCATTTTTCATTCCATTTTAGGTATACCAAAATATAACAGTCTATTCGAGTTTCAAGTGGAAGGATACGTGTTTGAAATATTTGGAAGTAATTTCAGGTTTCGTCCGGGTGAAAGATCAGCACGAAAGTTCAAGCCAAAGTTATTTATGACTTTTTGAACAAGCCAACTTTAATTTTGTTGTTGCTCTCGGAGTGTGAGAACAACCCATTAATTGGGGCGGGGGTTGAGATCAGTGGGGGAGGTTGTAAAAAATTATTTATAGCAGTTTTCAATGTTTAGGACATTCATCTTTTGTTTACCTCCCTATAACTAAGTTTGAGCTCTGTCAAAGACGATTGTTGACTTCTCCATGCTTTACAATGCGCATTGTCTAAAGATTTCTTCAAACTTCTTTGAAGTCTTTGGCATTCGAAACTAGACCATGTGTTTCAGATGATAATTATTGCTCAAAGAATCTTGCTATTCATTCCTAGTTGCTCTTCCATTCATACGTGTAAAGGGGCTGTCCAATTCAAAACATAGCTCTTGAGAAAGAAGCTCAAGTCTTGAATCACGTGCAGTTTTGCGAAGGAACATACCTCAAAATTAATGTAAAATGCACGTTTTTTTATAAGAAAAAAGTTTATAAGAAAATGAGGCTCAAGTGGTCAAAATCGTAAGAAAATCGTAAGAAAATCGTAAGAAAATCACGAGGTTCAAGTTCCAAAACTTATTATTTTAATTGGCCGATATTTGTATATTTTAAATCGATATTTCGTCGTTATTGCATTCAGAATGTTAAAGATGGAATTCAAATTCAAGACTCAAAAGCCAGTCTTGTGTAAACAAAAAGAGTTCTTTTTCTCACTGTGACTCTTCAAGTAAACAAGAGTCAATAGGTCCTAATTGGCCACTCTTGGGGCCAGTTAGACGCATCCTATCACATGTAACTGCATCTGGCTATATATTTCGGATAGCCTTTCAGTCACTATCTGACGTTTCGTACTCTGACGAGTGTTGGACGAAAAGCTTTCAGTATGTAAAAAGAATATTGCCTCTTTTTCGTGCTATTATAAAAAATTTGTACTAATTGAGCAGTTTACGATCTCTGCTTTCAACTACTTTCAGCTTCATCTTTTTAACATTGCATATACACAACAGGGAAAAACAAATCATTATCACTAATGCACCTTTCCTACTTTTTTAGAACAGCACACCTGAGTAGAAATCTCTCTTTCTGCCCTTCTTTCGTGATTTTGTAAATAGTTAGTAGAAATAATTTATTAATGTTTCGTTTCTATAATTTTTTGGCCTCTTAATGGTGAGCTTGATATAATGTGCCCAATTTGTTATTTACCTCTCTTTGCCCTTTCTTTCACTCTTGCACATGTTATCAGAATGCACGATGTAACTAATTGCATAATATTTCTGACCAGTTCTTGTTGCTCTAAATAATAATCTTGACATTCAAATCTTCTTACGCCCATTCATTTGCTTTTTTTCGTTATCTCATACAACAGCATGTTCTGTCAAGCGCATTTTGAAACAATGATAAAAGTAATCGTATTAAATTCTCGATTTACAATTTGTTGTCATTTACTCATGATGCTCTTAGTGTAGAATTATATAGAATCATTTGCGAAGTTTAACAGCTTTGGCCTAACACTCTAACACTCTTAGAGTATATTAAATTTTAAAGATCAAAATCGTCATGGATTGCTTTGCACGTTTTACCCCACCTCCCAAAGTGTCTGCAAATGGTTTGACCAAGCACCCTTTGCCATAGACTGAGGTGTATTGAACCTTACTGCAGCCCATAATATACAAAAGAGCACTTCAATTTTCATTCTGCCTAACTGATGAATCTTTTAAGCAAAGTTACTTAAAAGCGCAGCATATCATTCCACAAAGTTGCGGCTATTTGGACTTTAAATTATGAGAATAAGAAGATCATGCCATATTGGCCTCCCTTAAACTATAATAAGAAATTAGCAGTTATTGGTGACAATAGATAACAGAAGATAACTTACTTTTCTTTTTTATAAAAAGGTTTATAAGAAAATGAGGCTCAACTGGCCAAAGTCTTAAGAAAAAGTTAAGTGTTTTTGTTGGCAAAAAATCGATATTTCGTCGTTGTTGCATTCAAAATATTGAAGATCGAATTCAAATTCAAGTATGGAAGATCAACAAAGAAAGTGTAACCCATTTTAGCCAGTTTATTTCAGCAAAAAGCTATGAAAATTTAAGAAAATCTCAGACTCAATTTCGGGAAAAGTTAAGAAAATTGAGACTCTGGCAAAATAATGATTTTCTTATAAGAAATGTGAAATTCCAAAAAGGAACTGGATGAACAGGAGGAGCATGCTCAGTCAACACAAATGATGTCTTGATGGTTTAAGAACTGTGGTATTACGCTTTGCTAAAAATACGTAATACGACTGATTGTACACCGAAGGGTTTAAATTAAAGGGTTTGTGAGTTTGAGACATTTCCCAAACGATTATGCCTGTCATTTTTAGGAATATAATCTAAAAGACTAATAAAGCTCAAATTTGTTAACATTTAGGAATATACGATTTCTTACAAGAAACGCTGCCTTCAGCCAGGACCTTTCTTAATATTTCGTCAAATCTAACCTTAATGCTTTTTAACTGCTTCTTAAATTCTTGAAGCTTCCAATGACAACTCAGGCTAAGCAACTGTGATGCAAGAAATATTTTTTGTGAAACATGTAATGGATGTTGTTTCTATCTCTAGTTTGATCAAAAATTTCCTTGTAAGAACAATCTATTTCAGCTAACTTCTTTTTAGGCTCAGCCTGCCTGCTTTTCTTACAGATTTCTTAATATTAGCCAAATTTCAGCTTAATATTTGCTTTATTCATGTTTCTTACAAAAAATCGTGTAATTTAAGATCAAAGAAGGCCTCTCCGCTTGCCCTCTTTATTTGGTGAAGTGTTAATGGGCTCTCAATCAACCAAAACATTCAATGTTGCCTTGTATATTGTCTTGTATTGCCTACAACCTAATCATTAAAGAGAACTACAAGCAGTTCAGCTTCAAACTTTGAAAAATGAGGAACAACTAGTCTGAACTTCAAATTTACTGGTTTTATAACAAAAAGGTGCATATCGGTCATAGGCGCTGACTATGTGGGAACTTGAGCAATGGTGCGGGAGCTCCCCCAAGAAAAATTGTAAGAAAGGACAGTTTCTTTTGTCCTAGTCACAGAAACCCAAGAACTGATATGATTATGTTACTATATTGAGACTTCTGTTATACATCTATATCTGTTCTGTTTCTTTGGACAGCTTTTCATAAGTTACCTTCAGTACAATATAGTACATAATGTGATCAGGCGCAAAAGAACAACAATAATTTTCAGTTTACAAGACATGTTTCGGATATTTTTTTATCCATCTTCAGTTGCTATACTAAATTGTTAAATGGAATACACTAATAAACGATTATTAGTGTATTCCATTTAACAATTTAGTATAGCAACTGAAGATGGATAAAAAAATATCCGAAACATGTCTTGTAAACTGAAAATTACTGTCGTTTTTTTGCGTCTGATCACTGATTTAATTGGCTTGAGAAATGTTGGAAGTACATAATTTATAATTACAAAGTGCATTCATGGTAGGGAATTTCCTAAATTTTCTGATTTGACCCCCCCTCCTGAGACAATCAAAAGTCGGCGTCTATGATATGGGTACTCTTAATTGCTATTGAATCACTGATCAGAGATACAGTAAAAACCTACACATAAAAACCTATAGCTTTGAAATGATCCTGCCCGTGTTCTTATGTGATGACGTAGTTCCAGTAATCAGGGTTCTGGCTCTTAGCATAGGTTCCAATGCATATGCTAGAAGAAAGGATAATTGACCATTTAGTATTCACGTACTATGATCCGTTTCAATCGGGCAAATTTTCTGAAGAACAATAGGAAATTCGGGTAGAAAGTTTACAGCCCCCTAAATTTGACGTCATCCTACGCCAATGATGGCAATATACTTAAACACCCAAAGAAGCTTTGTAGATCAAACATAGCTATGAACATTCCCACCTCAGTTGTGGATGTAATAAATTTGGAGGATTCATGAAAGGTGTTAATGGGCAAAAAGACTGAGCAAATTTCCCAGTGGACAAAAAATGAGCCATTTATAACAAGCTAGTTGGAATGTCAGGTTGAAAAGTTGTTAGTTATTTGAAGCCATACTATACAATTTCAGGCTGTAGGTTCTAATTTAGGGAAGTTTCTTATGTGCAGGTTTTACTGTAGTGCAATAATCAATGAGTTCTTCCATGAGATGAAATCATATGCAAATCTTTAACCTTATCCAATTACTTAGAGCCAATAATATACTAAATCTTTGCTTCTACTGTTTGTAAGCAGGAATTCATCAAAGTAAAAACAACACAACTATTCTTTCATTATATTGGCTAGCACTCTTCCTTCTTACTTGATTCAATTTTATGCGCTGACGATTTCAAGCTCTCTAATTTGTTTCTGTATAATTGGCGATTCATAAGAGTTCGTACAATTATATCTCTCTCCGCCCATGCCAGTAGATATTGAGCAGTTAAGTTGGAATTATTACTTGGTCTATTCTAAGAATATGCTTGCTCTATAAATAATGCATTCAAATCTTGAGCACAATTTATAAAGCCACCTGTATCACGGAGCGCTGATAAGTTAACCTTATGATCTCGACTGTGGCATGCTGGAGTCATTCTAGTTGCAGTGGGACTCACATTAGACATAATGAGCTCTAAGTTAGCAGGTCTGCTGTCGACACCGATATAATAGAAAACTGTTTTTCATAAGCAGACTTTGAGTAGTTAAGCAGAAGAAATGAACGAAATACAACTGAAAGTTCGCTTCAGCAGCTTTACGTACTGCAATGTGAAAAGAAGATAAAGCAAATTTGTTACATAGAAATATATGAGAGGTTTGTTTAAATTCTTTAAAGACGTAGAATTTTTCATTGTTACAATTGCATACAACGTGTTAAACAGAAGGTCTCAACAAGAAGCTCTCGGCTCTGAACAAGAAGTTCTTTTTCATAACAGCAATACTATGAAGAGGAGAAGTAAGAAGTAAACTATGTAGAAGAACAAGATTTTGCTTTTATGCGATGAACTGTCAATGCCAAACAAGCTAAGTGCTTGCATTCCACTTCCTACTACCTCAAAGGCATTCTCTGCTATGCATATCAGAACATGCATACCACATTCATAAATTTTTCCATTTCAAAAAGTGTAAAATTGAAGAACATATAAATAACTAATTGAAGATTAAACTACCAAATTGATTAAGGATAACATCATAGAAGACCTATTATAAGTCGTTAGAAGACTGTTTTGAGAAGACACTAAAACATTGATTTTTGCAAAAGAATTTCACTAGTTAAAGATCATTACTTATGCTTCTTTTATTTCTCTTAATATTATCTGAAACTTTAAGATGATTTATCTACAACTACAGGCTCTCATTAGATTTTGTCTAAGTAATTTTTTCTCTAAGTAGTTAGTATCTCTAAATAATAAGTAAAGCTGGATGACTGTTTTTTCAAAAAATTGATGATACATATTCTGCTGAAAGGGGATTCTTAGAGAACTTTAACAAGGAATTTAATGAAACAAAGATGATGCTTATCGATGGTTGCTTGCTGACAAGAAAATACATCACAGTGGTGCAAAGAGTTTGAAAACTGGAAGTACACGATTGCGTTGCAACTACGCACACTTTGCCTTATTTATCAAACGCTTTCAATCCAAAGGCTATTTTTGTGCAAAAATAAAGCCAGAAGCCCAGATCATTGTACCAATAGCAAAATCTCACTCTTTTGGTAATTCAAAACACCTGCAGATGGGTTATGCGTTATCTGAATTAAAGATTGGCCTTCGCTGGAAGTTTATCCGTAGAAAAAAAATAATACCCGGAGAATGGACTGTTTACATACAAGACTAAAACGTTTCTCAGAACTTTAATCGGCAAATTTCTAAAAATCTGAAGACCGCGAAATCCTGCAGTATTATGTCCACAACACCCAAATAGAACGAGTTGAATACAAAGATTACGAATAGAAGGCATCGTGCTTGCTCGTTAAAGCAAAGCTATGAACAAAACACAGGGTTTCTATGCTACAAGAAAAAGAAAAGCGTCAAGCGTGCATGTATTTTTTGTACTGCTTAAATAGCATAAGTTGTATCAACGTATCTTCAAGAAGAAGAGATTCTATCAGGCACCTTATCGATGCAGCTTGTAAATCTATTATTTATCAAGGGAACTGATAGAATTGTTGTGGAGGTCTGATACTGATACTTGTGGACATTGGCACGTTAATAGCATCTATGATTTATCTACTAAGTCTAGCGACTGTCCGGCTTCAGTACTTCAACGAAAGGCAACTGCATACAGTTTATGTAATATCTTATAATTGATGAAATGCTTAACGTGAAATTTCTGTCTAGTTAAAAGGAGTGCATGATCACAGCTAGAAAACCAATTACTGCAAACTTATGAAAATTTACGCTGGTTCCGCTATTCTAGGGAGATGATTTCCCGCTTGAGTATAAATCGACTGTCGGTTACACACTTTTAATAAGAATACAGTTTGTAAGAATATTAAGGCTCAGAATCACTGAAATTAAGAAGAATTTAAGAGCATTGCAAGGCTCTTGCTCAGGAGCGGTTCTAGCCAGAGAAAATCCCGGGGTCTATGGCTTCTGAACGTAAGGTAGAAGAAAGGGGATCTGGGGGCTTAGCCCCCAGACATTTTTTCTGACCAAACCCTTTTTACCCAAAGAAAACGCCCTTTTTGAGCCCAGAGATTAGTCTTTTATACACGAATAAGCTATGTAAATGAAAGAGCAAAATTGAAGGAGAGCAGGGAAAATGATAGAGAATTAAGAGTAAAGGAAAAGAAACATAACGGAAAATACAAATGCAAAATCTCCATTAACATTTATAAATTTACTATATGTTGTTGCTCACATGCAATGCCAAAAGATACAAAGAAAGCTAGAGAGACGTTTTGTATAAGTTAAAGTACAGTAACAGTCTAGAAGTACACGTTCATTCCTTGTCATTTTTCTAATTCGCACGTATTTGCAGTAAATGAAATATTCAAAATTCAAAATCTATACCTTCGAGGAAAGTGGGGGCCATCGAGGGGGCCAAGAAAATTTCTGGGGGTCGTGGTCTCTCCTGGCCCCCCCCCGTAGAACTGCCACTGCTCTTACTTCATGAAGACTTAGAATGATTGTATATTTGAGTCATGATACTGCTTGCAGATTAAAATTTTCCCTATCGATACAATGGTTACTATTTTGCTCCACTTGTATCTTGCTTTATGATGAAGTAAGACATCAACCGAGATTTGAATTGATCTTCAGAGGTAATTACGCCTTTGATGTTTAAAAATAGTTTAAGAATAATCTAAGACTCAAAGCCTAGAAGATTTAAGAGTATTGAGACTCAGTAAAAATGAGATTTTCGTAGAAAAAAATGTGAATTTAGTCCTGCACTAGTACTCTGTATCACAGAGCTTCTGATGTATGAGCACTTTGAGTCATAACTAAATGGTCTATGAACGTGGTTTATACCCACTAGTTGTTATAGCAATCGGTTATTGGTTTCTTCTTTAGTTGTACTTGTTTGCAGAGTTGATTATCATGCATTGTATTTATTCTCTATTCTCAAACATTCGATGAAGCTGATTATTATAGTTTTTCCAATTAGCGAAAATGAGATATTCGTAGAAAAGAAACTGGGTATCATGCACGTACACCCGCATTTATTGCAACTGTAATTTCCAATATGTAATCAAGATCTCGGTAGGAAATCAAGTTGGGACTATTGCGTTTATGGTTTTGTGATCAAAAGAATATGTTGAGGAGAGTTTGAAGATTATATATAATGGAGTTGACATGCCTCCTTCCTTTTATCACACAACCTTTAAAGCTTAGATCTTAAACAACAAAACAATAATACCGAAATGTTTTCCTCCGTGCAGACATTTCACAAACATCTGCCTATGCAGTTCGTATTCTTTCTAATTTGCATAATTCTGATAGTGTTTTGCATATCTAATATATGGTATAAGCAACTAGGCCTGAGTTAGCAGTCACATAATTACTTTGGCATTGCATCAGGAGCAAACTGATTAAGCTGCTAAGGTGGTAGTAAGATGAATTAACCAGCTCTCCTTAAGAAGGCTGAGATCATTGTTTTCTAGCTGAAATTAAACACTCTCATGTGAACACAGAGTGTTAGAGAAACGTTTTGACTGGAGACAAACAAGTATCTTTCAGTAATGACTGTAAGCGCCATATTTAGCCCAGGTCAATGTACATACATATGATTTTGCCCATTTTAAAAACTTTATATTTCATTTTTGAATACTGTAGATGGAATTAGATTTTTCCTTTTATTCATTTTTCACTTCAATTGTTTATAGAGAGTAGTCTCCCATTAAATGCTGTTTAAAAGGGCCCTCTTTGTTATTATCTCAATTAGGTTTCTATTCTCCATTTGACTATAGTAAATTATGGAATTGCAATGTGGACAGAGGACCCCTTGAAAATTAGCACTTCCAAGAGGGCAACCCTCCTTTATCAATGAAAAATGAAAGCAAAGAAAATGATGGAAATGTCATGTAAAAATAAAGGAAACTCTTTCGTCGGGCAAAATCGCTCGCTTGCCTCTCCATTGTGATTTCCTCACTGTCAATAGTTAAGTGCTACCATATAATCTTATAATGGTTGCATGTTTCCTGAACAGGAGCAATTGTGGAGGTATGCTCGAGAAGCAGTGGAACTTCGATGGACTCTCGTCATCATCACGATTAGCAGCTGGGATTACCTTGATTATATCAGAAGTCCTGGGTGTTATTGGCAACGTGTTTGTACTGATCATCATAGTTAGAATTCTGAAGCATCGTAGAAGCATTCCAAATCTATTTATATTTATCCTAACAATCATTGATCTCATTACCTTGCCACTGACATACACACAAGCCATAGCAAGTCATCTAGGTGGAGGTTATTACCTCGGTGGACAAGCGTCTTGCGACTTTCACAGCACAGCAATAACCTTCTGCAAGTACATGTCAATGTTCATTATATGTCTGACAAGCCTAGATCGATACATTGCCATGTCGTATCCATTTTGCTACAAAGATCACGTGCTGTATGACGAGAGCAGGAAATCCAGAATAGCAGTATTGCTTGCACCTCTCACAGCAGTGCTGTTAATTCTGAGTATATTTCCCCTAATTGGAGTGAGCCGAAACGTCCTGCAGTATCCTGGGAGCTACTGTCTTTTTGATATGACGAACACAAATGCAGCGTCTACTGTACTTGTGGCCATCCACATAACCTTCACTGGGATGTTTTTGACAACAATTGTGACAGCAAACATTGGAGTATGCTTGCAAGCACACAGGTTGATACAAAAGATAAAGCCGTCCTTGAGAGTGTCGAAAAGGGAAGCAAAAATATGGAAAGAATCAAGAGAGCAAGGAAAAACTTCTCAGAAAAGCAAGAAGCTTCGTCCAAAACAAGAAAGGAAGCTGCTGAGGACAAGTATCTTATCAACTGGCGTATTTCTGATTTGTTGGCTACCCTTTCTGGTTAGTAGCTTTCTGAAAATTGTAATACCAAAGCTTTATGCTGCTTTTACATCCATGTTTTAAGACCTACCGTTTATCAAATATTAAAAAGAGTCTAACCACTATCCAAGAAAATTGAAGGAGTCTATTAATAGCTAGACTGGTTGCTAATCCTGTTCTAGAACCTCAGTTTACCGAGTAGGATTAGCAGTTGATTTCTAAGTGCAGAATAATGGATTCTACAAATGACAGTTTTAGATCTGTCAAGGAAGATTTTTTTAAAGCGAAAGAGGAGTAGAGCAAATGCGGCAATTAATATTAAACAGCTGCACTCAAATGTCGATAACTGCAGCTATTTTTATCTGTCGAAGGAAATTAAGACCTACAAAAAAGTTAAATTGCCAACCAGATATTATGAAATCAGTTATACTCTTAATAAAACCCTTTTAGGATGACAGGAAAATTTTTCCATTCTACAGTTCCTATGTTTGGCTTTCAACAAAGCAACTGATAACAAGATCCTGTTTTCTAGTTCAAAAGCAGGCGCTAAGGAACGAAATAATAAAATCAGTTATCTTTCTGTCTAGATTCGTATGTGTTTGGCAATCAGCGGCGTTGCTCCCTCAGAAGGACTAGACCTTGCATCTGCTCGTTTAGTGTCACTTCAAAGTGTGCTAGACCCCTGGATGTACCCAATGACAAGAAGGCAGTATCGTTCAGCTTTTAGTTATCTATCGCATAAAATGCTTCATGTTCTATCATGTAAGCTGATCAAGGAGCCTAGAACGACACTAGGTAAGTATTTGTTCCATAGAACAGGAGTCACCAACCTTTTTGGGCTTCTGGACCAAGTTCACTGAAGACAAACCTTACCGGGGTCAGACTTTGGCAATATAAAAGCCAATTTTAGGTAGTCCTGTTCAGTTTTGGGGCTGCTATGGGAGAAGTGAAATAGGTAAACTACAAAAACTGTAAGGTGTAAAACATTACCAAACCATCATATCATTTTTAATTGCATGCAAGCTTTCAGCTAGCACTGGGGTTGGATTGGGTGGTAGGTGGGGCCAGAGATTGGTGACATCTGCCATAGAAGAATCTTTCTTCTAAATTACCTAGAATAAAATTAATTTCACGTCTGCTGGAATGCGTTTGCGCCTTTCATAGCCTAAACATAATTATAGATATGAATCTGTTAGATAAGAAGCAGAAAATGAGATAGAAATAACAGCTCTTTGAGAAGTTCATTTAGGAAGAACATCTCACTGCTTTTCATTTTGCCACAGCAGGGCAGGTAATAGAGCATGATGTGCTCTAAAGTTCTTGAGGTATCATGCTCTAGCCAGCTCCTTTTCATGAATATTTCACTCTAGATGCCTCTATTCACAGGTGTGGAACTCGTCAGGCTACCAGAGATGATCTATTTATCCAACTAAAAAGAACATCATTTTATAGTCTTAAAACGGTGCAATATTCCGGCTCTAAATTATGGAATACCCTTCCACATTTCATTCGGATAGTTAGTTCTATAACTACCTTTAGATCTAAGTTAAATATTTATTGATTTTTATGCCTAAATGGAAATAACGGTGTTAAGGGCTTTTTTGGTTTCGTTGTGGTGTTGTTGTTTAATTTTTGGTTTATTTTTGCGAGGGGGGAGGCTCTCTCTCGATTAGTTTATTTACTTAGAGAGCTCCTCCTTAATCAATCTATTGTCCATTATTGTCCATGCATGAAATAAGCTTAACAAAGTTCTAGAGAAATTTTGACTTTCGCTTGTCCAGGAAGTAAAAAAGATTGCATGTGGGGTGTCGAAAGGCGTTAAAATGGAGGACGGAGTGTACATACTTCGATAAATCCTGGGAACCTGATTCCCAGTCACAGTTTCTGACCGCCAGGCATCAGCAGGCAAATTTCAAAATACATTTTGACATAGGTCTAATTACTAACAAACCTTAAATTTGAAAATACATTTATCTTTTTTCTGGTGTTGGGTAAGAATTTTGATGTTAGAATTCATTAATTTGATAATATTTAACCTCTTGGCTTTAACAAGACAGTGACGCTAGTCTGCAACTATCCTGCTGCAAGCACCTGAAGGTTCTTTACTACCAAGAAGCAGACCTTGAAAATTAACTTGTAGTTACTGTAAAAGTCTGTAATTTATTTCTGAAAACTCTTTAAATATATGTCGGTCACATTTCTCTACAAAGTAGGGTCCCCAGGCACATAAATATTTTATCTAGGCTTGGGTGTGAAAGATGATTTTTATCAACGAGTTCAATCCTAGCTAAAATCACCAGTTGCCGTAACAGCTCATGCCTAGAGGGATTCCAGTTGCTTCGAATTTAGCAAAAAAGGGGAATTTTATCGATAGAAGATAAAATTACAGACAGATTTTTTAAAGATTGGAGGTGTCGTGCAACCTCTATGCTCACTTCGGCATAACCTCGCAGTGCATGAGGAGCAAAACTTCAGAAAACCATAGGTATACCTACCAACAGCATTAACACGACTCTAAGTTGATGAAGTTTGCTAACTCTTTTCTATCTAAGGCAATTTCCATTGGAAGTTATGTCATCATTAATCCAAAAGATATATGTCATGGAGCAATAGGACTATCTGTGGTCTAGGAGATGTATTTTTGAACTATTCTTAAATTATTCATAAGCACCAAAGGTGCAACCTTACCTGAAAATCAAAGGAGCATATTCCAATCATTGCTGATGTGTTTCTTCATCACATTGCAAAGTAAGAGCAGGACAAAACAATAAACATTGTATCGAAATGAAAAAGTTTATCTGAAAGCAGTATTATTCAAAAATTCTGTTGGACGTGATTTGCTACGTTAGACCACCTATTGTTTTTGCTTATGGGGTAGTCCCATTTTATTGATGTTGTTGCTAGTCTTTTAGCCTTGTTTATTGCTATGTTCGGTCTGTTGTCATTAGGCCTTATTGTTGTTGTTGCTAGTCTTTTAGCCTTGTTTATTTTTATGTTTGGGGTGTTGTCGTTAGGCCAGTTATACTAACTTATCAATCAACAGATTCTATGTCCAAATGAAGTATGAGCCTTACATTATTCTTAAATTATTCTTAAATTTCAGCAATCCTAAGCCTCAATATTCTTATAAGCAATATCCCTAAAAAAGAAAGTGTACTAGAGCTAAACATGAAATTTCTCTAAAGCATGTTTCTCCTGAAAAATTTACTGTGACCTATGTAAAAATATCATAGAGGATTCCATCTTTAGATAAGGTACAGTAATCGCTTCAAAGAAAAGTATTGGTGAAATCCCTTGGCATGTGTCGTATTTTAGTTCTTTGCAATACTAGAAGCTGATTCTCAACTGTCAAATCTTTACGACATTTTTAGCTATCTGATCTATCTTGTCTTTACATAGATGATATAATTGACGCAAGAGCGAACAGAAAAGAGGCTCTGCGGTATTATCGAGAACGAAAACAGACGCAGATATCCAAAACAGAAGATGGTAATACAACTGAGAAAATCGAATTAACAGACACTGCTTCGAATAACAAAGAAACCTTCTATGATTACAAACCCAAGGAGACATCTGTTACATTCTACGAAGAAAACAGAAATGGCCCTGATAGTCGCCATGACGAAACAAGGCAATAAAAAACTAAGCTTAAATGTTGATTGAACTCTCAACATTTAGCTTGCATTACAGGCTTTCGTGTGAAGGCGTGTTATCGCGTGCACACGCCTTGGTGAGGAAAATATCGAGCGTCTTGATTGCTTTGAAGTGGCCAGTTATCTTTGTTTGTTCCGTGAAATTTTGTGATAAATTCCCATCAGAAATGATTGTGATCAATCGTTTACTGAACGATAGAACTCGGTATATATATATATATATATATGTGTGTGTGTATATATATATGTATATATATATGTATATATATATATATATGTATATATATATGTATATATATATATATTTATATAAATATATATATATATATGTATATATATATATATTTATATAAATATATATATATATAAAGGGTGTTGCTTTCAAACTAGTTTTTCAAAGGTCACACATCGCTACACGCTACCAAACGCCTGAATGCTTTGAGGTGAGTGATAGATAGCTAGCACTCCTATCATAATCTTCCCACGAAAGCCTGCACTATGACACCAACGAGAGCAAATGCAAAGAACTAAGTCCAAAGAAGAGCCAGTAAAATTTGTCAATAGCTACCTAAGATCATGCAGATGTGTCCACGGTGATAAGCATTTAACAGCATCCACAACATCAAAGAAAAATGTTTGACGTCAATGATCTTCATTTGCTCCATTGCATACAAATAACTCGCAGAGAAGTAATAACTCGCAGGAATAACTCGCAAAACTTTGCAATGCCTTGTATAAGCTGCAAGTTGAAGCTGTTAGCTGGAATGTGTCAAGTAGCTTACTTATACGGTCACATTACTAGAAATGGAAAGCTAGTAATTCCTTGTACTATCATGAAAATGATATTTAGAAGCTGAGACTTTTTGCATAATACAAGAAACATTCATAAATGCTGCAGAAAGAATAATTATTTCCTCATTTTTAACTAGAGCGACTGTTACCAAGTACCAGGCCTAATTCTTTTACTTTGTGGTTTTAAACCATTTATTAATAATTAGAAAATCGAAGAAAATGTTTATCTCAGGGAAATTTCATATCAGAACAGTAATGTAATAATTTAAGTGTAAAACTAAGTAGATTAAATATGAAATAGAGCGATAGTCTTAGATTATGGGCTATTCCAGAGAAAGTTCATAAAGTTGCTAATCAGAGACGTGCTGATGTACAGAGTGCAACAACCAGCACTCAGAAATAATGTTAGGTAATTTTATCTTCTCTTGATACATTTCCATCTTCTGTTGGTAAATTTTCATCTTTATAAGTTGATTTCATGCAAGTTTAATTCTCCTAAGTATAGAATATTCAGATGTCATCCATTACATTACTCTCCCACTTCTATCTCCTTCAGTATGTTCTTGCTGTTAATGCAATACTATATGAACAGCTCCAATACCCTCTACATAAAACCTTGCTGCATAAACATTTCTCGCTGCTCTTCCTGGCTAAAATACAATGAAGGCGACCCCCTCCCCTCATAAAAGTAAACTGACACTATACATGTATGCAGTAATTCTAACTGGCATCATTAAACGTCAATATGTTATCCAATATAATGATACCTTCTTCAGTATTGTTTGTGATCGATGATGGTAGCTTCCAATTCCCCTTAAAAAGTTAATTTACTTTTCCCAAGCTCGAAAACACTCTTACAAGAGAAGATGGGAGACCAATCATATTTTCAGTACTGCAATTTGAAATCCAATGCATTTCACAGCTTATCTGTTTTCAATAGATGGGTTTAGTAGCCTTTTTTGTAGCTAAACATGACGTAACTAAACTCAGTCAAATTTCCTAGTTGTCATTACAGACACTATCCTTCCTCGACGATTTACTACTAAAAATCGGTCTTCTCTTAGGAGTCTTTTTCCTATATGCAGTTTTTTTATACAACAGCAATGCAATGCATTGAACAACTGGAAGCAATATCCATGTCGTGCTGAGTGGCCATTAAATGTAAGGGGAAATTCCACTGATTCACATTAAGAGCGAATTGTCGAAGAAACTAGATGATGAAGAGTGTCACTTGCGAGGCCCTCTGCGGAGGCCCCGGAGAAAAGGAGAAAGGGAAATATTTTTGGGTGAATTGAGAGAGAGAGAAAGATGTTAAATAACTGAGAACATTGAGTTGTTTATTTCGTTATACTTGTGGTGTAAATGTTTGTCTGAAACATATTGGATTTGGCTCAAAGAATAAAAGAAGAACTAGTTTGTTTGTATTCTTCGAGATTTTTTTTGGGATTACTTGGCCTTCCTATGTGCCCCTGGCTCTTGGCGTAGTTATTTTCAACAAAAGCCCTATCCTGTCTACTGTCTGTCTTATTGCACGAGCAGTGGTATGGAAGGGAGGGGGGCTCTTTTCTTCTATGTATCTTTATAAGAAGCTTTGAGGTTAATCCACAAAGAGAACGATGACGTTGTCCAGTAAACAACATATTTTTAATACCCGTTATCTTGTGAACTAACAATTTCTCGACAGCTCTTTGAATCTAAAATAGCTGTTTTAATAAAGAATGCTGATTCTTCTATGTTCTTATTTCCAAAGAAATTCCAGAGTTGGGGGGCTGCACCCTCCGCACCCCCTCTTCAACACCACTGTGCATGGGGAATTTTGAACAGTGAATTATGAATTACTTATGAAAATAAGCTCACTTACAATTAGGCAGATAACTATGTACCGAATTCTCAATCTCCAATAATTTATTACGAGTGGTAATACTATTCTTATCAAAGAAAGAGTTCACTCTTCACAAGTGAATGATAAAGTGCATTATACAGTGCCTTTGTATCATATGACTTATGTGGCCCCTGGGCCGAAATGGGGCAATTTCCCGTAGGTCTTGGATAGCCATGTGTTACACAATAGATTCACTGTTCCTTGTCTATGAGGTAGTTCTTATTTTTATCTGTCCAGTCATTGTTTGTGAGTAATCTGTTTCCATACAATTACCCATCAGATGCCATCTTATGGTGTAATCGCCCTTACGTAATAACCTTTTCTTTTTGCTGTGCCATGTGTCTACCATAAAATCCCAATGCTGCATTGTGTAGTTCAGTCGTCAGTAGAAGTGACAAGAAGAAGTTGTGATAGTGTAAGCCTTCCGTGAGTTTAAGTTGTCGTGAGCTTGAGTTAAAGTTGCTCTTCTCTTCGTTAACGTTGCCGTTGTCGTAGTATGGACTCGTAAGATGAGACATAGTTAAAGTCATTAATTAACGAAGATTTGCGAACTTTTTGTTATTAATCATTGTTATTCCTATTTCATTACTGCAAGATCCCATAAATATAACACATACTGAGAGAATGGTATTTTGCAGTCTTACTATCAACGTATATCTTTATATTTGATTCAAAGCCAACAGTGAGTTTCAGTACGTAGACAGAAGAATTGTTAAGCACCAAGACAAGGTCTGGGCAAAGAGAGTCTCCAGTTATCAAAGATGGCGATGGAAAATTAGCAAGGTCTGCAAGCAATGAGCTATCTTCTACAGATGAAAGGGTTTTGACAATATGTAGCAAGACAGAATAATAACGCCAGGTATATCTGCCATCTTGAAGATAGGAACTTCAACTTGAGATAACTTGGGACAGACAACAATGATAATACTGAGGCCATCTATATTACTAGCGTAGAATGAAAAGGAAATCTGTTCATACTGATCCCCACTTATTCCAATCACAAATCAGAACGTTCATAGCCAGGCTTGCAAACTTTCTCAGCAGACAATTTCGCATAAGATATTTTGGCGTCTCCTGTGAAGAGAAGTGGCAAATTCCTATAGCCGCAACTATTAGTTACTCACCCGATATGAAAGTATAGGATTGTGCAAAATCTCCATAAGTAGCCTGTGGCTTTACTTTGCTTCATATGTTTTTATAGGGGTCAGAACTTTTATTATATGTACAAAGACTAGGTAAACCAAGGTGTTAATTTGGGAAATTATTTATTAACTGCTTGTGTAGCCACATATGTATGCACTTATATGCTGTATATATGTATATATATGTATATATATATATATATATATATATATATATATATATATATATATATATATATATATATATATATATATATATATATATANNTATATATATATATATATATATATATATATATATTTATATATATACATACATACATAATATATACATATACATATATACCAGAAAACAAGCCACTTTTTCGTTGGTACTGGTTATGAGTACGCTGAAGATTCCATAAAGCGGATGAAACCAGCAGGAGTGAAAAAGTGGTTTACTTTCTGTTGTATCTTTGTTTTGTTTTTGAGTTAACGCATATAGTTTGATGTTATATATATATATATATATATATATATATATATGTGTGTGTGTGTGTGTG
>OLMO02000301.1:4533565-4550449 GCA_900291935.2 Cassiopea xamachana
GGGGGGGGGTGTTTTGACTATTTGACTACCTATTGTTGCTATAAAAAGTTCACGGAAAATACTGTGGCCATTTCTTTTGCAGCATGGCTGACTTTTGACCAACTTTCTTGCATTAATGAAAATATTGGGAGGGTATGAAGCCCCCAAGCCCCTCATAAGCAAATGACTGCTGTATGTAAAATACGATAGATGCTACTTGAGCTAGAAGAAAGCAGCAAAAATGTGTCAGAAATATTTTCCCTGCGAAGGAATCTTCAAACGAAACACGAATACTTTATGAAGGAGAACGCGACAGAACTCTCTAAAGCTGCCTGTGCTTTCTTGAAAAATCTCAGGTTGAGTTTCGTAATGTAATCAGTTCCAAGCAGCCCGCCTTCAATCTTCCTTTCCTTATGCCAATTAGCAAAGCATTCTTACTATGTAACAGGGGGTTGGAAAAAATTCTAAAATTTAATAAACAGGGGGATCGGAATTTGAGAAAAGGCTTTAAATAATTACAAAATGATGAAAAGTATAAAAACAAGTTGTCATAATGCGTAGAGCTAAAATATATACAGAAGCACTCTATTTTGCCTTGAATATTGGACGTGAATAGTACTAACAAAGAGATGGAATGAAATCAGGGGTTCATAAAAAAAGTAAATTTCCTTAAAATTAATTAACAGGAGTCCTAATAAGGTCCGGGGTTGGAAAACGTTGAAAACGAATACGAGCTGTAGTTTCTATAAATCGAGGTTTCTTGAATTCGATATTGCACCGATTAACTTAAAAGGAAAAATACAACTTGTATAACACACATTATACAATAATCACAAACACTGTTTCGAAAATAACAACAAAGGCCTAGCCTACTCCAATGCGCTCAGAACAAAGAATAAACTATACAAGCGACAACCAAATAACTGTAGTAAATAATACGATACATTATAATACCACAGACTTACCGAATATTTTCCCATATAGCCAAAACTACATAAATGTATGTGCATATAACTATATCACTTCACAATTTTCAACCAAAACAAGCATTCGATAAGCTGCACTATTATAATGTCAAGCAACTCCCTAAACACACAAAAAGACGTACGTATCACGCTTTTACAAATTAATCATAAGAACACGCAACACGGGACTATCCATAACAAAACACTCTGGCAAAACTCATTAAACAACGAAACAATAGACAAACAACAGCCTAACAAGTAACACAAATGTTTACAGGCAAACCGATACGCAAACAAGAAAACAAATAACTAAATAATCAACAAAACACAATAATTAGGTGATAACACGAGCCAAGAAGTTATGTAGCTAGTGCCTCAAAAGTCAACCTCTTTTTGAAATTTGAATATCGCCGCGCCGATTGGCCTATAGTCACGTGCATTTAGCTAAATCATTATGCACAATCATTTATCTTTACAAAGAAGCTTTTTGGTGAAAAATACCTATCTTAAAACAAAAACGAATGCCTATCAAAGTCTTTTAACAATAAATTTTCATTTCTCTTCAGGTCAAGTACGACTTATCTGCATGCAAAAATTAGCTTGTGCGAAATGATCTGTTAAATTTCAAAAAGGCGAACAAAGTTCTCGCTCTGCTTAATTGTGCAAATTAACTCTATAAGATTTTTCATACTTTAGATTAGACATCAACAAGCTAAAACTACACTGATCAAATATGCCCGTAGTGGCCAAATTTGGCTCGTGAGCATTACAATACCTATAGATAGTAGATAAAAATTGGTAGATGGCTTTTCTCGTCAACGTTAGGTACGTAAATTGAAGGAAAACATTTTGTAGGGGGATGAAAAACTCAAAATTTCCCCCACACTCCCGGTATTTCCGTGCCTGATCAAAGCATTCAAAGTCATTGGACAACTTTGCTTTTTATTCCAGTAGAATATATCACGAAAGAAGCCAGTTTTATTAAGAAAATGTATCAAACTAAATATACAAAGTATTTACTGGAAAAAGGAATAAAATCTGAATATAAATATATATACAGATACATATGTACAGTTCGATATAAAAATTCTTATATATTATGTGTAAAAATAATTTCGACTAACTTAACTGATGCTTTAGAAAACTAGAAAATGCAATGAATTTATTAAATTGTTTCACTTAAGCAACTAGATTCTTAAAACAGAAAATAAAATCAAGCCCAAGCATCTATTTTTTAAATAGTAGTCTTCCTGTTGGGAAAGGATCAGTTGAAGGCTATTTCAGTTACAAAATGAGATAGAAACTCAACGTCAATCAAGTGTAGTCATAAATCATTAAAAAGTTTTCCAAACTGTCCATACTGTACTCTGAATAGATTGCTTTTCATTGTGCCTACAATCTAGAAGCGACCGTAGAAAAATTGTGTCAATCTTCAAGCTCACATCATGTAAATTAAAGTTACATACATTGCACTCCATTTGCGGCATTATCACGTGCTATCAGGGGTGCAAATTAGGGGGTGGTGGATTCGTCATCCACAATGTACCATCAAATGGTCTTTTATTAGACAAAAAATCAGTTCATGACATGTTGTGTTGATAAATGGCTGTCCAGCATATATAGCAAACATGAGGGTGACGGACGTGGCACTTTGCTCGGTGCTCTCCACACCATTTAACTGATATTTCTAAATGTGCTCTTTTGCTTTACGTCTTGTATCGTAATAAGAGCCTCACTCTTGATCCAATAGTTGAGTGAGCTTGGAAGCCCAGAACTTCTTCTGTGTCTAAGATTCTGGAGACTATTTGTTGAGAATATTGGGTAATTTGATTAACTAGATGGATATGCAAAAGCATCAAATTTTATATTTGTCAGCGAACTAATTGCCTCAAAATCTAATATACCTTTTTAAGCACAGAGGCAAAAACCTAACAAAAGGCGACATATTTTCCTGTATGTTGCTGGAAGCAAATTTGAGATTAACAAATAGGACGAGAACAACGACAAAGAAACCCTGATTCCGAATTTTCGATGATCTATCACTATCGGATCGTCGAAAATTCGGAATCATGGGTTTTTTTGTCGTTAAACTCGTCCTATATCTATATGCATTACGAATTATCTCTATACTGCTCCATAGCTTTAAGCATGCAAGCATAAGGGACATTTAATCGATGATTCTGGAGATATAACATCACCGAACAGGAACCCATGATGGTTCGGTTGCCATTTTGCATACAGCGTGGTACAGTTGATTTAAAGTTGTTTCCATATCACTGATCGTTAGGACTAGATCAAAGTAGTGACCATAACTGTTCTCAATATCATCTGAATCTATTGATATTTTATAAAGCTCTTCTTCCTGAAATAAAGATATATAATTCATACATAAGCTCCACTTCAAAGCTGTACTTCCAAGTTGATAGTTACTTTTCATAAACGGCAATAGATAATATAATATCTGATCAACGCCTTGGATAATACTAATCTGAAAGCTGCTAATTACATGTGCTCTAAACTAAACTACTAATTTATGATGACTAAATATGGATTTAAAATATTATAGATACTAAATTATAAAATATGTTTCTCCTGATAATTATTCCCAGACAACAGTTTACTTTTGGGCATCTAATAGTAAGGGAGCATAAGGAGGGGGTTGAAATTTTGGTAAAAAAGCACCACTTTCGGGTGTTATTAAATGGAAATTGGAATGGATTTTCGATTATCAGTGTAATATGGAGGGGATTGTTAGTCAATCAAGAATATGGGCACTTAAGAAATTTAAAATTACTGCAATTAGTCAATGCCAAAAGGTGAAGTAGATCAACAATTAACAATCTCTCTGCAATTTCTAAAAGAGAGTTCTCTGTCAATAGCAGTGTAATATCTGCAGCGGATATAATAGAAATAGGCCTGCGTGTTGATTTTGAAATCATGAATCAACTTGATTCTCAAAAAAAATAATTAGCTTTTTACAATGAAATGAATAATCACGTGATATGACAAATGAATTAATTAGCATAACATTATAAGCAGCTACATTTTGACCGTCTCCATAAGTGTGTTTTTTGTACCTGTTGTGATTAACATTTATCTGCTTTGATGTCCTTCTTGTTAGCATTTATTTGTGTTCACAAAGCAATTGCATTCTATTTATCCTTTTTAGAACTTTTAAATTATTAGTTGGGTTGGAATGTTAATTATCTGAGGGAGTTGGATTTTCAACAAAATTGTTTAGTTGAGGA
Source organism: Cassiopea xamachana (assembly GCA_900291935.2). Taxonomy (NCBI): domain Eukaryota; kingdom Metazoa; phylum Cnidaria; class Scyphozoa; order Rhizostomeae; family Cassiopeidae; genus Cassiopea; species Cassiopea xamachana. The sequence goes on from OLMO02000301.1 coordinate 4,537,758, forward strand.
TGTTAATAAATGGAGGTGGGTGGTGAAATTTTCAAAAATTTGCAATCGGGCGCTCCCTTATTGTTAGGTTCTCAAGAGTAATCTTGTTAATCACAAAATACATGTAGCCAGAGGTGACACTAGTATCAATTGAAGCACATTTTACAAACGAAAATCTATTGCAATTCATGACAAGTCCATTTTGACAAAGAACCAATATTAATTCTGCTGCTTGCGGACAAATGTTCTCATTAACTATAAATACAGTTAGATGCTACAAAGCTTAAAGAACATAACTAAAAACATAAAATTTATGTGCCTTTTTTGACTAGAGTTGCTTAATCTGCAAGTGTTGTGAAGTTGGGTCAGGGTATAAAGGATTGGCCGAAAGAAAGACTGTGCTCCTATTTTCATAATTATATACAAAACATATAATTTCATAGCTCCCTAATCTAGCGACTCTCAAATTTTCTCTTTACTACACGTGTGATAAATGTATTATAAAAAGGGATGTAATACTCAAGACTTAAGGGTCTGGGGCCAAGACTAGCACCCAGACCACTTCCTAACAGGAAGACATCATGTCTCACTGTACTTACACACTGACGTCAAGTCTTCGCAAACTACAAGTTCATGTTTTGCATTTGCTACTAACACAGCAAGAATGCCTCCCAACCAAAGCAGTTTTGATACATATTCACATAGAAAATTAAATCAACTTTTGAAAGCAAAATACTGAGCTCTTGGCATCCTTTAATTTTCTATGTGCAATAAAAAAGATTGTCAGCTCTGATCATTATATATCTTATTATACGACTAAATAATTCAGAACGTACAGTACAGACATTTAATAACAATTTCATGCTAAAAGGAGACTTTGTGGTACATGCTTTTTTCCCAAGGAACCTAGCTCAAGGACTAGTTCCAAAAGTGCTCAAATGCTTTGGCCATCTCCAAGTAGGTTCCTTATAAACTGATTCCTTGTAGAAAAACGGGGTATATATTATATGACGGAGTGTTCATTATATACAATGGGGAATCTTGTCCAAAACATCATCTTACCCAACCTTGAGTATTTACACCATCTTATTTTATCAGACTTCTTTCATACAACTGAATTCTCTTAGGTACCAACCTCATTAAACAATGAACAGTCCCTTATGACAAAGAGGCTAGGACCTAGATTGTACAACTACGCCCTTAAGTATAGCTACGTCCTTAAGAACAACTTTGCCCTTACCGTAAAAGCTTTCTCTTCAAACAGAACATTCCTCTGACGCAAATTCAAGTATTGATTCAACAAATCAATATCTGGGGCCTTGATGAAAACCACAAATGGATGGATGTCAGCTCCACAGACAACAGAAATGCACTGCAACAAGAAACATGATGTTTCAGAAAGCCAGAGGTGACCTAAATTTGTGCAAGTTAAGGCTAAGGTTAAAACCGGATAAATTCCTATCAATTTTGATGTAACTAACTTGATATATACTCGATCTACTAAATATCTCATGTTTCGATGGACTAGGGTTTTTTAACGTGCAATTCCACACAAAATGTGCAGGTCTAAATATATTTGTGCAGTTCTAATCAAAAGAACTGTGCAATTCAAAAGTTTGCTATTCAGTGGCCCCAGGGTGAAGAAAGTAAATAGCAGTAAAAATGATAGATTTAGGTATAAAATGATAGGTGAAGCACGACGAGCAATGGAATTGTTAGAGGAAGTAGCATTTATCTACCGATTTTCGCTAAAAGCAGACAGCTCAATACCACTTGCAGTCAGGATTTGATTCTTCAACACACAGCATCGCTGGATTTTATGTGCAGTTCTAACTTTTTGTTAAAAAACCCCTGCGATGGACAAACACATTCCTATTCTGCAAGCTCTTGCTTGCAAGCTTAAAAAATCATTCAAGTGTTCTATGTGTCCCTAGGGGCGGGCCACCAGTCACCACAGACTAGGGAAATTTAAGTGGGCAACGCCCGTTTTAAAGACCACGCATTTTGCCAGGCACATGCATTTCACTGTAAGAAAGTGACTCTCTTACTACTTCAGTACGTAAAGACACGATGCAAGCGTGAAAAAGGCAAACGGAATGCAGCAAAGTAGAGTTATATGCTGCTAAAGGTCTCCTACCCACCCCTAACATTGTCTCCTCGAATTTCGATGAAATAGAAAAACCACGTTGGAAAAAACTGGGGGACACACCGTTAAAATTCTTTGACACCGCTCATTGTTGGTTCCTTGGCAACACTAGCCCCCCAGCAATTCCTCTCTGGCGCCACCACTGTGGCACCGCTACTGGAGCCCAAATGGTCAGTCAAAACGCTGCAGGACCTCTTCCCTGAACAATTAATATAAATTGGGAAACGTGACTGGCTCTGTAATTCCGAAAGTTGGCCAAAATCGATAACAAATTTCGTAATGTGCTACGCAATATCAAAATATATGTCAAAGATAATAGCATACTCCGAAAGCATGTGAAAATATAGTTTTTCTACAGAAAGAGAGATCACCTAGAAAAGCGTGTTTCTGAGACTAAGAATTTAGAAAGCTGGGAAGGTCATATCAGTGATTAAGAGATAAGAGTATGCAAACTGTCGTTAGGAAAACAGCCCAGCGGTGTGATGACGTATAAAATAAACGTACTACCAAGGTTGTAAGAAGGTGCGGTATAAAAAGTCAAAGCCTTGAGAAAATCTTTAGAGAATACAAAGTTCCAAAGTTTAGTTTCTTTACGTGTCACAAGTCGATATTTCCTCATCCACTGCAAGCTTTCTGTTGTTGTTGTTGTTGTTGTTTACTTTATTTTGAGTAGACTGTTATACCTAGCTTTTTCAGCTAAGTTAGGCCTACTATGCATGCCGCATCCAGGCATGGGGTTCCTAGTTTAACAAAGATAATGGTAATCTATCCTAGCCAGTCTATGCCAGTAAAAGGTAAGAATACCTTTTAAAAAATCTAAACATCACGCTTTGAAAAAGTCAAGAAACTTGAGGCTCAGACAATCTGAGGCTGCGTAATTTGCCTATAAAAAAGCGCATAGTAGGAAAGACATCTCTTACTTCCGGATTCAAATGAATAACACATGTTTTCCCACTGTTTGTAATTTCTTTAAGTGAATCGATACTTATTCCATACAAATGGTTCTTCACTACTTTAACATTGATGAAGGCATTAGAGCGAATCCCTTTTTCCATTTCGGCACGAGTTATAACTTGGTAGTCGGATTTTTCGTGGTTTTTCTTTGAACGAGTGGTGTCTAGAAGAAAAGTGTAAAATCAAAATGGATAGGAAATATTATTGAAACAACTGGAATAAGACAAAAAAAGGATCTTTTAAACGATCCCAACGGTACTTACAGTAAACTGGTGAAACAAATTTTTCTGGATCAATGCTTATTAAGCTTTGAAGAAGATCACCACATCCCAAGGCCGAAACACCTAAAATATTTGCAAGAATTTTACCACAACGCAAATGAAAGTTTATAATTGCGCATGCATTTGTCCAGGGACGTCGGAGCGATATTGGGGCAAGGGGACAACAGGAACAAACGGGCATCGAATAGCATAGGCACCTCTTTGGGACACCTCTTTGGGACATTTTTGTTCCATCCTTTAGCAGGAGCTAAATTTTTCATAATCATACCTCACTCACAAATAGTTCTCTCTTTCAATCATATATTGCTTATTTATATAGCTTATTTGATCTCAGTTGTAGCATATAAATGTTCAAAAAGGATTCCATTGCATTTCAAAAAGGGCACTTTTGCTCCCCCAAGTGAAAGACAGGAGGGGAGCTTGCTCCCCTCTGCCCCCCTCCCCGGGGTGCCTGTATTTGTCCATCTCAATATGGAAAATGTAATAGATCGTAAATGAGAGGTATTATCATCAATCTCAAAGTGTTTTATATTTGAGATATTTATACACTCCAAGTAATATTTTAAAACACACAGTAACAATCATTTACATACACTGTAGGATGCACATAGATACAGTGATATTCATATCAAAGAAAATAATTGAGAGTACTGAATATCAATTAATGCACGATTCTTATAAGGAGTATGCCTAGAAGAAGTGTGAGGCTGTAATTAGGTATTATTACGAAATGTTTAAGAAACACAGGCAACTTGAAGAAACTGTTTAAAATGTTAAAAAAAACTGAAAGAAGCTGTTTTTACTTTTTTATGCTTAATTGTAGGAGGTTCTAATTAGCAGGAGGGTAGATATCTTTCTAAATTTTCATAAAGTGGAGGGGTGTTAATAAAATGACCCACCGGGAAAATCGCAAAAACCCTGAAAGAAATTGAAGAGTTGATGATCCCACCAGATGGTGTTGAGCGAAAATTGGTTGGAATGGTAGACAGTGTTCCATCTAACAAGGGTTGTGAAGTGCTGGATAGAGAGTTGACTTATGAATACTGAATGGGATGAAAATAACAGTGAAAATTTTGCTGATAGTGATGATGCCCACATCTTGCTAAAATGGGGGGGGGGGTCATTATAAAATGCTATGAAGGGTGAAAAATTTCAAACAGTCAAAATGACCTAAAATTAAGCATAGAAGAGTACAAGAAAATGTCTGATCAAACTAGAAATAAAACAGAAACATCCACTTCACGCCTCACAATGCAAACCCACGCAAGCAAAACGCACGCACACAGCGCACGCATGCAAAACCTGAACATCCTTTTTTGCATCACAGTTGCCTAATTTGGGTTCTTTTGTCATTGGAAGTCTTTTGAACTTAAGAAACATTAAAGGCTGGATTTGACGAAATATAAAGAAACATCTACGCTGAAGCCAGATAATTTGCTTTTTTTTTTATAAAAAAACGTGCAATCCAAGTCCTTAAAATGAGATAAGACGATGCAATAACATTATAGGAAAGCAAAGAAATATTGCATTTGAAGGGAGGCTGCAAACAGCGAATAAGAGGCGTTACTAAAATGGAAGCTGCCAGAGAAGTTAACAGACAAAGAAGATAAAACAAAACCACAACACTGCAGCAGAAGAAAAGAAAAGAAATGGCGTCAAGAAAGAACATAGACTATATAAAACAAAACAGGACACTGTTGCAAATAGATAAGGAAACTGTAAAAATGAAATCATTCAATTAGCAAACCAGCTATCACTATTGGCCTTGGTCTGTCAAAGTCAGCCATCTTCTGCGTCACTTCCTCATAAATTAATATTTCTTCACTGTGTATATCTAGAAAGGAAATTAATCTAAAAAGCACAATGTTAACTTTGTTCTATCAAAAATAGCTATTTTGCTTGGAAACATAATAGGATACAAAATATATATGTAAAATGATATCTATTTCAAAGGTGTTTACGTGCAGCCAACGCAAAAATTTACAAGTTGTGGAAAGATGTTAATGTGCATTCACCTTTTGTTGGTTGATATTGTATTTTCTTAGATTTCTTTTTGGTTCCCTTGCTGGTTGGTGACAGAGATCTACTAGCGTTCCTATCTCTTGGTGAAAGAGATCGCAATGAAGCGTCTAGAAAGTGTAGAAAGAAACAACGCTGATTGAGGAGAGAAGTAGAGGTTAAAAGCTGAAGAACTCAATGTTTCCCTAGTCACTTGTTCAAATTACCTGATCACGTGCTTAATTTCTTTGGAGCACAGAGATGCAGAGAGCCTTTCCAAACCGAAGGTGAATAATGCAGAAGAATTCCAAGTTTTGGATACTCTACTTGTCAGTATCCAAAACTTGAAATTCTTCAGCATCTATCCTGGAAAATTCAACAACTCGAAGAGTAATACTATGGAAAGCAGTATTCAGCAACTCTTGGGTTCCGAATAAGCGGGGGGCCTTATAAGCAGGGGGGTTGGAAAGTTTTTCTAGATGAAATAAGCGGGGGGTCGGAAGTGTGGGGTAACTGTGCAACAATCTGCACAAATACAAAAAGTCCCGATCAACATCACAGCAAAAATACTTTTCGGAATCTTGCCACATATATCTTATTCATTATTTGGGTACCTCAACAAAAGTTCCAAACTTTTTGCAGGTTTCTTCTAGAAAAATTGAAAATCTAGAAAGCATGGGGCCATAATAAGAGAGAGGGGGATGGGAAATTTTTCGAAAAAACAAGCGGGGGGACGCTTACTCAGGACCTAAGAGAAAGTTTAAGTAAGAGAGGCGTTCACGAATTCTCAAGGAAGTCACCAGCTTCAAAACAGTTGTTTACTGGTTTGGGCGCTAACTAATTCCCAAATAGCAATATCAAAAAGTGGAAGTCCTTTCCCGCGCCCTATGACGCATAGGGTGGGGCCTATCTCCGTTTCTATAGCCTTAGGTCACACGTCTGCGATTGCAGTGAAAGCTACAGCGGGGGGACTGGTCCCCTGGTAGCTCCGCGAGTTTAACTGTCCCACTCTATTCTCATATGTCGAGCGACAGACGAGAAGGTAATGAATCCCATTTTTAACATCTTTGGTATGACTCAGCCGGGGCTCGAACCCACGACTTACCGGTTGTGAGGCAGATGCTCTACCACTGGGCCATCACTCCGGCAAATAGCAATATACGTACAGTAAAATCAAAACACCAGTTAGCACACGCAAGCAGAGATAAGAAACTGCAATCATGGTGCAACCACGAAACGTCATTTTTGCTATACAGCTGTATATTGAATATTACAGTCAGCGAAATCTATCTTCATAAGAAAAGATTTATGAGCAAAAGACATGATACAGTTACATAGTACATTATTTAAACAAGAAACAATTTTTCAAATTTACCCAGTTCGCTACCAGAGAAACTATCACTCGGACTCCATAGCTTCAATGCAAGACGCCTGAAAGTGTTACAGATGTACCTCACTATACCGTTCGCAAATATTCTGGCAATTAAGTAAACCTTAGATGAAGCGCCTTAGAGCTTTGGGCATCACGAATAGATTTGTTAGTTTAAAAAAATACAAAATTGGATGACACCAAACGAAACCAGTAAAAAACATATTACTAATAAATATGCACAAACAATAACGACAAGGATTTATTTTGCGACTAGTGAAAATATGACAGGAAATTACGACAGCAAGCAAACAGACTACTGAAATATTTCATAGCAGAAGAATTCACAGCTCGTTACTTGGGATCCTTTCACACTAGCTAGCTAAAGCTGCACCCTAGACCTAGCTACCATTACTTGGGCATCGCTGTCTAAATTCATTTGGATAGAAGTAACTACGTTAGAACACTAGCAGTCCTAGTTTTTGAAAGTGCAGAAATAACTAAACCAAATCCTCTAAATTCCATGTGAACGTTGAGAAGTAGGAAAAGTGTGCAATCTCTTACTTTTCTTGGGTCTGGCGGCTTGGGATGATGCCAGTTCTGCCATCTTTCGAGCCATATTTTCGAGCCTTAAAGAGAACAATTCAAAGCTATTCAAAAATGCTCCAAAACTAATACCTTGGTCTTGTCTTCCACATTATAAACTCATCTAATAGATTGTAGTAGCTCACTTGAAAATTGTAGAACTACAATGTGATAGTGTAGTCACTCAAGCTGTGTATACACCTATGTCGGATCTTTCTGAAGTGTGAAGAATCAGTCTTGCACTTATACCAATATAAGTGATGAAGTAGTGGTTATTCAGGGGGGCAAGGAGGCAAAGCGTTCCCGATGTGTCACCTGGTCCGTAAAGTCTCTGCAGCATCACTTGACCCAAGGCCAAATGCACGAATTTGTTATAAAAAACCACTTGCTTGCTTGAAAATAAATTGTCTTATAAACTTTCTCTTCGAAAAAGAGCTCGTACTCGGAAAATACTCGACTACTTCTAAAATATTCGGCAAATTTAGTACCTGTGCCCCCTGATTTTTTAGCATTGGTGTGGCATGGGACTATGAAATCTTCTAAATCCAACACGAACTTGGTCAATCGGGCTACATGACGACTGAAGATGACACCAGTGGTAACTTTGGGAAGACTTTTTGGATATATTCACTGTGTACTAAGATTTGTCTGTGAGCCAGAGAGCCAGCATGCAGTCTTGAAAAAAGCCACATCTGGCTCGCGTGAAAAATGACAAACCAATAAAACTCATTAAGACTTAGCAACTAATTTACGCTCCACAATACTACGTTCTAAGGCCGCTACTTCATTCTCTACTTTTCTATGAAAAAGCAGAGAATAAACCAGCGGTCAGGAACCTAAGGCTCGCGAGCCAGATTTGGCTCTTCAAGACTGCATCTGGCTCTCTGGCTCGCAGGCAAATCTTAGTACACAGTGTGTATATCCAGAAAGTCTTCCCAAAGTTACCACTGGTGTCGTCTACAGTCGCCATATAGCCCAATTGGACAAGTTCGTGTCGAATAAGAAGATCTTGTGGTCCCATGTGACACCAATGCCCAATTGTATGGCTCTCATGGAAACCCATTTCAAATATACGGCTTTCATAGCTCTCTCAGCCAAAAAGTCTCCCGACCCCTGGAATAAACTGTAAAATGATGAGCTGGATTGTAACAACCTGCCACCACTTTGGCTCATTGACATCAATGATTTCCAGGATATCGCCTCGTGTGAACGGAAGTCCGGCATCTTTGCATGGAATATGAGGATCCTCCAGCGGATTGTAACTGAAATAGGCCCGCATGAATACCTGAAAGTTCAGATAAATGCACGTCATATTGCATGAGAGATAGAAACACAAACCACAGCACTCTATACCTCACAAGCACAGCAAATATATTACTTTCAAGAGTTTCTAAAATCATTAATATGCTTGCTGATCAACAACATGTGAAAATTATGATACTGGCCTGATAGTTTCGCCATAAATTCAGACATACCTACTTTGGTACATCTTCATATACGAATGCTGCCTACTTTTGGAATTGAAGAAATAATCAAAGACTTTGATGAAAAGCTGATTGAGAAGTAGATGATCTCTAGAACTGGAGGAAAGGTGTGCTTCTGTGTAATGCACACTAATTGCTCTTAAGATATATCATGGCGGAGCAGAGAGGGTAATGACATACATTTTGGTGTTGACTTCAGAAGCAAGATTAGACACCAACGTAAATATAAATTTATGTACAAATGGTCAAGTCAAAAAGTAATGCTTATGTTTCATACTATGAAAGGGCAAAATTATTGTAGTGAAATACTTTTCTTTAAACCACGTGTACAAGTGAAGTGCTAGATATAATTCTTAAGATTTATATGTTGTAGAACAGCGTAAGCTATCATATTCTAAAAAGAAAGCTTATTATACGAGTGAGAGTTTGATAAAAAGAGATTCACAAGAGATGGGAAGTAAAGCTTCCCAAAACAGCCTTACGCAAAACATGAGGACAACATCTTGCAGTAAAGATGTAATAAAGCTGGAAGGAATCTTACTCTTTCGCTCTCTTCTTCACCATCAGTACTATCTTCCGCAGCAACAATTGTGAATTCAACAGTATGTGAATGTAGTCCCTGAAAATGTACTTCCTGTTTACTTACTGAAGGGTGAAGAACACACAAGTACATATACACAAACCAACATACATACACGTATTTTAAATCCCATTTATGGGTGTGTACTAAAGCAAGATAAAATTGGGTTACCAGAAGTGAAACAACGCCATCAAGTGATACTCCGTGTGTTTCAATTCCATTGACTTCTAGAATTTCATCTTGAGGGTGCAGCAATCCTTTTAATAAACAAACAAAATCAAACAAAGAAAAAGCTCAAATAGTGGAATCTGATCGATTTCATAAGAGACTTTAAGAAGGTATTGCAGAAGAAAATGTTATTCGAGTTGGCTTGACTTTTACTGGAAGGAATGAGTTGATAGAAGCATATATGTTGAGTTAGCGTTTGCTGCTTAAAAGAAATGGATACAGCAAACATCCCCAGAAAGAAGGCAAAAGCAAGAAGATCAACCCTTTGGACATAAGAAAGAGTCTGAATTCTGTTTGCTTTTACTTCTCTGCAAAGACATACACACAAGTGCTAAATAATTATTGTTTGTACCTGTTCGCTGAGCAGCGCCCCCATGAAATGTTCTTGCAACGACGATACGGTCCGAAAATTCATGTCGCTTTATGGTTGCACCCTAAAGAAACATTGCAAATATGTTACTGACTTTGACAACTCACTTCAAAGTAAAAAGTCATTTGGTTGCAATTGCTTAAGTACTTGAATTATGTACTTGAAGCAAGAGAAATGCCATACACTCTGGTTCTACGATGCAAAGTAATACTGTATAGACCTCAGCAGAAGGTCACGACAAAAAACACTATGATGGTTCATTTTTCCTCACTTCATCGACTGAACCAGAACTAAGACATTGCCACAGTAGTTTTCAACATTTTCGGTGGAGCAGAACCCCAAGGATGTATTCCAGTGGCTCGAGGAACCCCTGTTCACACATCTGCACAGTAGAGTTAAAATTTACTGTTGATCATAGCACTTTTATAACTTCTGGTGGAGCCCCTGGACTGTGCTGGTGGAGCCCCTGGACTGTGCTGGCGGAGCCCTAGGGTTCCGGCGAACCCCTGTTGAAAACCACTGCATTACCAGAGTCTTAAGATATAACCATGTGAAGACCGTAACTTAAACTAGACTTGAAGACATACCTATAACTAGGATATAATTGCGAGTACATTTCATGGTAGTGGTGATGTAGTGTTCATGAAAGTGCTGTATTAAAATTGCACAGTTGAAATAGTGTCCATTTGCGAAAGCAACGATTTGGCAGCGTATAAAAGCAGCCTTAGACAATGAATAGTGGACCAAATTCCAATAATCAAATGTGGTATTTAGAAATAACCAAGCAGTGGGGCTGCCGGGAAGGCTGTAGCTTCTATGCTTTCTTTGAAAAGCAAGGAGACTTGCCCTTACGTTAACAATAATTACACCCTAGTTCGGCCAAAAAAAGTTCACTGATCAGCGACCTCTTCTTTCTAATAGAAAAGTTGTATGTGTAAATATCCCCTCTGGGCGCTATTGGGGCTATGGGTTATTTCTGCAATTTTCCTTTTCCTCATCACAAGAAATACATTTCGATAAGACTTTGAAAAAAAGATCTTCATGAAAGCTATGAAAATCTCTATTAGATCTAGCTGCTATATCTTCTGTCGTTGATATAAGCCTTGGACTAATCCAGAACTTCAAAATAGTCAACTTCCCTATTCGCTTATATGTATCATCTGACTGTTTCTGCTTCATTGATATTATGATGTTGCAAGTTCTTTATAAGTAGGTAAATTCTACACTTCCATGTATCTTGAGAGTTATATTGCTTTAATTATTTATAAACACTATAAATATTCAATGAAGTTTCGAATTAAGAAATACAATTTTCTTCACATCCAGCTAGCTTTATTAAAATGTTCAAAGAACTTGCTATTGCAGATCAACATCTGATCTACATTCAAAGAAAGACATCCACCATCACCATCACGTCTACATATTATATCGTTTGCAGAAAAAGACAAGATTGGACCAAACCTGATTTGTCAATGCTTTAGTCTCGTTTTCTGGTTTATTTCTAAAACCACAAGTAGCTAATTGTAAGCTACTCGAGCGTAATAAAGCTTTAATTTATAAAGTAAAAATGTGGAATACAATATAAAGCTTCAAAAATATTATTGTAGTAATTGTTGGTCATGAAACTATCAATCATACCAAAGGCTCGTTTGGATCTTTATCGATCTTTACTTTTCTTATGCGTTGTAATAATTCTTCATCAATGTCAGCCTTTCTTCTAACAAGCCTCTCATCCGCGATTAGGTCATGTGTTGCTAAAAGAGCCTGGGTCAAAGAATGACAAGAACATTATCTCTAAGAAAAACAAGTGGAATAATTCACTCAACAGATTCTAAAATGCTTTCCATAACATGAAATTTTTCAAGTAAATAAGTCTGAAATAAACAAGCAGATGGAAAGGAGGGTAATTGTTGCTAATGAAAGATTTTTCAAAAAAAATCATAGACAACACTATGTCATAATAACAGAATATAGCAATAAAATAATAACAATAGTGTAATAATTATAGTAAGTTAAAGGTAAAAGTAGTCCCGAATAGTTTAGTACCTAGGTGAATGCCTGCTAGCGAGGACATTTATTCTGAGCCATCGGAATGTGAGGTAGGTTGGCCAGCTCCTTTCCTCGCTGCCTTTATCTCCCAATAATTTTTTTTTTTTTTTAAACTTCTCATATGGATATATCATTAACTAAATACAATAATACACCTCTCAAGTACATGGCAGTGTAAAATTGGCTTGCTTGTATAGAGCATAACACAAATTGAAACAAAAACAGTGGAAGTAAGCGAACAAGGAAAAGGGAAATTAAATAGTTAAAAGTTCAGGGTTAGTCCAAGGCTTGTTTCGACGACAGAAAATGTAATAGCTGGATCGAATAGAGATGTTCATGGCTTTCATTATAATTCTTTTAGTGATTTTCTTATCAAAATGTAACTCTTGTAGTAAGGATAAAAGAGAATTGCAGGAAGAACCCATAACCCCAATAGCACCCATAGAGAGATTGACGAACACAACTTTACTATAAGAAAGAGAAAGATCATTGATCAGTGAACTATATTTGGCAGCTTTACGATCGCTATTGTTCTGTATATTTGTTTCAAAACCGAGAGTAAGCTCAAGGATGTAAAGTATCCTTTCGTCTATAAGAAGAAGAAGGTCTGGACGCAAAGAATCACCCGTAATCAAGCATGGAGATAGAAAGGAAGGTAGATCAGCATAA
>OLMO02000301.1:4558517-4597981 GCA_900291935.2 Cassiopea xamachana
CCCCCCCCCCCCCCCCCGGAGGATGTGGCCCATGGTGATACATAAGAGTCTTAGTACAGATATGTTCTAACGCAAAATTTGCGACATATTGCTTACACATCTTATATAAAATCTTCCTCTTCCACAACTGCTGTTATGTATAAAATACTTGTAATTTTTCTCAGCAAATCATATAAATTATTCAAGCAGTTGTGTGTGCCTATGCACAACTAAGCAAACACTGCTTCTAACCTTCGTACGCAAGCCTCATCAAGCCAAAATACTAGACAGCAGTTCAAACTTACTATTGTTTTCTTTGTTCTTCCTAGACATCTCTATGCACTAGTTAAATGTTTTGACTCTTCCGGCTAAATTTAACGCTTCTTTTTCAAGTACCTGCTAAATCAAAGTTTACTGACTTTCAATTTTCAAAAGAAATTAGCTTTTTTGAATTGAGTTGAATGTAAACAAAATTCAACTGCCCAGAATCAGCCTCGTAATGAATACCCACGTATACGACCACAACATTTTTTATAAGAAACAAACTCTCTGCCTTCAGCCTTCGGCCAGTATATTTCTTAACATTTCGTCAAATCCAGCTTCGAACATTTCTTGAATGTTTCTAAACTTTTACAGACTTCTAATGAAAATAACGACCCAGATTAGGCAACTGCCAGGCATGAAAATGGATGTTCAGGTTTTGTGAGGCATGAAATGGGAGTTGCTTCTGTGTACTGTCTAGTTTGATCAAAAAATTTCTTGCAAAAACAATTTGTTTAAGATATTATTTGAAACTCAGTCTGCCTGTGTTTTTAAAAATACTTCTCAATTTTTTTTCTAATTTCAGCATTATGTTTCTTATAGACCTGCTTCTTATGAAAAACGTGTATACCAACAATGCATATCATATATCTTTTTATACTTTTTACTCCTATAACTTTAATACTTTTTTAAAAGAACAAAGCTTACAAAAATATTCAGACTCAGAATCGCTCAGGTTCAAGAATAATGTAAGAATAATGCAAGGCTCAAGCTTCATTAAGACTTGAATTTTAGCGTATTCGTGTTATAATATTGCTTGTAGAGTAACTCTTACATGTAGATACAATATTTATTATTCTGTTCCACTTCTGTCATCATAACAGAAGTTGAACAGTGTTATGCTTTATGATGAAGTAAGGCATTGTGGGAAATATAGACTCTCCCGTCTCGCTAGTTCTTTTTATTTTGCTGCACCACAGAAAAGACTTTGAAGAAAAACACAAGGGTTCTCAACTCAATCACATCTGATCCCATCTAACCATCTAACTTCGATCAATTACAGCATTTACATACAACTTATTAAATTACTACACTACCGCGGTATCATACAACGCCTACTGGGAACCCCTTCGGTGGCGCTAAGTCCTCAGGGGTCACCAGAAGCTATGACGCTGCTAAACTGCGCTGCAAAGCGTACCGCAATTAACAAAATATAAGTGATAAATCAAATTGATAACAGAAATCATACATAATAATAATGATAAGTATATGCGCGCTGTACGGTTTCCCAATAGGCATCAACAAATATTAGAAGATGTTCCCTTGATTTTCAGGCAAATTTACCCCTGTAGTGCTTAAGAAGAATTCAAGAATAATCTAAGGCTCAAAACTAAAAACTATCAAGAGCAATGAATGTATGTAAATTGTGTGATAGTAATTGTTGTGATTGACGTATGTAAATAGTTTATCATTTTCCGGTTGCCTCTTGTGGGGTCCATTTTTTTGTAAGTGCACAGTGCCATCTTATCTTCGTTTTAATTAGAATTTGATGAGTGGATAGATGCCTTGACTACAGAAATAACGCGAATTCCTTAGTATCTCTGCCGAACCCGCGCGTATATTACACATTTGACCACTACTGTTACGAAAAAAGGTCACAGCAAACACTGCGGCAAACTCTCTTGCAGCATGGTTGACTATTTGAACAGCTTTCTTACTGTGAAAACAGCTAATGAAATGCTACTGAGTTCATTTCTCAGTACATCTCCAGTCAGGGACGTAAATTGTCTGGAATTTTTGGAGGGTGAAGAACTCAAAATTTCTGACTGATGAAGAGGACAATTATCATTTTGCATGAATCCCTTACTTTAATGAACATTTGTTATTATTTACTATTGACATTCACATTTTTATAAAGTCTATGCATACCTTCTCTTAGAAGATGGTGTTAGAAATTGGGGGTCTTTCTGCTTGCCCCCAAACATTTTTTTGAGATAGTGCCATCTAAAACGTCAGAAAACGCTCTTTTACAAGCTAAAATGTTTTTGCTTTCATAATTAAACTTCGCGCTAAGAAGGAGGAACTGGCTTTATCTAATTTTGAAGATTCAGAACGAAAAAGGAAAATGCTACTCCAAATTCTCTTTTCTGCTAATGTAAAACGGGATATTTTGCGCGAGCGGCCTGCACCAAGTGTAAACGCTAAAAGCGAATCAACACGGAAAAATCCATTGAACAGTCAAACCCAATCTTTAATACATGACATGTTAACGAACTTAGTTCGGCTAGATGACTTGCGTCCCTGCCATTGCACTCGAGTGTGTGTCCCCATTCTTCATTCTATAGCTACTTGTTCCTTGTTCCAACACGGATGCTACTAACAATACAATACAGAATGACAGCTGTATCGTAAAATGCGTAATTTCATTCCAGAATATCAAAAATAAGACAGTCTACGCCGGATTATATTTACATATTACCTTTGCAGTGGCAAGCAAGTTCAAAAGTTGTAGTGCTAACGTCTTACTCTACAAGTCCGTATAGTGTGTAAGCCAGGGCTTCCCAACGGGGTCCAGGTGGACCCCCAGGGGTCCACAGCGCGATTTCAGGGGGTCCACATAAAAATGCTATGAGTGCACATATGAGTGCATCTTATAAAACTTGATGCACTTTTCGTAAGTTGCTGGATGAAATAAATAAACGATGGCTAGTGTGGACTGTAACACATCCTAGTCGTACTCACAATACTGAGTAACACTAAGATTAAGTAACTTTCTATTAAGACTGCAAGTAGTATAATTAGCCATTTCTAATTTAAAATCCTGGCTAGGTCAGCGCCCTGGGGGTCCATGCCACTTTGAAAAAAAAATAGGGGTCCACGGCGAAAAAAGGTTGGGAAGCCCTGGTGTAAGCCATATATCTGTGGCGTGATGCTCCTAAATTCTAGACTGCGTAGAAGCAATTATTAAAGGATTAAGAATTGTAGCTTATAGCGCTTCTATACACAACTTCGTTCAATTGGTGGCCCAATGCCTCTTGCCTACGGTGTCCATGGGCCTGCAACAATTTTATTTGGATTTGAATCATTGCTTCAGTGTTTGCGAATAACTCTACTTTTTCCGATTGACTCAATCGGAAAAATTTGATTCACTCTCGAAAACTGAAGTTATTGCTCAAATGAGCTTGAACCATTAGCCAAAATAACAGAAGAAAAACGCAGCAGCCGTAAAATCTGGGGTCAGTCGGATGATTCAATGGCAGACAGCAATGACAGAGAACTATGACAGGGCTAGTTCATACGTTGAAGTTATGACGCAGTGAATTCAATTCAAACCGTGAAAACTTTCCAAGTGTCAATTTCATTCGGCATAACTGCGGCTTAACTGCGACTGCGGTAGCAGATTCGTCCGTCGAAGTTCAATCAAATAAATTAGAGATGAGCTTCGTCTTGAGGCTCTCTTTTTCGCAACATTGTACATAAACTCATCATTTGCTGCTCTGTGACTCTTTGTCTGTTGATTTTTTTCTTTTCAGGCACTTGATGATTTCCAGAGAAAGCTTATGCTATGGGGCTGCAAACACATCTTGATATTTTGTCCCAAATGCAAAATAAAGCTAGAACTGGGCATAATTTTGGTTTGTAGTGGAAGATCGAGTACTGGAGTAGAGTAATTTTGAACGATTTTATATAATAAGGTCTTAAAAGTTCTGCTTTGAGCTCTCTTTTTAGAGTTAGTGCCATATCACTGAAAGAACTTTGTTAATGGAAGCAAGTAACTTTCTAAGTTAGATATACCTTTGACAGATTCGTTTTTGATGCTTAAAGCAAAATTTCTTTTAAACACAGCCATGTCAATCGAGCATCAATGGGTTGGCCGCAAGTTCAAGGCCTTATAAACATGTAAAGTCCGACATTAACTTCCTAATAATTTAATTCGCTTTGCTGTTAAGCCTAGTTTCCATTTAGCCGTAAAATGCCGTAAGGTGCCTGCAGCACTTGCCTGTACCGTGGGTACCGGCGTTTAGAATTATGTGGAAACCACTTTTCAAAGTGCCTGCACTGTTGGCTGCAGTAGCCTCAGCCAACTTAAATTATATGGAAACCACATTAGCAAGTGCTGCCGGAAGCCGTAGCCATGATAATTGAGGTACCATAACCAACCTGAAAAATTGAATTATTTCAACTTTTCTCGATACGTCATGGCTATTACCATAGAGTTATAAAAATTATCTCTATGGCTATTACGGTACTGCCGGTAAGGCAAAAATCTTATGTGAACATCGTGCCTGCGGTTGCCTGCGGCATCTATTGTATGCAAACCGTCATGTGATGATGGTTGACCAATAAATACGTAACAATTGAACGGTCTCGTGTCATCTTTCGTGTGTTCCTAAAAATTCGTATCAACATGGCTTTTTATTTCAATTTCTTCTTGCCTAGCAGCTGCTACAGCCATCTCAAGTTTTAGGAGCAAAGCTCAACTTTCTTCACGGTACCACAGGCTGCCGGGGGCAAAGTGTTCACATAAGGAATAAACTGTCTGCGGCATACCGTAGTAGCAGTGCCGGCGGCAGTCGCCGGCATGTTACGGCTATATATGAACAAGGCTTTATATGGAAACGCTCTGCTTGCCGGTAACTATGCCGGTATCTATGGAGAACTGAGTTAGCTATTGTTCTCCTTTGTTGTTGCAAACCAATCACGTGCAAACCTTGTAAGCCTAATTTTCAAGTGAAAATTAGAACAAGGCAATTCACTGGAATTAACAGCTACTGTATACATGTAGTTGCTACTACCACTTATGTTTTGTTTTGATGTCCTTCCATGTTAGTGCTCATTTGTGTTCAGAAGCAATTGTATTTTATTTAATAATCCTTTAAATATTTAGTTGGGGAGCGAAATCTTGGGTTGGAGTTGGATGTCAATAAATAGGGGATTAGGATTTCCTGCAAATTTCTTTATTTAGAGGAGTGTTGATCAATAGAAATGGGGGGGGTGAAATGTTTAAAAGTTTGAAGTCGGGGGCCCCTACTATCGGGTTCCCAAGAGTAGGTTATTCAAAAAATCATGCTTTGCAAAAATAACCCGCTCATAGCTATGGTGAACTTGTTCCGGGTGTTATAGGGCTTTCGTTATCATATAAAAAGACGTTACTTGAAGACACGAAATAAGTAATGCTCATTTACACCCCCCGTCTGCATTTGCAGAACAAATATTGACTTTTGAGCCCGAAGTTTTTTTGAAGTGCGAAACGAGACGAGTAGAAAACTACGGAGCATTCTTGCGGCGTTGATCTCTGTTGGTGAAAAAGCGGAAGTTCCAGCCAATTGGAACCAAGCAAAGCGCGGAGAAGCAAGATGGTGAACAGAAAGACGCTTATCGTAGTTGCAGTTACTGTCGTTTGTGTAGCAATAGCATTTACAGTTGGGTACCTTGTTCGAAGAGCTGTACACAATCCAACATGTCCTAGCAACACAATGCCTGCTAATCCAATGGCAGGAAGAGAGAAGGTTTGGGACGCAGTGGTGAAGAGAATCGACCCATCACGCATTGATGCTAATATGAAGTAAGTGTTTTCCCAAACGTTGCAAAGAAATTCTCTCAGTCGTTTGAAACCCTTCACAGCAAAGTTCTAAGGAGTTTACACATGATTGTGTCAATTTAGTCTTGCTCAAAATCAAGTCTGAACAGGCACGGCGCCACTGAGTATAAAGTGGGGGGAGAGGGTGCTGGAAAAAAGTGGGGGGAAAAGAAGTCAATAAAATTGTTTCTTTCAAACATTTGTTTTCAAAATCGCTGGGTGGCAAAATGTGGGGGAGGGCCTGAGGCCTCGGTAGCCCTTAGTGGCGCAGTGTCGTTCTTAGTGAAAGTCATTGCGAAATTTTGAGGACGCTTTTCTGTTGACATGAAAGACGCAGAAATTTCATGTTCTGAGGAGTAGCCATACGCAGTAATCAGATGAATTGTGACTGTAACGTCAGGAATAATTAGAGTTTCTCTATCAAGTGTATATAGTATTCACTCATCTCAACTCCGCGTGGTTTCTCTTTGTTGCCGCAACAGAGTGCTCATAGTATTTGCACCCCTGGCGTGTTTACTAGCCTGTGTGTTTACTATCCTGTGTGTTTACTAGTCTGCAATACAGAGTAGGTCAAGTTAATAGCACAATTATTGTGCTACTAGTTATTGTACAGATTCTCAGGAACATTTCAAAACGTCAAAATGAACGCAATTACAAAGATCGCATAGAAATATGGTAAGTGTGGATTCGTGAAAAACGTGGTGATTGGGTGCATGGTTCATTCTTTTACATTCCCTTGAGATATAGTACTCCGGCACTAATGCAGTTTCGTACCGCCTCCATGTCTGCTATGTTGGCAATTACTAAACATGGAGTGTGTGTGGGTATAATCGCACCATGTTTCGTCAATTTCATAATGGCAGATATGGAGGCGGTACAAAACTGCATTAGCGCCTACTACCCCCGTCAATAACCAAATTATATCCACTAATAAACAGCACTTTAAAAGCTCTATGTATGCTTGCAATGATGGTAAATCTTATTAAATATCATAATTTCATCTGTTAGATGGTAGTCAACGCGACATATATAACATTTTGTACACAAATCAAGTAAAGTTTGAACATGTGCACTTCTAAACTTTTTAAGGTCTCAAGAAGTCAGTACTTAACTTTTTGAGCAGCTGATTATCACTTTCTTATAAACCACTTTCCTATAAAAAAAGAACTTTCTACCCCCCGAAGATATATTTTTTAAGTATTTAAAAATGATTCGAATTCATTTAGGCCCCATTCACACTATACCGGATTTATCTTGTACCACATTCTTGACCGCATCCGCTATCAAAATTTTACATTGTTCACACTACTTCGCTCCGCGTCATCACGTCACTAAGCCTCTTGTTTAGAGGAACTTTTCATGGCAACTGTCACTACTTGAAAATTGATTGACCCTCGAAAACAAAACTGACTGCAGCTCAGAGAGAGCTTCCAGAGCGACGATGTATTGGATTCATGCATTCACACTAGGTCAAAAATGATCCGATATCGAAAGTAATCCGATACATACGACTTTCACAGCGGAGTGATTTCACTCCGCAAAAGCGATACGGAGCATATCGGATTCATCCGGTATAGTGTAGATGGAAGGCCTATATGATGTAGAATGTATGAATCCGGTATAGTGTGAATGGGGCCTCAATATAAACAAATGTGTGGAGTTTTGTCAATAAGCAAATGCTCACGCACATGAGTGGATAAATGGGGAGTTGTTTTGCTAATATAAACGGAATTACATCCCCACTAGTAAATCTATATACCACAAGAGCAACTCCTCATTTATCCACTCGGGTGCGTGAGCATTTGTTCATTTACAAACCTTAACAAATTTTTTAGACATTTAAAAAATTCTAGTGCAGGTAAGGAGGTATTAGAAATTTTGTCGTAGTATTAAATCCAGCAAGCGCCTATCACAAATTGAGAATTAAATAAACGCTGTATTTCATGTGCGAAAGGCCTAACTTGAATAAGCAGTTTCAACATTCTAGCGTCTCATTGAGTTTGTTTTCCTTATAACCATGGGTGTGCCAAAGTAAGGGTGTCATGTATAGGGTGTATTTTTTACTGAATGGATGTCGTGATTAAATAGGAAATTAAAATGGATGTGGGGGGGGGGGGTACCACAACCCCTCTACCTTTACCGAAGCCGTCCGTAATTCTATATGATATGATATGATATTATAAGATATTATATGATATGATATGATATGATATGATGATATGATAATATATTGTCTTAAATATTTTCGGCGTTGAGCTTTAGATTATTGTTAAACTATTTTTAAATATCGGAGATGTAACTACGTCTGAAAATTAAAGGATTCTATTTAATTTTTATTACTTTCTTGCTTTACCATAAAACATTGGAGCAGAATAACAAATATTGTGTCTACTGTGAAAAAGTTAATATACCTTTTAAAGAGAAGAATTCTAAATTATGATGAAACTTGAGCCTTGCATTATTCTTTAATTATTCTTATGGTTCAAAGATGCATTTCCACCTGAAAATCAAAGAAATATATTCAGGTGTGTAAATAGTCTGTTGATACTACAGAACTTTATCACTGCACGAAAAAGCGGCAGCCTTATTTTGACATACTTAAAAGCTTTTTTCGTCCGACACTCATCAGAGTATGAAAACGTCGGATAATGACCTAACGGTTATCCGAAATATATATCCAGATGCGGTTAATGTGATAGGATGCGTGTAATGGCCCCAAGTGTGACCAATTAGGACCTATTAACATTGTTTACTTGAGAGTCCAAATGAGAAAACAAACTCTTTTTGTCTATACAAGACTTTTAAGTATGTAAAAATGATGTTGCCGCTTTTTCGTGCAGTGGTAAAATTCAGATGTGTGTTGCTTCATCATAAAGCAAAATAAAAGTGGAGAAGAATAACTAATATTTCATCAATAGTGAAAAAGTTAATCTACAAACTGTACTGTAGCTCATATAAACAAAAATGCTAACTTTTGCATTATTCTTAAATTATTCTTAAATTATTCTTAAATTTCAGCGATTCTGAGCCTGAATATTCATATAAAATTTATTCTTATTTAAAAAGGAAGTGTGTATTTGATTAATTCATAAGTAGTGTATTATGCTTATATATTCTAGTGTTATATATTAGTTTATTCAACTGATGATTGTTTGTAGATTAGACTGTAGCATACACTTTTTTGCAAGAAAACCTTATTTTTTCTGAGCTCAATATTTTTAATTTTTATGATTTTTAATTTTTAATTTTCATGATAACCAAACGTGGAACTTCACCTGAGAATCAAAGAAAAGATTAAACTCTTTCTTGATATCTCATAAAACAATGCAAGAGTGGAACAGAACAATAGATATTGTATCGATAATGTAAAAGTTTATCCTAAATCAGCATTGTACCTGGAATTCACAACTATTCAAGCCTTATCGAATTTTAAACCTAAGCATAATTCTTAACTTAAGTCAGCCATTTTCGCTTCAGCATACTTACCTTGTAAACTAAAAAGCATTGTCGTGCTTTTCGTGTGTTTTCTAAATATATATTATTTAGCAAATAGGTAGAATATCAGGGTGAAAGGTTCTTGTAATTTGAGGTCAAAGTATAAAGTTTCAGGCTGTAGGTTCCTAAATGAAAGTTCTTATATGCAAATTTCTGCTGACTTCTAGAAGAAACTAGCACTGCCCTCAGATCGCATTTATGGTAAATAGTTACTTCCATGATTTCGGCAAAAGTTTTAATTTATCCTCAGGGGCAACAAGAGGTTTTAGAGGCCCTGGAACAAAAGAGAAACGTGAGCCCCCTGCGAATGAAGCGTACAGAAAGTTTGAGACTCTGGGAATTAGCCTCGGAAAATTACTGGTAGCCTTAGTCAATGAGGCCACCTAGACCATGAAACATTGTGAATAATGAGGGCCCTAGACCATTAGGCCGTGGGGAAACTTGATCTCCTCTACTCCTTCGCAGCGGCTGTCTGTCCCTCTTTATAGATTTTCTCCACTATATATCGCTGTTTGGTGAAGGAAGAAGGAAGTAGGAAAGAGGAAGGAAAGCGAGGAGTAAGAAAGAAAAGAACTCGTCAAATGTTTATTGACAAAAAATCCAAGTCTCGTAATCGAACCACTTCTATAGGAGCTTCTACAGAAGAGAGGCTAGCAATTAACAATGCTGGAAACGTACAAAAACTACTACCAGAGGTCTTTTTACCTCGAGTGCCCCTACCAATCAGTTTAGAGACTAAATAGACGATTGGACGTGATTAACATTGAATTGCTTGATGTTTTGATAGAGGGAATCGTAATAACATAGACCAAATAGTCAGTATTACTCTATTTAGTAACTTCCACAGTGAATTTTAAATGGATTATTACTGTGAGATATATCACTGATTTTCGTTTTAGAGGGCTGTATAATTTTCAATCAGAAAATAAAAAAACTTCAAAAATCGACTAACAATCCAAAAAGTTCAATTGTCCAAGCAAATAGTGTAAAAATGTTCAATGTTACTTGGTCTAACCTCAACCTCCAGCCACTAACCCTTGCTCACAACAAGAAAAAGGATAAAATTACATAAATGACAAATAAATTCGTAAACGAGGCAGCACCATAATTCCTTACAATGATGATTGCTCTTGAGAGTGCAGAGAAGACGGAGGAAGTTGCTAATCAACAGTGTTCTCACTTTTCTTCATCTAAGATTCCTTAGATTTGCACGAAAAATTTCTCAGATTGCTTAAAAGATTCCTTAGATGTCCTAAACCTTGTCTTTTTCTTCGCAAGAAGCATTCTAAGATCAGAAAAGAGTAAGTTGTGCTTTGAAACTTGTCGAAGTTAATTATCAAAGACACAAGAAGCATTCAAGAAGTGGGGGGCACACATCTTCAAAGGGCACCCTCACAAGCAAAAGTGACAACTGTGTAAGTTGTAATGGGGTACATTATATACAAACTCGTGAAAAGTGGGAGTAAGTTTATCATTTGCCTCCCTTCAATTTCTATGCCCATGTTAGTTTCCTGCAAATAGTGACAACTGATCATATGATCATAGGTCCGATGAAAGCAAAGGGTACAAATGCTCAGACTGGATTAGAGTTATGTAGCAAGGAAATTAAGCGAGTTTCTAATACTAAATCACTAGGAGTAATGGTGGATGAATATCTGAATTAGGATGAGCAATTTAAAAGTGCTAAGAGTAAGATCTGTGGAGGACTTGCTTCACTAAAGAAGCTGAAAAACATTCTCCCTCAGTCCAAGCTATGTAGTGTTTATTATGCTATTGTAGAAAGTCATCTTCGCTACGCAGATGTTATCTGGGGAAGTCTTCCAGCGAGAAAATTCGAAACTCTCTAATGATTGCAGAATAGAGCCCAGCTGATAATTGAAACTGCTAGAGTAAAAGATAACTCGTCGTGTGACTGGCTGAATGTCAGTAGTCTAATCTCGTTTGGTCGACTAGTTATGACATATAAGACTATGAACAAGTTAAGCCCTGATAGTCTTTGGGACAAATTTGAGTTAAGATCAGTCCACTCAAAACATGAAACAAGGAATTGCCATGATCTTCAAATCCCAAGACTAAATACGGAACGAGCAAAAAATGGCTTCAAATACTCGGCTGTAAAATTATGGAATGACATGCCTTTTGATATACAAGAGGCCTCAACTCCCAAATGCTTCAAAAAGAAATTAAAGCACATCTATTGGCTGATCAAATTATATCAGATATGCCCCTTCAAATTCTAGCTCTGGATCCGCCCCTGGAACCAAAATAGTTAATCCTGTAGTTCTTTTTCGTCGCCGAAACAATGGTATGCCATTTTCTATGTGTAAGTTTTCGTTTTCTATCATCCAAAAGCTCCAAATGCACATCTAGACTTTGTTACGAAGTGCGGACAGCAATGTCACGTTTGAAATTTTACCCCTCTACCGCACGATAAAATAAATATCAAAGTGTCGTTAAAGCCACTGAAAGTTCATCAGAAATATTTGATATAATATATCATCCAATCACGCACCTGATATCAAAGGCTCTCAATGCCAAGTCTGCGTATTCTTGGTAGCCTGCAAAATGATTGAATGCTCCTTGCTGCAGCTTGATATCGTGGAAGGACTTTAGCAGCTGGGAATCTGAAACCTGAAAATTAACAATAGCAAACTAGAGTGCAATTTTAAGTTCAGGGAAATTAAGTCAGGGATGGTTGACTACTACCTTAGTGCCTCGATTAAGCGCCTGGGCGCTTATAAAATTTTTGAGCCGCGAAGGTGGGCGCTTGTTCGAGGGGGCACTTATGTGAGGTGAAAGCTTAACTGAGGGGGGGCGGCTAGTCGAGGCATTAATGTATATAGCATTTGCAATCTGAAAAGTAAATTTCATGGAGGATTAGATCGAGAAAGGCATGAACTCTTGACTCTTGAAACAAGAAAATCAAGAAATTATGATAATGTTAACTTTTTAAATGACTAAAAAGGAAATTGGAATCAGGTTCTTTCAATCCTCTCCAATTCATCAAGCCTAATGTTTGATAAATTCCATGCAATCTTAGATGGCTTGCTAAATCACCATGCACCAATTAAGAGAAAGAAGTAAAAAGTCAGCTTACGCTGTGGATTTTGCCACAAATAAAAACGCTCACAATGAAGGGGACAGGGGTAAGACACCTTCATTAAAGTACCCCAGTCCTACTCCAATATATAAAGCTTTATGAGACGAAGTCAAACAATGCTATTACCTCTGCACAATTGCACCACAAGTCTTTACTTAATAAAAGTAACGGAAAGTTAAAGAAGATAAGGAAACCGTAAGTACCGGAATATGGGGTAACTTGGATCATTTCTCAGCTTTGGTTACCTATAAAATTTCCCCCTATTACTTTTCATTTGCTATTGGTTAATAGAAAGGTGGAAGAGACTTTGTACTTTATGACCAAATAGCTTTGCAAACTTATGGTGCGCCATATGTCCTGTATTTAGAAAAATCTTGCTGGTCTAAGTAACCACAGCTTGAGGCAACTTGGACCAGTAACTGGAATCTCTCAGTTTTTGAAGTAACTATACTCTGTGGTACCTTGCATCACTTCCATCAAGAACAGAAAAAAGAATAAAGACAATGAACAGAAGTTACAAAATACGACGATCGGCAGTAACTGTTAATTCTCCTTTGCAACTTTGAGAACCGGGGTTCCTCGAGCCACTGGAATCATAGGCTGGACATTTTCCTTCGTTTTCCGCACCAGAAAAAACTTGAAACCAACTGCTGTATTGTAATGGTTGTTTAGCTGCACATGAAATCGCTTTTCATATATTTCAACATACAAATTAACCGACATTCAAGAATTTCTGACTGATCATTGCCATTATATTCCATAACATAAGATGGTCCAAGTTACCTCATATTCTGTTGATATGGTGCTGGTGGAAATAAGTACTAAGTTTGTGGAAGCCACCATGAATTTTTTCAGCTTTTGACTTGATGCTGTAAAAATACATGTAATTCTCATCCACATTCCACGACAATTATTCATCAAAGATAATATGGCATCCTGCAAGGTACCCATTTTGAAGGTGTGAAATTTGGACTAATATTGGTGCTTACTAGTTAGCCCCCCAAAAAAGTAAAAAATCTATCATCTGGCTTTAAAGTTTCTTTATTTGATAATTTGAACCCATAAGCGTAGGAGGAGGGGGCAGGGGGGCTGCAGCTCCCCAAGTTGGGCAAATTTTCTCAAAGAACAATAGGAAATTCGACCAGAAAGTTTACAGAAATTACAGCCCTCCTAAATTTGACGTCATCCTACGCCCATGTTGGAACCCTTAACCAAAAGTGCAATATTTAATGTATGATTTTTGCTACCAACAACACAGGTCTAAACATAGCTCTTCTCATACTTCTTTACTGGTTCAAGTTACCTTGTTAGTCCAAGTAACCCCATATTACGGTACGTACTATCAAAACCTCGAGCTCGATAGCAATCACCCAAGTCAGAAGTAATCTCTAATTCACGACAACTGCTGATGCTCCGAATAGCCATTTCGTTATCACTGGCCCGAAACCTGTAGAAACGTTGAAATCAGATGTGGCGAAGAACACTATATCACTTTAGCAATCAATTGGACGGAGCAGTTTTGCAATTCAAGCAGCACCAAAAACTAGAACAGGGAAAGTCGACAGATTCTACAAACTGAAATTTTTTGTAAGACGCTGTTGACTTCGTTACTAAGCCACTAATGATGATTTTTTAAATGGTTTTCTAGGGAAATTAACCTTCCTTTTTCTTCACTTTTTTTCTAGCGCCCAACTGTTATGCATCACACACAGTTATTTATAAGAAACCTAGCTCAGGGCCTAGTTCTAAAAGTTCCTCATTTTTAGGCCTCTTTTTTATCAGTTTCTAGCAGTAAAAGTTCCTTGATAGTTCCTTAATTTTCACTGGTTATATAGTGCCCTAAAAGTGGTACAGACAAAAGAAAACATAAAAATCCTGAATTTTAACTTAAATTTCGGCTAGAAATAAAGAGCAAAAGCACAAATAATATAATGAAGTAGTTTTGTATATGTGCCCATGAGCGTAGGAGAGGGGGTGGCTGGGGGGCTGCAGCCCCCTTAGTTGGGCAGAGATCTGCTACGTTTGAGCAATTTTCCTGAAAGAACAATAGGAAATTCGGGCAACTGTTTTGATTTTACCTTACTCTTTTGGGCAGAAATGCGACAGCCCCCTAAATTTTTTTGTCCTCCTACGCGTATGTAAGTGTCTATGCGAGTTTGTGTTGTAAATGAATGGGACCGGCTTCCTAATTCCTTAGGGTTGTTTCCACTAGTAGCGTAAGTTCTTTAAATGTTTCGGCTTCCTACATGTAAGTTCCTAACAGCTTCTTAATTTTTGGCCACATTTTAGTTCTAAAAGCTCCTTAAAAGTTTCTTAATTTATCAAACTAAATTGTTGTGACAGCGTACGCAGAACGTGAATGTAGCAAACTATTTGTCCTACAATAAACAAAATTCGCCCTTCCGAGTTAAGTCCTAAAGGAATCTCATATTCACATTATATTGGTACAGCTTTACGTTGATCTAGGTAACGATTTTAATGTGCCATTTTTTCTAAAGTTTCTTAGATCTTTCCTTGTAGTTCTGAAAGTTCCTTAAATTTTAGTCTGTCTTTTACTAGGTTGCTAATAAAGTGGTTTCTTAAAAGAAAAAGTGTATGTCAACATAGCATCCTTCCGTTGCCACATTTTTGCAGATCAAAGTTATTATAAGTCATTTCACTATTTGAGTTTACAATCACACCATTCTCTATACAAAACAATGCTTTTTAAGACCTTTATTAGTCGTATGAATGTTCATTTCCATCTCTCTTATCTCACAAGACACTGAATCCAATAATTTTTATCCAGATGAAAGAACCCGTATTTTCATTAGCTTGTAAGTTATCGCGTCATATTACGGATTGATGTTCGCACTTTGTACATGAATTATAAAGTCACAAAAGAGTTTATCTGGAGATTATCCTTATGTGAATCGAATTGTAATAGGCTTGTTTCATTTATTTAATGCTTTAAATGTCGATGGTCTTTCCCTTTGTGAGATCAGAATATGTACTTTACTGTATCTAACATTTTGTTTAGCCTAATTCACTTTGATGTGCTTGTGCAAGTGAGTGCAATCGATTTGGCAGGAATTTGCTGTTATCCTGCAAGAAAATGTACGCTTTGGAGCAATATATGCCCACTCAGAGTCGAGCTCAAATCGAATTTAGTGGGGCACATGGTCAAATTTTGAAGAGCAATCAACCCCCTCTTACATCTTTATTTGTTATTGGGAGTTTTTTCCTTTGGTGATATCTAAATGAAATGGATTTCTGTCCCGGGGGGATGGCGTCTATGGGCATATGGGCCTGTTTTATTTGTCAACAGAGAAATAGACTGATGTTATGGGAAGCAAAGTTTAGTGATAGAGTATAAAATAGGGAAGACAACAAATAAACTGATAATTCGAATTTTTTCCATTTCTTTACGACAACTCCGGAATTAAGGCTCCGTTTACACGCTAACAGTCCAGAGTAGAACCGTACCAGTACCGTGCGGATAGTGCTCGCGTTTACACCGGAACTGATGGAACCGTTCCAAACAGAACCGCTAGCGGTACCGGAACTGGTACACCTAGAAAGTGGTTCTCGCATGGAACCTAACCAAAAAGTTCTCGTGTAAACACCCAGAACCGTTCTCGTCAGGTACGCTTAGAAACGAGGCAAGGGGAAATTCGACTGATGACAGCTGACGATAACTGAAAAATTTGCTCGCGAAGAAAATTTTCGGTGAGGCTTCGAAGAACATGTGTGTGGTGGGAAAACTTTTCAAGAGTTTTTCCTGTTCCTGATGAATGGAGAGAGAGGCTGTCGTTTGGTACTGTTCATGCGTGAATACATAGAAGGGAACGGTTCTGCACAGAAAGGTTCCAAGACATCGTGTAAACGGGAAGCCTATCCGTACCTACACGGAACGGTTGCATACAGAATCGTTCCAAAGTCCCTTGTAAGCGTAGCCTAAGACACATTTCCAATCCACCTTTTCGGCGCAAAGTCCGCGTGTTACATGGGGTCACATGACCTTTAACATACCGCGCTGTGATTGGTTAAGGTCTTATCTTTGTAAATAGAAGCGTGAAAACTGGGACTAGTCTGTGGCCGTTTGCTGTGATGTGAAGAAACCTTTCTATTGGTTTGAAAACTAGAAAAGTTCGGTGATGTCAGCTCTATCAATCCACCGCTGAATGACATAGGCAAAATAGACGTTTATGATTTGCGGATGTCAAGAGGGTAGACTTGGAGGTCACACTGGTAAAGGCTTTAATCAATTTAGGCCGTGGAGGTATTGTTAACTTTCAAGAAAATCCAGTTCCTCATTGTATGAACATTTTATCGCCGGTAGTCGTTGTGGCATTGCTTGCAGTAACAACGTTTCACCATTTTAAGTAGTTGTAGTTCTTTCCAACAGACTCCTATCTCCTACCCTAGTTTCCGCGTCTATTTTTTACAAAAATAAAGGCTTCTCCAATCATAACAGACTATTTGAAAGGTCACGTGACCACCAATAAATGCTTCTCCAATCATAGCAGACTATTTGAGAGGTCACATGACCACCACTAGTACGTGATTTTGCGTCGAAAGGTGGATTGATTTTAGACACATTTTCAATCGATTTTATAGGCAATTCCATTAACGACTTATTTCATTACTTAATCCAAGCGTTTCAAGCTCATTCTGGGATCCATCATCAGTATAAAGGAATAAAGTGACGGGACCTTATACACTAAAATTCACGATCCTTTTTCGAAAGTTTTTTGGCACGTGCGGACGCTTTTTATGCTTTCTGTAAAAGGGATTATAGTCTCGCCTGCTTTGGATGGTTGTATAATTCCTCATCATTATACTTAAACGCTATATTTCGACTATAAATACCGTTACCATGATGTTATGCGCCCTCGTAGAAGGTGGGAAAAGTGTGCATTTCTTACATATTGACTTCCTTGTTAATTTATAGTTGAGAAAAATTATTTCAAATTTGAATGTTTTCATGTGTGCCTTTTCATCAGATATTGGATAGAATTTCTTGAAAATATCTTGGAAATATTTGGTACTCAGTAAAATTGTCCCTAATGCCTGTGTAGATCGTCTAGCACATGACATTTTTCGGTTAGGCTATGATATCAGGCAGTTACAGTAGTTGTTTCGGTCAGGCTTTACAGAAGATGTTTCTGTGTCAGTTATATAACTTCTAGTTGCGAATGCAATATTGCTGATTCCCAGGGATGCAATATTCATTCAGGCAAACATGAAAAAATGGACTTAAGAAAATAAAAAAAATTTAACGCGGGAGGAAAAAATGACGCGCGCGGTGATGATAGCCTAATGTTTTTTTTAAGGAGCCTAAGCAAATTCTTCAAAGGAAACTTAAGGAAAACTGGGGATAACAAAACAAGTGGTAAATCATTAGAAAATTTGCATACCACAAAATTGGAATAAAGTTGACATGCCTGTACTCCATGGACAAATTATTAACAGAAGAAAAAAGATTTTTAATTGGCTTGTCTTATCTATTCAGTTTCAACATTCCTGTTTTAATTAACTTAGGGAACACAGCTCTGAAATTTGGCTTATGCAGGGTGTCATAGACAACACCAATGGTTTTTGTCTTTTGGAAACCAGAAACCAATGCTTTTTCTTAAATATATGACTTTTCCATTAGTTTTGCTGTAAGCTGACATGGATTTTTTACTTCAAGGATACTGTCATTCGAACATGATTTCGTTGAGAATACCGAGAATTCCCCACATTGTTAAAATCTATTGTTTAGCTTATGAAGTCAAAAACCAATCATTGGCCGGGAAATCTATTGCCATACGCGAGCCATGCACATCCCCCTGCACTGCCCACAATCAACCAAACTGAAGATACGCTTTCTACGCATGCTCTTAGATTCCCATTGGGGAATGCCCTTTGGGGAATGCCCTTTAGCTCATAAACTTCAAGTATGCGTAGCTCCAACAGGATTGTAATTTTTTAAAACTAACGAGGATTATGTAAAATTGTTTATTAGTAAGTTTCTTTGTATTTGCTTCAGGCTATGCATTTACAAGTATTTGCTATGATGGTTATTGTCGATTTTTTCCGCATTAGGTTCTACGTCGGGCCAGAGGACTAGACGCGCCTATCTGGTTGGCGGAATAGAATTACCCAAATGGGTTCGGTACAATTCCAAAGAGTCTAAATCAAAAAGAGTTAGAGGACTGTATAAATAAATGAATTAAACTAATGAAAATATATAAAATATATGTTGATAGCAAGTTCTTCCTTTACGTTACTTCGCTTGCCGCTGCCAAATCCCTATAGTTCAATGAGCAAATTCAAAATTGTAAGTTATCACCTTGTGAGTTTCAATACTTCAGAGTTCCAATTCTGTAAGAGTTCTGTGTAGAGTTCCAATTTTGTAAGAGTTCTGTGTAGAGTTCCAATTCGGTAAGAGTTCTCAATTTCCTTCTCTCTCGAATGTGTCCAGTAATCACAATATGCTCGATCCAAATCCGATCAATCAATAAAAAATTCAATTCAATAAACAATAAAATAAACAAAACAGAGGTTGGGGGCTAGCGGCCACTTTTCCTACAGTTATTTTTTCGAGGTAATTAGTGTTGCTGAAATTTAAGAATAATTCAAGAATAATGCAAGGCTCAAGCTTCATTAAAGCTTAGCATTTTTGTGTATTTGAGCTATCATAAGCTGCTTTCAGATTAAATTTTGCAGTTGCATTATCGATAAAATAGTCATCGTTTTACTCGGCTCTTTCTTTGTTTTATGTTGAAGAGCGACATATACAAAGATTTGAATATATTCTTTGGATTGTGCAACAGACACATAACTGCAGGAGAGGGTTTGGAAGGGAATGCCCCCAAATGAAAACATTTGCATGATTTTTTCCCCCGACAGCAGTATTAGCCTGGATATTTACGCAACAAAATATGATGTTTGCCCCTCCAAAGTTATTTTAAAGACAATTTTTGCCCCACAAGGACATTTCCCCAGATCTTTCCTGGCAGATCTTTCCATTTTCTATCGCTCTTTTTACGGACATTGCTCTCAGGAAATCAAGAGTATTATTCCTGATCCAGTGAGGCGTGTTCGAACCACCAGAAGCTATTCACACCCTTTCCAAGTTACACTACCTAATCCACGAACTCTATCTCACAAATCATCTTTCATTCCTAGAACTTCTACTGGAACTCATTGCCACCCACTACTTTCCCTAAATCCTACAATTTGTCCTCTGTTAAATCTAACATCAACAAACTTGATCTTATTTCCCTCTCTACTTAAACTTCCCCATTCTCTCAGTGTTTCCTTTGTCGGGGCTTTCTAATAGGCCATACGGCCTTTCCCCGACATTACTTACTAAAAAACCAATTCCTCCAGTTACTTTCTTGTTTTTAAGGCGATGCCTTTGGTAGTTAAGAATTGTTTACGAATAATCCTAGGCTCGAAATCAGAAAAATTGGAGAATATTAAAGCTTAGTGAAAAATAAATATTGTTTTTGTTTCTTAGGTATCTTTCTGCAGAACCCCACGTTGCTGCTTCGCCCAGGAACAATGAACTAGCTAACGAGTATGAGAGACGATTCAATGCTTATGGTTTTGATGAAGTTGAGAAACTCACGTACAATGTATTGCTGTCATATCCAAATCAAAGTCAACCGAATTATGCATATATTATGAATAATACAAATGGAGTGAATTTTAGGACACAATACATGGAGGATATTCTTGATCCCGCAGAAAACTCTCCGGAGGCATACCAACCGTTTAACGCATTTGGCCTGGCAGCAACTGTAACAGTAAGTAGCAGAAATGCAGTTGTGTTTTCAACGATAGATCCTTTAGATCAGGGGTGTCGTGGCAGGGAGGCATGGCCCCCTGTTATTTCAAAGTCGCCGGATTTTCGGAAATTTAAATGTCTCGTCGGAAAATGTTCGGACTTCAGCTGTTAGTAAAGATAAGTTTTTGAATTTTATCGGAAAATTCTTGAATTCCCCCCCCCCCCCACTTTAAGGCTCCACGACGCCTCTGCTTTAGCTTGCGTTCCTACTTACACATGAGGACTGGGCACAAAATTTGCGTGAAAGGTGTTTTTGTCATCGTTGACACAACATGGCCATCGCAAAACTATATTCAAGTCTAATTTATTGAAAGAGAAGTTCTGATTTTAGGCCTGTGATCACAATAGCTGCCTTTCAGATACTGTTAACAGAACTTATCGTTGATTCAATCCACTTCAATACCATCATAATCGGAGAACTAGTCCGTTTGAAGTACTCAATGCAGAAGCAACTCTCCATTAACTTGAAATATAGTTTATTATGATGCAGAAATGAATTTAACTTGGGTGGTACCCTGTAAAAGCGAATTTATATGGTATTACAGTCTATCAAAGGTAATATCTAGAATCAGTGTGCATTTATTTGATCTGATCGTGATTGTTTTGCCAAGAATTCTCTTTCAATAAATTTACGTTGAATTTACTGAGAATCATTATCGTTATGATGACTCATGTTCATTTTGACATTGAACTACATGGGCATAGTCATGTGACCTTCTATTATACGTGCTGTTTTGTTGACCTCGTGGTCTTATTGCGTTTGTTGCTACAATGCTTGATTTAGGCCTACGTTATGTTATGATGCTGCTTTTGATATACTGCTCGATTTTGGATCCTATAATCTTAACAGAATTTAGCTGTGGCGATGTCAATGCTGTAAAGGCAGGAGCATAGGTAGTGGGGGGGGGGGCTGTGTGGGGTGTATCACCCCATCCTTCGTTGATCTCGTCGGTAAATTTAGATTCAATGACTTTCATTGGTAAATGGCTGCATGACGTAAGCAAAAGAGTGTTGAAAATGCCATTTCTTGTATCAACGCACCCCATTAAGATAAGGAACTCTAGCTAAAAAAGCCTTAAGTCGGTATATTCGCACCTCCGTCGGTAAATTCACAGTTTTAACAGTTTCTGTAGGTAAATTATTGCTCTAGATCCTCAAAAAAAAAACAGGTCACGAGACGCCACTATGTAAAGGGCCGTCATTGAAAAAGCATTGGACTAGAGGCTAAGCCAATATGGACGCTCCACTTCATTCGCAGCCAAGTTTGGTTTGCATTCCCTTTAGCTCCCTGAGCATTAAGAACAAAATGTCAAAAAATTTCCAAGCTATTGGCCATAACCCTATATTTTGCTTTCCAACTGGACCAGGGATAAGGAGGTGCCCTGATGTTGTGTGTGAATGAAGAGCACAAGATTTTGCGCTTAAATTTTCGACCCAGTCCGCCAAGTGAGTTGTGAGGATCTGTATAACAATCATGCAAGATTGTTTTGTTACTAGAAGAATTCCAATTATGGATATACCGACCATGTTATAGAAGATAGATTTTTAATGGTAGAGAAGACAGGTTTCCAAGGGTAGAAAATACAAATTTTCAAGGGTTCTCAACGTTAATATTCATATTTCTCTTTGCGTTTGTAATGAATATAATTTGGGAAACTTCACCGGTTCTATTTGAACATGTACAATTTTTTACTGTTTTTGCAATTGAATATTGACAGAGAAACATCTGATAGATCTATGATTCTGTAAAAAAGGAAGACCATCTAGAGGTTTATAATCATCGCATTTTACAGGTCTATTTGTTTTTAGCAATGATTTTATACAGTCCTATTTTGTGTCTTAACCATCTGTGAAGTGTTGAATGTTTGTTTGATAGGGTGATTTGGTGTATGTCAACTACGGCAGGAGAGAGGACTTCAAAATGCTGAAAGATAAATTTAACGTTAATTGTACCGGAAAAATAGTCATCGTGCGCTATGGTAAAATCTATCGAGGTGCAAAGGTATGGATACCATTATTGTTGACAGATCTGTTGCACAATGCAAGACTAGTTGATAGTCTACTTGATGCTTTTGAGAATAATTATGAAGATGCATGTATATATATATATATATATATATATATATATATATATATATATATATATATATATATATATATATATATATATATATATATAAATATATATATATATTTGTATTTATCTTTATATTTATATATAAATATATATATGTATATGTATATATGTATATGTGTGTGTATATATGTATGTGTATATATATATATATATATGTATATATATATATATTTATGTATGTATATTTATGTATGTATGTATGTATGTATGACTGTATGCATGAATGAATGTATGTATGTATATATGTATTTATTTATCTTTGTTCAATCATTCGATTCACGTTTAAAATGTGGTTCCTTTCGGATTTGCAGCAATACATACGTAATATACGACCAAAGTATTGATATCAAGCTATTCCCTCTCAAGCCTATATTTTTTCATTATTCCTTAAGGGGCCATTCATTAATTACACAAATGCCCAAATTCGCCCATTTTCGCCACCCATCCACCCCTTGTTACGTCTCCTATCAATGTTTCCCATTACTTTCATGTAACAAATAATCACTCAATCTAGTGTTCTAATGTCATAATTCGAGAAAATGAGATCACAGGACAGAAGCAAACATCCTGAAGTAACGCAAATGAACGCAATTGGCATTTAAAAGATGCATGCGAATGTCAAAGCAATGTTTCAGAACAGTGGAGGACAAAAACATACACAAACAGTGTTGGACTTTAAGCTCATCCTTGATGTAATTGCAAGAAAAGATACATTTCAAACATATCTTGTTGTATAGAAAAAGAGCTATGATTCCCTAACCCCTGTAACAATTCGTACCAAAAATGGCCATATCTCTCAGGTGTTGTGTGATTTTTGTATGGCCCCTAACATGAACGCATTGCCTATTGAGTATGGTGAACAATGTTTTAGGTAAAAAATGCAGAAAACAATGGTGCCATTGGTATAATGATATATAACGATCCACAAAATTATGGACCTGTTCCTGCTGATAAGACATACCCTAACAGTCTATGGATGCCAAGAGGTGGAGTTCAACGTGGTTCCATTGGATTGGGAGATGGTGATATCCTAACTCCCGGCTGGCCTTCAACTGGTAAGTAGAAAAAGTGGATATGTAGGCATATGGATAGGCCAAGAAATTCCTACCCAAGTTTTTTAAAATTTAGAACTTAATTACTAAAAACAGTTCTTGCAAGCTATTTTCTGAAACTCAGTCGACCAATGTTTTTTAAATGTTTGTAGGGCTGTCCAACAAAGACCGAGTAATCGATATTCGGTTACCAGTTTTAGTATTCGGTTAGCGGATTCTCTGACTGATTATTCGGAGAAATCAAATTAGTCGACTAATCGGGAGGAGTCAAATTCTTCGATTATCCGGGCGTAGTCAAATGCTTCAATAATCCAATTAGTCGACTTCTTCGATTATTTGAGTGCAGTCACAATTAGTCGACTTCTTCGAATATTATGCGTCATCACTAGCTATCGTATCTTATCACAGAGCGAACGTTGCAGCGAATGTTGCGCGAACATTGCGCAAATGTGAAAAATACATGAAGAGTTGCATACAAAGTATCTCACGTTTTTTCATTCGCTATGGTGTTCGCGAAAATTGAATGTGTGCGAAATCCAGTTGCGTGGTAATTGAATGCGTGAAATTTAGACTCGTGCGAAAATTTCATGAATTAAGGTAGTCTTGAAAACTGTACTTGTAATTGGTTGTTCAATGTTCTATTCGCATAGTTAATCGAAATATTGTAGCATACTTTCCAATATTGCAATTTTTCCCCAGCTAAACTAGCGTTACACGATTTTTTTATTAAAAAACCTAGCTCATGGCTTTGTACTAAAAATTTCTTGACTTTGGCCGCATATTAGTTCTAATAGTTTCTTCGAAGTTTCTTAATTTAGCGAACTAAACTGCTGTGAGAATGTAAACAGAACGTGAATGTAGAAAACTATTTGTCCTATAACAAATAGAATGCGACGTCAGCACGACTTAAATTCTAAAGCAATGTCGTATTCACACTGTTTTGGTACAGCTTTACGTTGAACCTGGTAACGATTTCAATGTGCTGTTTGTCTAAAGTTTCTTAGCTCTTTCTTTGTAGTTCTTAAAGTTTCTTGAATTTTTGTCTGTCTAAAGTACTAGGTTGCTTATAAAGTGGTTACGTTTGAAACAGAAACGTGTATTGAATGTAGTAATTATTTTTCAGATGACGCATACAGGCTGCCAAAAGCAACCGCACCTGGCTTACCTAAAATTCCTTGTCATCCTATTTCAGCAAGGGATGCTAAGCAATTCCTGAGGTATTGGTTTTCTGCTATTCATAGTTTTGTGTTTTTGTTGTTGACGTAAATACTTGCGTCTGTTGTAAGTGAATGATGTAGCGCTTGAATGTCCAGCAAAATTTTAATTGAATCTCAAAAGCAGACTTACTTCTGGACAATAACCTTTGTGTATGAATGAAGGTATGAAAAATTGAATGGGTGAGTAAATGGAGCCAGTTAATTCTGTCATTCAGCCGATATGAGTCCTCTTCAGTCCATGTTAGCTGATTTTGACCATTGCAAGCAACGTCAGTCATGTGCTGCGGATCTTAGTTCAATTACGTTCACTAGTGCAGTATACCTCACCCCTTTTCAGTTCATTGCAGTCTATTTCAGTGACACGAAATGAAGGTCCTTCGATAGTATCCATTCTCCTGTATCATACATAGTGCGGTTATTTTCTGTAGTACTTTGAGTATGTCACTTATCATTTGGCCCTCAATAGTAAAGCCTAGTGATTCAAAGTGTCATACTAACTATTTTGTCTTGCAGCAAACTCGGTGGCTCGGCAGTCACTGACAGTGACTGGATTGGTGACCTAGGCATAACATATCACTTAGGACCAGGGTTCAACGCCTCCTACAAAGACTGGTATGGCAACTCAAATCTTTTCAAAGCCCGAAATTAAATACATTGCTTGGATGGCCTATTATTGCTTTTATTGATGCTGAGATACAGCGAATTTCATCTCCTTAGCTTATGATTTCCACGTTGATAGCTCCGATTTTTAATTTCTACCTATATTATCCTTATTTCCTATTTTTAGAGACTACTTTTCAGTATGAATTTGTTTGTTCACGTTACCCAGGCTGCTGCTTTACTTAGTTTTGTAAATGATATTTGTAAATGATGCAAAAGCAAAGTTATGGATCAACATTTACAAATCATCAATCACCGATCACCAATCACTAATCACCAATCATCAATTACCGATCACCAATCTAATTTCTGCTCTGGTTTTGAGTTTTGTTTTTTTTATTTTGTTTTAGTAACTAATTTCGGGGAAAGGCCATAGGGCCTTATAACAAAGCCCCGACAAAGGAAAAACTGAGAACATGGGGGAAATTTAAGTAGAAAGGGAGACAAGGTCAAGTTTGTTGATGTTATATTTGAAAGATGACAAATTGTAGGATTCAGAGAAAGTAGTGGGTGGCAATGAGTTGTTACATTTATTGGTACATTATCTGAATTCAAATAGAACACAAGATGTCCCAGTTCTAATGCTTAGAAACAGCTATGATGCTAATAGATTGAGCATTTTGCCCATGTTGTCAAAGTGGATGTTAATATTAAGATCGGATCAAGGAAGGGGGGAGCCATTAGCAAATTAAAAAGGGAAATATCATTTTCAGACGGACATGCAATTTTTTTCTCTGTATCTTCCTGGCAAGAAATTTTTTAGATGATCCTCAACCGCAAGCAAAATTTTTTCTTCCTCCATTAAAATTCGACTAACATATATGCAGTCTACTGTGTCATCCAAAACAGGAAAGAACACAGAGTCATCTAGTCCCTTTCTTGCAGTTCTTTCGCTTTTGAAACAAGCTTAGTCTTTTGACTTTTAAACAATTTTGTCCTCAAATTTAAATGGGTAGAAAATACAAATCTTGGCCAAGCAACTTTTTTCTTACTACTCTGTTGGAGTAGAAGTGGGTGGGAGTAGACTGGGGAAGATAGTCGAATGTCAATCAATTTGAAGCATGGTTTTTTAAGTATAGACATTTTTCTGTGGCTTTTTGTAATGCGATGGACCTAATGGCTGTTGTGAAGATTGTGGTCATTGATGAGGTATATGTTGTGGAAAAATATGAATTTAAAACGTGTCTTTAGTGTGTGAATCTTCGGAGATAGTTATCCACGGCCTCACCACATAAGCGTTTAACCTATTTTTGACACACCCTTGCCGGTAAGTTGCTGATGGTCCTTCCCTAGTTAAACTGCATTAGAGAAATCAAACTAGATCAAGTCAATCAAGCTGAATCAGCTAATCAAGCCAAGGCAAGCTGATTTGACTGACCTTTATTTAGTTTAGATTTGCCATATGTTT
Organism: Cassiopea xamachana; assembly: GCA_900291935.2. Classification (NCBI taxonomy): domain Eukaryota; kingdom Metazoa; phylum Cnidaria; class Scyphozoa; order Rhizostomeae; family Cassiopeidae; genus Cassiopea; species Cassiopea xamachana. The sequence goes on from OLMO02000301.1 coordinate 4,585,227, forward strand.
TATCTAATCAAAACACCCCTTTAGAAATGTAATCAAAAGTTTTGAAAGAAATGAGTTCTTTCAATTTCAGGTCTGTTAAAGTTGAAGTACATAATAGCAGAGAAATTCTGAAGATAACAGATGTCATAGGAACAATAAAAGGGGAAACGGAGCCAGGTACGTCACTCGTCCCATTCTCTTCTCATATATAGAAGCATGCTCAAGTGAATCTATCACCATTTGTTTAGCAAAATGCCAGTAGATGTTGGCTATCCTCTATCTTCTCTTCTTAAAAGCACACAAATTCTGTGTTATTTTCTAACAAGCTATTTAGTGTCAAACAAGACTGGCTCTATGTACTGCCTTGTACCAGCTCTGTCTAGCTGGCCAGAGTAGCTTGATATGAAGAAATGTTTGAGCAAGCTAACCGAAGAGCTTCTTATTATCATTTTATTGCATACTTCATAGATAGTGCATGTTTTGGAAAACGCAGCCTGATAATAAATTGAGGAATAAAGGCCACGAGGAAAATTATAGTCTTATTACATTTTCTTTTCATAACATCCAATGAGACACCACCGTTACATATTCATTAGACGCTGACGTTACCATTGACATCGACAAATCCATTAGCTACTACAGTATTGACATATCCATTTGACATTTCATAAAACGTTTCAGGGTATACTGTCCCCATCTTCAGTTAAGAAACTGGAAGAGGGGGGACTTATATACCTCTTGGAAACAATGAACAATGAATAGGGCGTGTAAATGCATATGCCAAAGGGCGTGAAAAAGAATAAGCAGGAAATTGCGTAAATAGGAGATAAAATAGGTAGGGAAACGTAAACAGGCGGAAATAACATGAAATGGAAACTGTAAAACTAAAGAAGAAAACAAGTAGCGAATGGGGATGAAAAAAGGCATAGGGTTATTGAAGAACTCTACTGATTGAGTGTGGCACGAATTCTGCTGATTGAGTGTGTTCTTAGAGATCGTCCCACACTCAATCAGTAGAATTCAGAAATACCAACTAGCAGAGAATTAACTGAAAATTATTAGAAAATTATGTAATAGTTACACAATGTTTTTATGTACAAATACTACAATTGCAGACATCACCTTACCAGTTTTGATAAAAGTAGCAGTTGTATTGATACTTTTAATCACATCAGGCGTATTGTTCCAAAGCGCATGCTGCCCCTGAAAGATAATGAGTTTGCAAACCTCACACCCAAACCCTTTTCAAACTCAAACCCTTTCCAAAACCTTCCCTCGCAATTGCAATGAGAGCTCCGCAACCACACTAGCACCTCCTTTTATATCCACTTTCATGCGCTGTAGTACATTTCATGCGTTCATAGAATCTGTTGCAAGATTTTCACCCTTTGAGGTCTGCTTTTAGATCGATACGTGATGGTTGGGAATCATCGAGACTCTTGGGTATTTGGTGGTGTTGATGCATCCAGTGGAGGTTCAGTTCTGCTTGAATTGGCAAGAGTTATTGGGGAGCAAAGGAAAACAGGTAAAGAGCTACTTGAATAGACCAGGGACGGAGGTACCAGTCAAAAAGTGAGGGGGTACTTACTCACAAGCAAAATAGGACAAATGTGTAAGCTGAGTAGGGCATTTTGCATGCAAATTTGTAAAAAGTGTCCCATGTGCCCCCCCCCCCCCGTTTCTACGACCATGGAATAGACAAAATAAAGTTTTTGTGCTTCTCTGGTGTCTTTAATTTCCTAGGCAGTGCTGGGCGCGTAGGTAGGATGGCAGGTGGAAGAGCGGGGTAGTTAGTACAACTGTATTATGAAACTATTGATTGATTGATTGATTGATTGATAGGCTGGCGTCCCGCTCGTTCAATGAAATTCTGCAGCTGGGGAGGAGAAGAGGCAGGATTGATTGGATCATCCGAATATGTTGAGGTAATTCGGATAAATTTACTGGCATTGAACTAGACTGTCATCGACTTATTCTAATCATGTCAAATTTGTTCATAGATTGTATCAATCAAACTATATTCTGTACTTTTTACGTTTTGAACAGCAACATATAAAGATTTTGCGTGAAAGAGCTGTTTTATACGTGAATATTGACACTGCTGTTTATGGTAAGTTAATTTTCTTCTATCTTTTCCATCAGCCTGTATTATCGATCTTTGTAATCATCATCATAATCTTTACTGTCATCATTATCATCACCATCATGGTTGTCATCTTCATCATCATCATCATCATCATCATCAATCTTCATCATCATCATCATCATCAATCTTCATCATCATCATCATCATCATCATCATCATCATCATCATCATCGTCGTCATCTTCATCATCATCATCACCATCATCACCATCATCACCATCATCATCATCATCATCATCATCATCATCATCATCATCATCATCATCATCATCATCATCATCATCATCGACCACCATCGTCATCAATATCATCATCATCACCATCACCATCACCATCTTCTTCTTGTCCTTCTTTTTCACCGTTACGTCCCAAGGGGGCCTGTGAATGACCCTCTGGGTCATTGGATTGTCTATCAATTGTTTTCGAGAGGTGATTGAGCCGGCTACATTCAATGCACTCTTTTACTCCAAAAGCTGCTGGTCAGAACTGCAAGGTTTAACACGGAGTCTGCTTTTAACTGAAGGGGCCTGGTTGGACAGTTTTCTACAGGCCATCAACATCTGCCATCGCTCTGAGTTTGGTACATAAATCAATGTCAACTTAAAGCTCTTTGCTCGCTTACCACCAAGTGGAGGTCTCCAATCATGGGCTAGCCATCATCATCATCTTCGTCATTATTGTCGTCATCATCACCATTAATTCTCATTTTCAATCGTTATTATTAGCCCCAACATCGTCACCATATGGAATTGAACATTCTAGTCATTATCTTCATCATTTTTAGTAGCTTTTTCACCAATTTTTCGCTATAACCAATATGATTCTCACCTTCACCACCCTTTTTGATGTGGTAACATGCTTCTTACTGAAGAGTTCCATACAATTATGGACATGGGGTTGTTTGCTAGAGATGTAGTTCTATGTTAGCTTTCACTTCTTTTTAAGATTAGAATGAGCTTCGCCCTGCGTTTGAAATACCGCTTTTTGGATTTGAGACTTTTTTCATTACCATTTATTGCCAGCGTAAACCTCGTTCATTTTATTTAGGTATTTCACAACAAATCTGAGCTTCCTTCAAAGGCTGCAATTCTTGTACGGTGCTTCAATTAAAATGAAGTTTCTTATATTGACTTTAAGTCTACTCTCTATATTACTCGTCATTGTACCACTCTTATCAAAGCCTTGGCTTGCTTTTCACCTGTACCCGTGGCACTTTTGCTCCATACATAAGGTGATTGTTCCAATGGAAAAACTGTCTGATTTTGTCTCAAGTCTAATTATGCCTGCAATGTTTGCCCGCTCCATAGCTTTAGTGATAATTTTTGTTCGTGTTTCTTTTAGGTAACTATTCTATTGTGTTGGGAGCAAGTCAATTGACGTACGAGACGATTTACGAGAATCTGAAAAAGGTATGTATAATATGACGTAAGACCTACCGCTCACCTTATTAGAAAGATGTATAACTATTACTGATGATAATGAAGATACATTCTTAGTGCTTCTGAAAGCTAAATTACAACATTGCCTAGAACAATACGAAATGTATTTTTAACTGATTGGCATCTATTATGCTATGCTACTCTACTCTCGATTTTTAACTCAGCTTCCCCCGGATCCTTGGGGCTTGGAGGGTGACTCTGAGAGGACTTTTAGTTCTTGCACTAGTATTTAGGACCGGATGCCCTTCCTGACGTCATCAATGGCCTGCGTTGGGCCTCGAACCCAGGACCCTGTTGGTATGAGTCGAGTGCATTACCGCTAGGCCACGGCTGCTCCACCGCTCACTTCTTACTGCTGCTGAAAAACAGTTATGCATGTGGTATGCAGCAGGGGCAAACGTACGCTCCACGGGCTGGATCCGGCCCGCCAAGTCCTTCAATGTGGCCCCCGTAGGAATTTAGGCTCAAGCTGCAAAGCTGAATTTGTTTTGACAAGCGGCTTGCGAAAGCTCAATTTCACCTCATTCTAGCACTCAACATGTTAAAGATAAGATATAAATTTTAGTTTGCAGGATTATCAAAAACAGAGTATTCCCTTTTGATCAGTTAATTCATGTAAAAGTTAAGAAAATATTAGGAAAATCTCAGCCTTTATTTTTGGAAATAATTAAGAAAACTGAGGCTCAGTCAAAAAAGTAATATTCTTATAAGAACAACATTTATTCGAAAATGTTAGTTTACCGCTTTATTGCATTGCAGGTTAAAGATGCTAACACAAAAATGACAATGTATCAGAAAGCAGTTGCTACAACGCCATGGGCGATGGACAAAACAAAGCCAAAGTATGCAACCCTAGTAGCCTTCTACTCTTGGGTCCCGAATAAGTGGGGTGTCCTAATAAGCAGGGGGTTGGAAAATTTCTCAAGATGAAATAAGCGGGGGGTGTAATTTTGGATTAACTGTGCAGTAACCAGTACAGATACAAAATACCCCGATCAAAATTGCTGGAAGTAAATACTTTTCGGTAAAAATTTATAGTTCTAGGGTGGGGACTCATTTGAGAGGGGGCTAATTCGAGGATATACAGTAAGGGTACTTGTGTAACAAAAAAACTAAATGGATGAATGAATCCAGTGTGGGTTCACAACAATGGTTAGAAAGGATTTTGGGATAGCCTTAGGAAACCTTTAAGCACAGTCTAGCCAAAAAGCACATAATTAAAGGAATTTTGGGGGCCCCTGTTGCTCGGGGCCCCTTGTTGTTTGAACTAGGGTGCTCTAAACTGCGTTATGCCACTGCTTCGAACTTTGAATGCAAATTACAAGAAGAGTCTGTTCCTAATATCATGGCAATTATATCCTTTTGGCTTTCTCCTTTGGGTTGTCAAATCCTGAACAATATATGCATTTTCCTCATTTCTGGTGAAGGAAATTCATATCAGAAATGCTTTATGTATCTAATTGCTTGTGAAATTCCCTATAGTATTGGAAGAGTTGGCACAGGAAGTGATTATGCTCATTTCTACCATTATGGTGCAATTCCAGTCATTGATATCATGCATGGAATGCAGGACATAGTGAGTATTCATATGCCGTCATTCTTTTCATTTATGGATAAATATGTCCTTAATTTATGCGTAGTTTGTCCCTTAATATAGTTTGTGCAAGAGTTATACTTCTTAATGCACAAATTATTGTCTGTTAATTGTTTTTAAGTTATCATTTATGCATCAGTTTACGTTGTATATGCAAGCAGCGGAGTGTATGTGTGTGTGTGCGTGCGGGGGGGTCAAAGTCGCTCGAAATGTTGTTTCTTGATGAAACTAATTTACTATTTATTTATTGTTCCCAATGGCGTGGCCACGGGGGAATATGGGAGGCAATTGCCCCCCATTTTTTGCCAAGACGGTGCTCTGGATTTCTTTAAAATCGATGAGAAAATAGGTAAAAATAGGTAAAATCGCTTTCATTTCCAAATGATTCGCCCTGAAAAGCTTAGCAAATTAGCTAACAAGTTTAAGATATCTCATAGCTGTGGCATTGACGGTATATCAAGCTTTTTTCTGAAAACTGGGATGCCTGTTTTGGCCCCTTCATTGTGCTGTATATTGAAGACCTCCATCTCACAAGGCCGATTTCCAGAAAGCTGGAAAATTTCAAGGGTCTCCCCAAATTCACAAAAATAGCTCTACTGAAGAGAGATCAAATTATAGACCTATTTCTGTACTCCCTGTAGTGTCAAGGTTATTTGAAAAAATCATCTACGATCAGGTATTTACATACTTTACTAAGAATGAATTCTTGTACTCAGACCGGTCGGGCTTCAAACCATTTCCCTCCGTATTGACATGCTTAATAAAGAGTACCAATGATTGGTATCTAAATTTCGACAAGGGACATTTCTCTGGAGTCATTTTCAAAGACTTAAAAAAGCCTTCCATACAGTTGACCATGAAATTCTCATAGCTCATAGCTAATACAAAAATTCCATGCAATTTTGCAAGGTAAATGGCAAAAATATCAAAAATGCAACACATTAAATATGGAGTTCCTCAAGGTTCCCGCCTAGGCCCACTCCTATTTTTGATTTATATTAATGATTTGCCGTTTGCTTTGCAAAGAACCAAGGTCACGATGTATGCAGATGAGACAAGCATTTCCTATTCCTCAAGATCTATCACTGACTTAACCAATGCTATCAACTCAGATCTTAAAGATCTTAGTGTGTGGCTTCAGGGAAATAAGTTAACTCTTAATGTTGTAAAGACACAAAGTATGATCTTTGGTACCGAACCTAATCTTAGAAGGATGTTTCGTGATGCCTCAACAAGTTTTCCTCTTTTTCAAATAAATGATGACAAGATTGAGTCCACAGATGACATCAAATATCTTTGGTTAAAAATTGATTCGTCACTAAATTGGAAAGAGCAAATGAACACGATTAGCTGCAAGATCTCACGAGGAATAGAAAGGCTTAAGCATTCTAAGAGATATCTTCCCTTGTATACTATCCAAAGGATGTATAACAGTATAGTAGATCCGCACCTAAGATACTGTTGCTCTGTTTGGGAATGTGCCGGTGATTCCATTATAAAAAAATTGCAAAAGCTACAAAATCGGCTGCGCGGGTAATCACTAACAGTCCTAACAATCAATCATCGTTGCTATTGATACTACAACTTGTATGGTTAACAGTCAAGGAAATGATTGAATTTGAAGCAGCTTGTACAGTTTATAAAGTTTTGAAGGGACTTCCAAATCCTTACATGCAATCAATGTTTCACAGCAGGTCTGAGTCCTGCAATAGAATCTTACTCAACACGAGCACTGACCTTAAAATGCCATTATACAAAACCTCTAACGGGCAGCGCAGCTTTTCCTATCGAGGAGTCGCTATCTGGAATCAGTTAAGCCATGAAATAAAAACTGCTCCTTCACTAGCCACTTTCAAAATGAAGTTAATGTTTTTAAAAAACCAAAGAAGTCGATAATCTTCATTAATTTTGGGCGCATTCTCTCGAGCTCGCATATATATATATATATATATATATATATATATATATATATATATATATATATATATATATATATATATATATATATATATATATATATATATACACTCACATATATTTTCTGTTGTTTTTTTGTTTTGTTGCTTTACAAGTATACTAGTATTCTAAGCAGCATTTTAATGTAATTATGATTAGCTTAGTTTTCCATTTCATGTTGATATGGTACATTGTAAACCAGTCATGTACTGAATGTATTTCAACCCTGTTTAAGTAAGTAAAAATGAAATGAAAAAATGGTAGCAAATTTTCAAAGAAGTTCTTAACGGTAATTAATCAAAATTTATTTCAGCAAGCTGCGTGAGTCCTTAAAATACAAAACGGAGTTGGTGTTTTGAGTGCTTGCTTGAACCACTGGATTCTCATTTGTACTTCCTCAATAAAAGTTACATTTTTATAAGAGGGAGTGGCTAATATTTATAAGAAGACGCGGCCATATTTTTATGGAGGGTGTGGCAAAAACGTTCATTTATCCCCCTCCCCCATTTTTATAACCCTGGCCATGCCGCTGATTGTTCCAGTTCATTTGGTTTATTTTGTCTGGATGGTTAGGATCCTAAACTGATGCGGAGGATAGTTTAAACTGAAGTAGCAGATAGTTTTACTCCATTTAATTCTTCGCAGGTTGACATATTATTGGTCTAACATCGTAGTATCTAATCGTTTTCTGTCTTGACAGCATGAAGGAAAGAAAACATCTTACTATCCAGTTTACCACTCACTTCATGATACGTATCACTGGGTGAAGACATTTATGGATCCAAAGTTTGCTTGCCATCGCTCTGTTGGAGAATTTACTGGTCGCCTGCTTTTTCAATACGCAGATTCGATTGTTATTCCTTTTGACCCACGTACCTATACACAGGCACTCCAAAAGGGTGTGGATGATTTTAAGAAGATATTGGGAACAACGAGTGCTAGTGCTTACAATGTAACTACTGGTAAGGCCCAATGTAGTGTTCGAGATATTTAGGCCAGTGGTTTTCAACCTTTTTGGTGGAGCGGAACCCCAAGGATGTATTCTAGAGGCTCGAGGAACCCCTGTTCACACATCTGTACAGGAGAGTTAAAATAAACTATCGATCGTAGCAGTTTTATAACTTCTGGCGGAACCCCTCGACTGTGCTGACGAAACCCTAGGGTTCCGGATAACACCTGTTGAAAACCACTGATTTGGGCAAACGAACTATTGTCCTTGTTATGGATGAGGGCTCTTATGCTGTAAATTTATGTTTACTCACGAAGCTACCAATCAGTGGTTTGCAGTATTCATTGTTCATTTATTTATTCTTCATTCATTATTGGCTCATCAGTTCAATAATTCATTCATTCATTCAGTTGCTCATGCATTTGTTTATTCGTTCATCTGTTTTTAATTCTCATCTCGGCTCATGAATTCATTCATTCATTCATTTATTCATTTATTCATTCATTTTCTCATTCATTCATTCATTCACTCATTCATTCATTTCCTCGTTCGTTCATTCATTCATTCATTCGCTTTCTCATGCATTCATTCATTTCCTCATTCATCCATTCGTTCAGTCATTTATTCTTTGCGTATTTCATTGCTCATTTACCCAATTTTTCATTAGTTCATTATATGGTAACTTTTTCGCTTAATTTTAGATTACTTGCAGAAGGCTGTCAACACGTACAGCAAGACAGCTATTGATTTCAAGAAAGAGCTTGATAAACTAGACAAGAAATCGTAAGTAATAATTGTTTTTGCCTGTTGTTTTGCATGGCATTGCAAGTGCTTTTATGTTATTGCAAAGTATACACCAGTAATACTAATGAGCATTCCCACTATACAGAAGACCGATGAAGCCATCAAACTTGGAGTCTTGACGTTATGTTAGCGCACTGTCCACTCACTGTCCACTCACTGTCCACTCACTGTCCACTCACTGTCCACTCACTGTCCACTCACTGTCCACTCACTGTCCACTCACTGCCCGTCAACTCGATAGGGGATCTGAGGGAAACACTTTGGGTATAAGTTGGTAAGGAGAGAAACATCCCTCTAAACCCATCTGCTGATGGCCGTGCATAAATTCCCTCTCTAGCAGGCAGAACTCATTAATTTGCACGAGGCCCTGAACGTCGCTGGTAAAAACCCGGGATTTTGCCTGTACCTACACAAAACTTTGCAAGCAGCAAAGCCAATCTTAGAATTCACTACACTGCTGCCACATCTCCAGGACATTTTACTTCAACCTAGTACAGCTTTTCAACTAGGACTTCAAGTGAGGCTACTTCGTTAAGACTGACTGCATTCTATTGAAGCATCCATGCTTGCCATTGGGAGACAAATGTGTTAACTTTTGGCACCGAATGGCTGGGGGGCGTTTGCAGATTTTTGAGAATTTTACCACCCATTTCCATTTATTAATTACCTCCAACTATGCAATTTTTATAAAATTCAGCCCCCCCCCCTGATGTTACTATCCTATAGATTTTAAGGTTTTAAAAAAGGACAAGTCAGTAAAATACATTGGCTTTGTAAACACAAATCAATATTGCCAACTAGGCAAATCAAAGCAAATTATATACCTTATATTTATTTAGTGTTAACAACTAATTGCATGCAGTTGATTGACACCCACAACGATTAGCAATCCCCCAATTTATCATTTTTTAGCAAAAATACTAACCCTCTCTTTGTTATATCCCTCCCTTACTATTCTGTTACGGAAAGTAGAATATGACTCTCTATGTTCTGCTTTAGAACAATGACACAGTCCTATCTTCTTTTTTCTTATGTTCCAGTGTACAGTAGACTGTTGACTAACCATTTGTGTATAATTTCTAGGCTGCTCCAGGTGCGAATTGCAAATGACCAGTTGTCACTTTTGGAGAAAGGATTTCTTTTCGATCCAGCTTTTCCTGGTAGACCTGGAATAAGGTATCTTTTTGTATTTGCTCTGGTGTAGGGATATATCATCTAAAAGGCCCAGAAGAAACCAGATTTGTCCTTAAGGAAGGGATTTAAATTTATTTTTCAAACCAAGACTGACCTTAAATTTACATTCTAATTTTTGCGATTTTGCAAGCAAAGAGAAAGCTTGCTGGATTGTCTTTCAAGTAGACAGGAGCACAAAGAAACTTGGATGGCCTAAAAATACCATTGAGCAGGCAATTTGCTATGTCAAAGATATGAATCCCGTAACGATTTTCAATCATTTCATTGGCTGGTTTGCTAGGGATGTGCCGATGGGGGCATGGGGGTCGTTACGCCTCCCATTAGTTTCAAAATTGCAAGAAATTTGGTTAAAAGTCAGCCATACTGCAAGAGAAATGCTCACAGTATTTTCCTTGACTTTTTCTTAATAACAGTAGATCAAATAGTCAAAACACCCCCACCTTCCATGGAAAGTGTCTTGGGACATCCCTTTTGTTTGCAAGTAAAACTGATAATTTTCTGGAGTTGCATAATTGAGTTGGTAGTAATGTGTGATTGCACCACTTACATAGCTCTCAACTTTCCCAACTCCGTCTGTGCGATTTCTAAAATTACTAATCATCTTTTGTCCCATTTGCAGGCACATAATATTCTCACCTACTGACGTCAGCTCCTACGCAGTATCAGCATTTCCAGGTGCTGCAGATCTACTATACGAGGTCAATGTGACGCAAACAAAGCAGTGGGGAGACCTGAACAAGCATCTAAGTTTCATAGCAGCCAGTATCGAAGGAGTGGCAATTTCCTTAAAGAAGGCTTGGTAGCTTGATATATTCGGACTCATTCTAAAAAACGTTTTGTACTTTTGATAGCGATATGGATTTGTATATCTACCTTGCAGGCAGGGAAACAATGTGCTTTTTAGGGAAACAAGGCTTCAGGTTTTCCAATGAAATGAAATGTTCTGGCAAAAGTAGGGAAGTATACAGTAGTTCCGTATACTTTTCTTGGTACAGTAGTATCTCCTGCATATAAGAAACCACCTTTTCAATTTCGGGTCTGATGCGTTTCTTATAAAATAAGACATAATTCAGATCAGGGAAAAGTTTCTTAGGGTAAATACCATGTTATACAATTCATCAGCTTAGAGGTGCTGTAGTGCACTGAATACTAACATTTTGTTACATACATTTAATACTGATGTATAAGTGTATACTTAGTGCGCTTCTATAGATAGCATAGTGCTCAAATCTTGATTGGTTAATACATTTGCTCACAACCAAATTCTCCTTACCCTCTCAGCCAATAGAAGGCGGCGAATTGGTTGTGAGCAAATGTATTAACCAATTTAAGCGCTATGCTTCTATTAGCGCTATGCCTTGGTGAGTAGTTCAGAGTCGGGCAATCCTGTTAAATTATTTCAAGTGCAAAAGTAAAGAGGTTTACATACTATTAATGTATTGTTATATTTTTCAATGGTTTAATATATACAAATGTTTTTCAATAAGAAACAAGCATTCTTTCAGACCATCACGAGTTTCTGATAAAAGAGGGTATTTTTTGAGAATCAGGGTCTGCGTTTCTTAAATTTATGTTTCTTATATGCGTGACACTACTGTATTAGCATAAAAATGTGGTATTAGAGACTAGACATTAATTCTACTGGGGAAAGGGATATGGTATTTGGGACCAGAACATTGGTTCTTCTGGGGAAGGGGATATAGTATTAGAGATTGGACATTAGTTATTCTGAGGAAAGGGATAGAAGACATCTGGTAGGGGACCAAAATTTTACCCACCCGAAGGGATGAGGATGAACAATGAAGATTTTGACCCCGTTTACACCTGAGCCAAATGGAACCGTTCCAAAATTGGTACGAAAGGGCTTTACGTTTACACTAGAACCATTGGAACCGTTCCATTTGGAACCGCTCCATTTGGAACCGCTATCCGTACTCTTTTGGGTCCGCTGAAGGAACGGTTTTATTTGGAACAGTTTGGTTCCACATGGAACCGTTCCATTTTCTCAATTGTAAGCAGGGCCTTTAAGGAAGGTGTATGGTATTTTTCTTAAGTGTTGAAAGGGGACGGCAATTCCATCGAGCTTCTTGAGCTGTAAGCTGCTGCATCTAGTGATTTTGGTTCAAAGTAGCTATTCAAGTACCACATCAGCATCTCTGCATCATTTTGAGCTCATTAGTTGGCTCCCCTTCCCGCCAATCTCTGTCTACTTCTCCGTATCCTAACCCACCGTCTCTGCATCTCTAAGCCATTGTCTTTTCGCTGCCTGAAAAATCTCCATTTGGAAAACTATCTGGCCTTGTTCATTGCCTCCCTGGTTTCGTATAGTTTGTATATAAATGATTAGAATCTCGTTTGCAATCTCCTAATATATTAGTTTCGAATTACTCACCGAGTGTCTATTCTCGCCAATGGGCTAATATGATTGTCTTCGTGTTCTTGCCCTCATGCTAATGGCTCTCATCATCCCAGTTTTTTTACATTTGACCTGCAATTGAAAGTAAATTAGCTTTATAGAAGTGTATATGATGCACAGCTCTTGCAACTTCTGTCATCTGGCAGTTTGGAAATACCGCAGTTTTATTGCCTTTAGGCAATGGGGGCAGGGGTATTACTTCTCCAATTATTTGTAAAATTATAAATATATTATATATATATATATATATATATATATATATATATATATATATATATA
>OLMO02000301.1:4598038-4630538 GCA_900291935.2 Cassiopea xamachana
ATATATATATATATATATATATATATATATATATATATATATATATATATATAGTTGTTCTACATAATCATTTATGCTTATAGCGTGATTGTTTTCTACACCCGTAATTCCCCCCACACACATACACACAAAGTCTAGTTCATCTGTATATGGCCTTTACAGTGCTATTCATGCGGTGTATCTGATGTGATCTGGTTAGCATACAGTCTTATTACATAGGTAACTCGGAAGCCATAAAAGCAAATTTTAGAAGTTGGCTTGTCTTAATAGATGGTACTAGAAAATACATTGGAAGGACCGCCATTGACACTGTCTAATGTATTCTACACACCCCCAATCAATATTCAAAATGTGCCCCTGCGCTTATCGTTCTAGAAAACAAACATTTTATACTGTTGGCGAGAGTGCGACAGATGTTGATACGCAATTACACATTAGCTGTGCATGAACAATAAATAAATTTCAAATCAATTAGTATGATTCTCTTTATTGATTTTTTTCATGTAGGTTAATTCTCATAATGATTTTTGAAGCATTTCATATTTTCAGTTGTGTAACTTTAGTTTTGATATCTATAAATTTATGGATGTATACTCTCTTATCCTTAGTTCTTCCAATTTTTGTTGCTGTTTTGTAATGGGTGTTGATACCTAGCGGGTCCCATATTATGATGCATATGAATCTAAGCTAATGCCAGGGTTTGTAAAGGACCTGGAAAATTTGGAAAATTGGCTAGTTTTGGCAAAAATTGGAGAAATCTGCAATTGTAAGGGAGTTTTGTTTAATTATTAGAAAATATGGAGAAGTCAGGGAATTCTGAAGTTGATATTTACGTTTTTTGAAAGTAAAGCAATCTGAAGTCTCTGTTATTCTTTGTATTCATCCTAAATCATAAATAAATTATGCGCTGACGATCCAACCACATTAATATGACGAATAACCGACTTTCAAAAGTTGTTGTAAACTTTATACTCTTGTGGATTAGTGTAAGACTTGACAATAAACTAAACTTCTCGTTGGATATATAACAGCATTAAATCAACTCAATATTTACATTAATTGCATGAATCTTGTTCTGTGTTGAAACTCTTAACTTAAACTCGGAACGTTACACTACTGGCGGTGTACTTCTTAATCTCAACTCGTAACTCTTAACTATAAGCTGTGAACTCTAAACTCTGAACTATAAACCGTGAAGCGAATGCTAAGCTTGATATACGACGAATTGCGGAGGAGCGCTACACGTGACGAAGTATCCAACAAAAGTTTCATCCATTTGATTTTAAAATTACCTTTGAATAGTGTTTCTAGAAAAGATCTTCAGGTTTCCTTGTTCATTCCACAGTTCAGCTCTAGGGTCAGAACGACTTTTGTATCATCGTTTAGGGTGAATAACGCTTGCTTTGGTTATCAGGGTTCCCACGCTTCCTAAAATATCCTAGAAAGAATATTAATATCCTAAAATGAGTTCCTGCGGCTTATGTTTGAAAGTGGCTTTTGCTGGTTTCCTAAGGTTCCAGTACCATCACGATAAGTTTACTACAGCCGAAAATAACAAGGCATGCTCTTACAAATCACGGATGCGTCAGATTCAGGTGTTTGCATGCTTCGTTTCGCTTTATGTGCTTCACTTTGACAGGACCTATTTATTAATCTCCATTGAACTGTATCACACGTTCGAACGCATTCAGTAACATTCCACTTTCTTGCATTTTTTAAATTCTTGTTAACTCAACTCCCAAAATATACTTTTACATTTTAAAGCATGTTGCAACGTAAGCAATAGGATTTTCATCAGTTTTTCGTCTGTGGATCAGGGGTGGATACAGAGCTGGACTTTGGTGGTGGGGGGGGATGGGGAATCTGATTAATTTTATTGTCTTTTCTTGTGAGAAGTGTATTAACACAATTACTTGCTATATGAAACATTGCCATTTGGGGGATCACTCCCGACCTCCTTGGAGCCGTAAAATATGGTACACAGCATATTTGCTCCATATTATCAAGTTAACATGGTACACAGCATCACACTTGTGGTATGAACAGGGAAACTAAAAAGCGAGATAATGAATGGTTCTTGGTGACTAACAACCGAAAAAATTTATGAAATGACCTGACTATAATGAAAAGGTAACAAAAAGAGACCTAGCGTTTTGTGGAACAAAGCAGTTCAACCGATTTTGTGGCACATTATTTGAAAACACCGAACAACCTAATGATGAAAATCTAATAATGTAGGTTGTAGTATAAAGGATGGCGTATTTTCCAATGGTCTGGGCAAGAAATTTCCCTTAGGCCAAATCTTCTTTAGCAGGTACGCTGGAGAGGGGAGCAAGAGCCCCTCCTGTCTTTCACTTAGGAGAGCAGGGAGAGCGAAAGCGCCCTTTTTGAAATGCAATAGAATCCTTTTTTAGACATTGATATGATACAAAGGAGATCAATAAGAGATATAAACAAGCAAAATATGATTGGAAGAGAGAGCTACTTCTATAATTCTTTGAAATATAGGCCCTGCTAAAAGATGGAACTAGAATTTCTCAAAGGGGTGCTTTGGATCCCAAAGATGTGCCTATGCTAGGCGGTGTCCTTTTGCTCCTGCTGGCTCCCCTTGCCTCATTATTGTTCCGGCGTGCCTGTTCTTTAGCATACTGAAGGACCGTTTTGTTGCTGCTGATGATGGTTGAAAGTTTTGCAGCTGTCCTTAGAAATTTGACTTGTAATGCTATGTTAATAGAGAGGGCATTGAAACGCTGTAACTCTTTGTGGAAAAATGTTGCATTTCTTTTAGTGAATATCTCGATATTTCTCGTAAGATAAAACTCAATCACTTAAGCTGTGCAATTAAACATATAAATGAAATGATTTCATCATTGCAAGCTATACATTGAATTTAATGCCAAAAATTGTGACGAATGACAAGAAAAGTACCAAAAATGTGACAAAGAAAGTTAACCAACAGTGAAAAATAACATAAAAGTAACCTTACGTCAAAAAGTAACCAAAAAGAGGTGTCAAAAAGCAAACTAATGTCAATTTTTTTGTTGCCCTAACACACCTTGCTTCGCTCTGCCTAAATATTCTTGAGCTCTTTGGTTTTGAACCAGAAATGATTACTTTAGCAACAATAGGTGTAAATTCATCCTAAAGTTAAAAAATAACTCAGTTATTTACCATGTGCTAGTACATGCTTTTTTATAAGAAACATGAGGCCGAAATTAGGCAAAAATTGAGAAACATTTAAGAAACAAGCAAGCCGAGTTTCAAAATCTGTTTTCAATAGTAAATTTTTATCAAACTAGCAAGAAAATAGAATGAACATCCATTTCATGCCCCACAAAACTTGGACATCATTGTTTGCATCACAGTCTGGGTTGTTATTGTCAATGGAAGTTTTTAAAGTTAAGAAAAATTTAAGACTGGATTTGACGAAGTATTTAGAAATATCCAGACTGATGACAGAGAGTTAGTTCCTTCTAACAAATACGTGTACTGCATGAAAATATATGAACGGAACACAGCCACACTTGTGTTAGGGTCAAAACACAGCAGTTTGAATGCCACGGAGGGGGAAATCAGAGAGTTAAATTGCTTTTATCTCTTGACCAACTTAATCTTTTGAAATGAATTAATTATCATGTAACACATACCCATTAGTACTAAAGCATCATATAAATCAAAAGAATGAGAATTTTGTAATCTCTCTATAAACGTGAAAAGTATGAAGTGACACGGAGGGGAACAGCGTCCAAAATACCGTGTTTTGAACCGGCAACTACTCTAAAGTGCCTAATTGCAGGAGGTTTGGAAATATAAGTAGAAGTTGATAAGCTGGGGGGTCGAAATAAACGGGGGGGTAGAAAAATGCCTTGAAATCTAAGATAATACTGCTATGAAGCACTTTTTTTTCATAAATCAGGTTTCTATAGTCGTAAGAATGTAAGCAGCACAAAAGTAGCGCTGACAGACAGGTAGATTTGTTTAAAATATCGATCTAGCAGGGTCTTTTTAAAGTGCAGTTCCACACAAGATGTGCAGTCCTAAACAACTTTGTTAGCTCAAATGAACAAACTGTGCAATCCAAAAGTTTATTATTTAGTAGCCCAAGGGTGAAGAAAGTAAATAGCAGTAAAAATGATAGACTTAGGTATGAAATGGAATTGTTAGAGGAAGTAGTTTTTATCTACCCTTTTTTGCTAAAAACGGCAATTCAATCCATCTGCAGCCAGAATTTAATTCTCCAACATAACATTGCTGGATTTTACGTGCATTTCTAAATTTCTCTTAATGCAAACCTTGCTATCTAGGACACGTTTTGAAAAAGTTTTCGCAAAAGCTAATAAGAGCGTGGGGTACTAATGAGAGCAGGGGATTGGACAATTAACCAAAAATTACTTAGCGGGGGGACGGAAATTAGGCATTTAGGACTGCGTTATTAAATTTGATATACAGTACAAAGCAGTCAAGTGCATTAAATATCTAAGTGTAACTTACGCTTTGCTTTATTCTTATCTTATTCTTGACTTTCTGTGAATTTGAGCCTTGACATTCTTGTCAAATACATGTACAGCTTGAATTTCCTCATTTTGAAATCTGAAGAGACCTTAGCCGTGACTTTCAGATTTGTGGTTGGAACCTGGAACAAAGAGACGCACCACCGTAGTCACCAATGGGATTCAAATTTAGTCCCTAAAAATAGACGGTGGATCGAAAGTTTTCATGACACCGGTGTGATATCATACCGGTCAAAAGTACACCGGTGAAGGCTTTTTTACCATTTAAGCTACAATAGTAGGGACAAAACCACACCAGTGTGCCATTTTCAACGATGTCCAAACTACACCGGTAACAACCGCACCGGTTTGGCTACCGAAGTGGTCTTTCAAGCTGTTTGCACCGGTGTTGTATAAACCGGGCACCAAAGCTCATTACATATCTCACCTTTGTCGTATAAACGGAGCTTAATGTGCAGTTCTTGACGACTTATAGAGCTCCTCAACATTAAAGTCTGAAGCTTTGAAGCCGAAACACCTGACTCTTCGCCACTCTATGAATTCATAAAAGATAGAATCCAGCTGAAACTAGAAACTAAAGCGAACCAAAGCGCAGTCCTGCATGATGGCAGTTAGACAGTCGGTGACATTAACAATAGTTGCCGTCGTTTCTGTTGCACTAGGAATTACGGCTGGCTACTTTATTGGTTTGGCCACGCATCGGTCAACACCATCTAGCAACGGAGGTAGTGTTATTTCCATGGCATTAAGGGAGATTGTATGGGACAAGATAGTGAAGAAAATCAATCCTTCTCGCATTGAAGATAATTTGAAGTAAGTATTTCTTTCCTTTACAGAAAAGTTTCATTGCATTTTTCATTCGTTATCTATGGTAAATAAGTAAAGGCATTCCCATATTTCGTAATCTGAATTTCGTAGGTAGGAGACTGCCTGTTAGAGAGGACACTTATCCTGAGCCATCGGCATGTGAGGTAGGGTGGCCAGTTCCTTTCCTCGCCGCCTTTATCTCCCCCAGCGTTCCCACTGGGTAACCATTTGTTGCCGGGTGAATAGTGAGCGAGCGTTCATTCAGGGCATCGATTCGGGCTCAAACCGTAGACCTTCCACATGGGAGGCATGCGCTCTAACCACTATGCTACCTCGCTCATTATCTATGGTAACCCCTTAGATTACACACAATCTTCTTAATAAGAAAGCCTAATTTTCTGCTAAGCTTCAATATTCTTGAATTCTTTTGCTCGTGAGCCTATGGTTATTCGTAAATTATTCTCAAGTACCAAATGCGTAGATTTGCCTGAAAATCAAAGGATTATATTCAAATTTTTGTTGACAACGTTTTCTTCATAAAGCAAACAAAATGGGGAATACAACAACAAATATTGCATCGGCAGTGAAAAAATTGATTAGAGCTATGCAAGCAAGTGTCATTACTATCTTTTGGTAGATTTAACAAAATTAAACAGAGAATGGCGAGTACAAGACTCTTTTTCTTCGCATCAAAAAACAAAAATAACTCAACTAGCGTCTACAAGTTCAACCCTAGAAGCGTGTGCACAGCATACCTGGAGAGGTACTTATTACGTCACTTTTCTAGGGTTTCTGACAAAGATGTATACATAGAATAGATGTTCCCACAAGCATAGGCGTCAAATCTTGATTGGCTAAGAATTTTCCTCACATTTTTTTCTCCTAGCCGATTCAACCAATCAAATTGCAGAACTATATCAAATGCTTGTCACAGCAGGTTTAGGCCAAGCGTTGCACCGTTTTACTACCCCTTACGTAAAAAAACAATGCATGCTCGGTGGGTGCGAATTTCAAGCTGATTTTTCATAGAGGGCTTCATGAAATATTGGTCCTAACCTATATCGCAAACAGTTTTCGATCGCCAGTTCTTCCCATGCTAGCCTCATGCTAAAGTCCATACTGTCTATTACCCTAGCAAATAGTGAGCAAAAAAGGCATGCTTAACATAATAAACTCAAAGTTTACTTTATTTATTAAACTCGAAAGATTGTACTATTACATTTTGCTATATCAAAGTGCTTTCGCCTATTTAGCTACTTGCATCACAAGGTGCAAGTACGGTATAATATACCGTCACAGGCAATACATAAGTATGCAAAACAAAGCAAAGCGAGGAAATATAATGCATTATTATCTTGCTGCATATATAGAAAACTCACTAGTTAAACAGTCTTTTTCCTATCGGCGTCTCTTACACTTTGAATTGCAAGACAGCTTTGAAGAAATGGCGTGAGCGCAGTGTAATAGAGACTGGAAGCTATATTCACAATTGGCGCGAAAATCAAGAGGAGGCAATGGGGTACGTTATTTTCAGAATAAAGTAAGTAAACCTTTCGAGCTTAATAGATAAAGTAAACCTTGAGTTTATTCTCTTAAGCATGCCTTTCTTATTCATTATTTGCTAGGCTAATGGACATTATGGACTTAAGCATGAGGCTAGCATGGGAAGAACTGGCGATCGAAAGCTCTCTGCAATATAGGTTAGGTACCAATAAGGCGAGGTGGCATAGTGGTTAGTGCGCATGGCTCCGGTGCGGAAGGCTGAAGGTTCGAGTCCGACTCGATGCCCAGACTGATTGCTCGCTCACTGTTCACCCATCAGCGAATGGGTACCTGGTGACAATACTGGGGAGATAAAGGCGGCGAGGAAATGAACTGGCCACCCTACTTCATATGCCGATGGTTCAGGATAAGTGTCCTCTCTAACAGGCACTCCCCTACGTACGAAAGTATACGGGACTACCTTTACCTTCTTTTTTACAAATATCTCAAGAGGCCCTCTTTGAAAAATCAGTGCGTCTTGTTCAAAGAAATAACTGACTGACGGACACAAAATTTAATATACTCAAGTCAGCAATATAGAATATCTGGCATTAGAGTTTACTCTTTAAATGTCTTTTTTATTAGACCCATTTTTGTGTCTAAGGCTCCTATTTTTCCCACAATAATGTTTCCTCCAAATTTCTCAAAGAACTTCCTGCCCTGTTAACATGTCTAAAACTAAATCTTCAGCCAGCGTTATTATGCGATTATACAATAAAAGAGTGGGTCCAAAAGGTTGCAAGAAATGCGCAAACCAGGTTCAGGCTATTGCTACTATCTGCATTGCATCTAAGGCCTTAATTAAAATTGTAACAGATTTTCGTGAAAAAATTGTGTATTTACAGCTTTTTTCCTGGGAAAGTGGTTAAAGGTACGTACTACTTCATGACTCAGAAAGTCACGAAAGCTCAACATTTTATTTCTGAGATCTATTGAAAGCAGTCAAGAAGCCAGTGGGGTGATATGGGGAAGCAGTGCCCCAAACTCAATGATTTTGTCCGACCTTGCCCGCCCATAGCATTAAATCATGATAATCTAGTATCTTGTTATTGTCTTTTCCATGTCAAAGAACATAGCGTGGATGACTTTGAAGTGAATGCGCAAAAGATTGAAACTCAGAACATTTTTTG
The DNA here is from genome assembly GCA_900291935.2 of Cassiopea xamachana. Classification (NCBI taxonomy): domain Eukaryota; kingdom Metazoa; phylum Cnidaria; class Scyphozoa; order Rhizostomeae; family Cassiopeidae; genus Cassiopea; species Cassiopea xamachana. The sequence continues at coordinate 4,606,029 of OLMO02000301.1, forward strand.
CTATGAAAATTCTCATACTGAAATCAAAAGAACGCAAAAACACTGGCACAGAAAAGTTTTCCTGCCAATCTAAGGAATTTTACTTGAAAAAAATGAGAATACTGAGAAACACTGCATGTTTGAACTGAATTACAGACTATTTTAGCACTTTAGCAAGCATTGCAAGCTCATTTACTTGCCTTGAATCTGGGCGTACTCTATTGTTTCAGATACTCAGAATGACCACATAGCAGATATGATAATTCCACGTCCCCGAGAGACAACTACCATAATATGTAAATCCATAATTAATCTTACACCCATTTGTCTCTCCAATTTATTTACGAAAAATTCACCTAGGGATACTATCTGAGACTGAAAGATTCTCATACTCATTTACATGACCTCTTCATGAACCTCTCATGAACACAAAGAGCAGTCAAATAATCGTTTCCTACTGTAGTGTCCATTTGTAGAGTGGCTTGGAACGTGCATCTAGAACTGCACTTTTTTAATCACTTTTAAAAGATCTATTAAGTCATATGGGCCTCAGTGAGCCACTCTCTAAGTTTAAGTTCTAATTTTTTACCACCCAAAAAGTTTCAAGAGTTCCAAAAGCACACCTTGTGGCTTTGACCAATGTCACTTGATCTGATACAACAGTTCCTAATTTCCTAAGAATGATCTCTGTAGAAGTATTCATAAATAAAAGAAATGTCAACAACTAGGCATTCACGAAAAAGTGGCCAGTGAAATGTGGCGAGGTTTGTATTTCTCACTATACCGATGACATGGGACTTAACTCTGCCAAGAAAACAGGGAGCATCACCCCGGCATGGGAATATTCCTCTAAAGAAGGACGAACTTTGGATTTATAGGTGGTAACTGATAAAAGGAAGAAAAATACTCACAGCTCTTGAAAGGAAACGAATTTTTTAAGGTGTAGGTTTGGCAATGGCATGAACTTGTTATATCCATGAAAGATATGAGGAAACAGGAAAACAATGCGCTTGAAAGAAATGGAAATGTACAGTTCTTTGATGATTCATGAACAAGGGTGAAAAGTCAGTGCTGTTTCATTGATTGAACTGAACTATAATGATGACAATAAATAATAATAACAATAAGTTCTGGGGTGAAGCCAAAGAAAGTTGTTGGTGGGGTGCACAACCCCAGGTTCTCAACAAACAGATTTTATTCGAAGAGGACTTTTTTGATTCCTATCGGCAATAAAACGTTGACGAGCACTATTGATATTAGGCATAAGCACTGACAAGCTAAATAAAACCAAACAAATGGAGAACAGAAATCTATCTAAAAACTTAACAGATGAGGACAGAGATATATTTAGAAATAACATAGATTTACAATAAAACTCTTACACAATCTGCAGTTGCATATAAAATTCCAAATCTTAGCAAGTTTGTTTTTGGCCCCATTTCTCTATATTTGCCTATTCTATACTACTGGTAAGAAATAAGGCTTAGGTTTCAAATGAGCAAAGAAGGTTTTACCAGGGTTTACCGTACTGGATAAAAGAGAAATAGCTAGACAAGTTGAATTACATGTAATGATACGCAGTAGGAATGTAACACCTTCTAATATTCATCTACTACCTCAATAATCATCTCCTAAATCTGGCCCTGTGATTGAGTGAAAAATTCCATCCAAAAGCATTGTGAATTTCGAGAAAGGATCCATGTGGGATGCGTCATCAGCAAAAAGATGAATAATAGAGGAGAGATAACAGAGCCTTGGGATACACCAAGTTTGATGGATTGACGACTAGAAAGGAAACCATATATTGGTAATTCTGATAGCAGTCGAAAGAGAACTATGGACTTCAAGTCACTTAGTGTTTCACCCACTGGTGATTTCTAAAACTTTTAACAAGGGGGGGCTCTACGCACAACCACGCCCATAGTTTGGGTGTGGCCCGTCCACAACCACGCCCATATTTCCAAAGATGGAAACATTATAATTCAGTTTAGTACTGATATAGTATAGTCAACAATAAAAAATGCCTCAATAGCCATATAGCAGTGCACAATTGATCATAGCACTTTTGAAGCAAGGCCAATAAACTCTGAAAAGCCAAGCCAATGCAAGAGCTTTAGGGAGCTGAGCCCCCCAAAATGAGCAGAAGTTTCAACAAGGGGGCTCCGCCCCCCTGAGTCCCTCTAGAAATCACCCACCCATAGTTTCACCCCTTTTGGAAATGTGAGACTATATGCGAATATCAAATGACATGATTGAGGAGAAAACAATTTACGTTATTTCAACATGAAAAGCATGCAATCAATATTGATTGTTCTAGTTCCACATTCTTTTCGAAGTCATTATTTCATTATTTTTGTAATAATCTACAACCAAGTTGAATTTTAAATGATAGTCTTGATAGAGACTTTATGATCTACTGTCTCATCCACTGTAATTGGTATACGTTGATTTTTTCAAGTTATCAATCCATGAAGCAAGCGTGCGGTAGCAGGGCATTTTTTAGCATACAACATGGTGGGGAAATTCCCCACCAGCTCCTGTCATTGCCCCACCAATTAATTTCCCTTTTGATTCAGCAACTTTCTTGTTTTTGTCTTGTTTGAAATATAGGCATACTTATATGAATTTTTCGCTCTACGGTTTAATCCAATATTTTAAAAGTGCTTTTGAAAGTCTGTTAATATGTAACTTCTGCACTTATCTAGAGTGTCATTTTCTCAAATGCCCCACCAGTAAAAAATCCTTTAAGAATTCCTTGTGTGGTAAAGGAAAAGCATTGGTTGTATAACGAGGAAGTCATAATGCTTTCCAGGTCCTTTCAGCTGGCAGTTTCACAACGAAGCTTTTTCTTGACTTTTTCTTCAACATGCCAGTATTAAAATCAAGCACGTAGCCAGAGGACATATTCTGGAGAGACAAAACCTGCCTGTGCTATAATATGTTTTGGGAAGGAGGAGTTAAGAACCTTATTTTAATTATTCAGATATCCAGGTCAAAAAGTGTATTGAGGGTTTAAGTATATACAATTTTTCACTAGGGCAGGTATTGCCTCTCAATGCACTCCCCTAGATACATTTCAGAGTAAGACGTAAATAAAATATGTACTTTTTATATTTTTTATTGCAGGAATGTTTCTGCGTTGGTGTACTTGTCATGGTAAATTGTTTTTGTATTTTAGGTACCTCTCTGCAAAACCCCACGTTGCTGCTTCGCCCAGGAACAATGAACTAGCTGACGAGTATGAAAGAAGATTCAAGGATTATGGTTTTGATGAAGTTGAGAAACTCACGTACAATGTATTGCTGTCATATCCAAATCGAAATAAACCGAATTATGCATACATTTTGGATAGTGGCAATAATACGCAGTTTAAGACACAGTTAATGGAAGACATTCTTGATCCCGCAGAAAATTCATCTGATGTCTATCAACCGTTTAATGCATTTAGTCCAGCTAAAAATGCTAGTGTAGGTATCCTTCATCTACTTTTGAAATGAAATTATGTTTAAAATGCTGGTTATATTTAGATTGGAAAATATACAGGGGCGTCGAAGCCAAGGGGTCAAAGGCACTGGCCCGCCCACTTTTATGTATGGAATAGCATGTATAACAGTGTACGACTTCTCCTAAAAGCATGTTTCTATGGCTGCCATTATTCCTATCTGCCACTAAGGTTTCTAAACGAGGCTAACTCAACATAGCGAATTAAAACAAAACAACGAAGAAATAAGCATAACAAACTTTAGGAAAATTATCTTAGATAAGTCAATATGATTCACTTTCAGAGCCGCCGAGAGGAATGCAGGGAAGCAAATCGCCCCCGGTAAATCAGCACTAATTTTCCAAAGTTGAATTCTAGATCCTGCAAATCTTCTGCTCGCTTCACTAGCAGTTGGCCTCGTCTTTCTCCTTTGCCTCGGGACGTCAGAATTCTCTCGGCGGCTCTGTTTACTTTTGGTACACTTTTCTTCCAGCAGAAGGTGCCATAAAAGACCACTTTCCATTTTGCCATATCCCAAGAGCTTTGAAAATGATGATATAGCCTACGCAGATAAGCAGGGCTGCCAGATTGAAATTCTATAAATTTCCAAGCCGAGATTCAAAAAATCTCAATATCCATTGCTTTCAAAAATAAAATTCCCAGGGATATTTGCAGTTGTGATTGTTGATAGATAGATTATTTTCAGTTACGTCATTTATTCATCAACTTGCAATGCTATCAATATGCCGTAAGTCTTCAAATACGCCCCCAGCTCCAAATAAGCGCCTCCTTGAAAAAGCCCTAAACGTAAAAGATATTCTCTGCAAATAAGCGCCCATCGAATAAGACCCCCATGGTGCCATATTTGAGGAAACATAACTGCAGAATAATCTCTTGCTTTCACGAAGCCCACACGGAACAATAGCTTTACAGTATTGCTTACTTCACTAAAGACAAATGCAGAAAGAAAAGTTTTTTTCGTTATGATGATGAAAAAATCGTTTCTGACTATAAAATTTCACTTGTAAAATGGCCTTTTTGTAATTTTTAAATTAGTTGATGGAGAAAATCATGTCAGTTTTTACTTTAGCCTTTGAAGAAAATACCAAACTTTGAAATAGGCCCGTTCGCATAAGTCCCATCCACAAATTCTTTTTGCAAATAGGAAGATTTACGATATGAGAGCAGACATGGACGTAGGGGCTTAGGGAGGCACGAGGCTTTTGCTCTCACTTTTAAAAATTTTGTATATAGAATGCCTCTTTTCAGGATATATAGCTTCTTTTGCCTGCATGTAGGAGCACGCCCTGGACCGCTTCCTACGTCCTTGATAACAGAGAAATAGCTAGACAGCTGAGCCCTCCAGGTCTGCCTCTCCTAGAACGTTATGCACTTGCTTCATGCACATTTTTTGTGGTTGAAAAATTCCCAAGATTTATCCCAAGGTTTTTTTGGAGAAACTAAATCCCAAAAAAAATCCCATCACCTTCAAAAATTCCAAGATCTTGGGATAAAATCCCAATTCTGGCAACCCTACAAATAAGCAGAATTCCGAGCTTATCCCTAACCTTAGTGGCCAGGCCTCTCCACTTTCAAGTGTATCGAATTTTTAATCTGTCTCGATACGCTCTCACTAGTTAAAACTTGCCTTATTCCATTATTGATTTCCCCTTATTTTGTTTGCACATAGTTGCGAAACTTACGGCCTAACTCTCCTACCAAGTCCCAAAAATTATAACAAAGCTTAATTAAATGTATACTTTGCGGACTAAACTATACAGAACGAAACTACTTACGTAAATTGGAATGCAAGCACGCTTCCATGCTCCTAATATATAATCTAAAATATATAATATATTTAAATATATGATATAGTGAAAGAAATTACGAGAGAAGCAAGTTATATTGCAAGCGTTTCTCCCTATTGTTAGACCATACATGGAATCAGATGATCAGTTGACCATTAACTAGTAAGTAGTGAACAAAAGGAAAAACAAAGAATTAATGCCTGATAAACCCTTTTTACATTTCACTCGACTACCTTATTGACCCATGGAGGCGTTAACTTTCCCTAAGTGGCGCTAAAAGCACCGGCGATAAGAGGACCGGCGCTAAAAGGGCCAGCATAAAAAGGGTCAATAAGGCATCTCGATTTTTGCTGAGCAATATCAACTCTTGCTAACTGAATCACAGATATTATCACCGCTCTCATCCTGAAGTTCATCTTAAAGTCTGCCGTTTCCACCATCAAAGTTGATTGCTTGGTGGCATTTAATGTAAAGTAAGGAGAGGGATTGAAGCATGAAAACAAGTCAATTTCACTAAAACAGATCCATCCATACATTTAGGGGTTAGTTGTTTATGATTCTGGGTACCGGGGTGGATCACAGTTGGGGAGGGTTGGAAAATTTCTCAAAGGATAATTAGGGGTAGAGAACTTTCTGGAAAATTCTTGAGCTATGGAGTATGAGATCTTGTACTAAATCCTCAACGGGGTGAGAAAATTGAACAGCCTTTAAATTCTAACCCACCTCATTACGCAGAGTTACAATTGCCTGACCCCTTATCATTCCCTGCTTAGTTGTTTCGAATGACATTATTAGTTACGATTTTCCAGCATCACATTTCAAACCCTAACGATTCTATTGTGCATTAGGGACAATTGGTATACGTCAACTACGGTAGAAGAGAGGACTTCCAAAAGCTCAAAGATGTTTATAATATTAGCTGTACAGGGAAGATAGTCATTGTGCGTTATGGTAAACTGTTTAGAGGAGAGAAGGTACGCTTCTTATATCTTGTCTCTACACGCTTTGTTTTATAAGAAAAAAGTTTATAAGAAAATGAGGCTCAAATCGTCAAAGTCTTAAGAAAATCGTTAGAAAATCACGAGGCTCATTTTCCAAAATTAAGTTTTTTCATTCGCCAAAAATCGATATTTCGTCAGTATTACATTCAAAATGTTAAAGATGGAACTCCAATTCGAGTATACAATATTAATAACGAATATGTAAACCATTTTAGCCAGTTTATTTCAGTAAAAGTTAAGAAAACGTTAAGAAAATCTCTGGCTCAATTTCGGGAAAAGTTAAGAAAATTGAGGCTCATGCAAAATGACTGTTTTCTTATAAGAAAAGACGTTTACTATTATAAGCATATTTGTGCCATACTTCACGCACAATAGACGTTGGTCCTCGTGTTCGTCTCTGATTATCTGTGCTTATATATTTTTCTGTCTATCAGACGGAATGTGCTATTACAGATTTATTTCTAGAGTTACATATATGCTATACACTCCCTAAATGCGAGATTTTTAACTTTGAGTGGAACTGTCAATTGAGCATAAGAACAGAACCTGAATCATGAAGGATTGTTGGGGGAGTAATGCAAAGATTTAATTGCATGAACCACAGAGTTACCAACTAGTCGATTATTCACCTTTTGATAACTGCATATATTGCACCTCTCATATATAGGGTGTGATGCAGGGGCGTGGCCAGGGTTATAAAAGTGGAGGGCTATTAATCAGAATTCATTGTTCACGCCCACTACTTCTCTGAAGATTTACTACTACCCCTCTAAATTATTTTCTCATCGATTTTAAAGAAATCTCAAGGACCATCTTTGCAAAAAGAGGGGGAATATTATCCCCCATACCCCCTTGGCCATGCAACTGGTGTGAGGTTCTACAAAAAGCATGCTTTGAGTCTGTGAATTACAGCTTAAGAAAATTCAATATTTGGGCCCAGAGAATTGCGACTGATGACAAATTCAATATTCTGAGTCTGAGAATTGCAGCTTAAGACACACTCGATGTTTGAGGTCTGAGAATTGAAAACAAACTTATAAAAGAAAACCAAATTTTAAAGCTTCAATATTATAAATATTACAGTGAAGACTTTGTCACAAATGTAATGACATTGAACAAACGTTTAAGAAAGCAATTGTCCAAAATATGTAACAATGTGTAGGGAATCAACATTTTGAGATCCAATATTTGGGGTTCCTCGAAACTGTGGCTTAATATTTGAGGATGAAAAATTGCTCACATGAGCCCACGAATATAAAAGTAGGGAGCACCCCCTGGGCCATGCAACATTATACTGCTCCTAAGCTATTCAGATTGGTTGGCAACTGACGTTATTAGCTGCCATTTACATGAAAGTCTTTTTCATTGCATTGGAGTAATTTAATTTTAGGTGAAAAATGCAGAAAGCAATGGTGCTATTGGGATAATGATGTACAGCGACCCTAGAGACTATGGGCCGGTTGCTGCTAATGAAACATACCCTCATAGTCTATGGATGCCAAGGGGTGGAGTTCAACGTGGTTCTATTGGACCGGGAGCTGGTGATGCCCTAACACCCGGCTGGCCTTCAACTGGTAAGTGAATGCAGAAGACAGTGACGTATTTACTGGAGGGTGTGGAGTGAGGCACCCCACTATTTTGGTAAGTGCTCGATAAATGGGAGGCCTATCGGTAAAGCGACCAATGAAATGGCCGGCAATTGTCATCGTAATTGGTAAGTTTGCCTTTACACCCCCCTACTCGGAGATTTGATTTGCAATAATTTAAATTACAGCACAACAGCATGAGCAATAAATTTACAATAATCTAAGAAAAGCAACAAAGAGAGTAGAAATATATATAACTTTACTATACGGGTATCATTACAATACACCTTACAAATGAATCTGAAGAAAAATCAGGGGAGAATGTAATGGAATATCGATTATTATTAACGCAAGGTCAACTATTGAAAAAGGTGTCATGACTTCTTAAGGAGGATTCCCTAAGCAGGCAAACTAATGGGAAAAACATTCCCCATATGAAAACAAATAAATTAATAAATAGATAAATATATCAATATCAAGGTGCGCTCCTGCTAGTAGATATGTAGGTATGTGCGTAAGAAAGTGAAACTAAAGGTGAACGATTAAGTAGGCATATACGTGATTATGCTAATTATGCTGAATTAAGTTAGCATTAATTAAGGTAACTACACATGCAAATGCTGGTAAATTATCGTCCAATCAAAGGCTTTTAATAGGGCAACTTTAGAATTAATCGACTTTCTCACAATACACAAAAAACTTATCAAATTCCTCCTCTGGCAAAATTCAAATCCTTATTCAAGACTGACGATCATGTCAAATCAAAATATTCATTAAGTTATCAAACTATTTAGTATGAAAGCTAATTGAGGAGCGCTTTGATATTGAGTTACTTTTGAACGCCTTATCATCAAACGCGTCAAGAAAATTGGCAGTTTCTTTGCACCTGTGACTTTTTAAATGTCTCAACACAGTCATGACAACTAATTGCCTTTCGAGTTCAGTGTTGTACAGCCATTTTGATCAGAATGTTAGAAACATGTGGCTTTTTTAGTTCACTAAGGGAAGAAGATATCTAGTAGTAAGATTAATTCAGGATTGCAGCCATCAGGATGCTTCATATGACGGCAGATCATCATTATTCAAGAAATTTAATTCCCCGAATTGGCCCTTTCAAAAGAGCCCCCATCGAAAAAACCCTCACACAAGCATGTGATTTTTGCTATTTGAAATTAAAGTCATGGAGTCGTTGGGAGCATCTAGAGCAGCCGTGGCCTAGCGGTGATGCACTCGACTAAGACCAACATGGTCCTGGGTTCAAGGCCCAATGCAGGCCATTGGTGACGTCAGTAAGGGCATCCGGTCCTAAATGCTCGTGCCAGAACTTAAGTCCTCTGAGAGGCACCCTCAAAGCTCCAAGGAACTGGGGGAAACGGAGGTAAAATCAAGTCATTGGGAGCACCTGTACTTTAACAGGTTGATAAACTACTCTTTTCATATTACCATTGAAAAATGGCAGCTGAATTCTCTCTGTTTAAGGATGTCACACTTGACGCACTCACATTCAAGAAACTAAATTCTATCGCTTGCTTTTCAGATGACGCATACAGACTGCCAATAGAAACTGCGCCTGGCTTGCCTAAAATTCCCAGTCACCCAATTTCGGCAAGAGATGCTAAGCAATTTCTGAGGTATTGGTTTTCTGCTATTTATAGAATTTGCGTTGTTGTTGTGTTATAGCCTAGATCAATTGGCCTGGATGTAAAGTGTGATTTTTATGAGGCTACCCCTCAAGGTATGTGTGAAGCATTTTGTGAACTAGTGAAAGAATGAATTAACGAAGGAATGAATAAACGAACGTAGTTAGTAGTTCTTGTATTCAGTCTACTCAAGTCGATTCCACCCCATTTCAGTGCAGGATAGTCTAATATATCGTATTTCTCTGCCTATAAGCCCAGGGCGTATCTGTGCTTATAACGCTTTCTTGTTGGGCCTATCTGCGGGGGGAGGGGTTATCTACGGAGGAGGGCTCTTACGAGGTGTACAAAAGTGTTCAGCAAGAAAAGGATCTAAGATTCTCAGTGTGCTTGCCTAAACATCGAGGATAATATTACCTTCGACAATAATCTAAATAATAAGTACTTCTGATCAGTTTTTTGCAGAAGAGTGCTCATGCATCCTCTTCCTCACTTGTTTCACTGTCAGCTTCACTCTCACTGCCTGCTGCAGTAAAATACTGCACAAAAAGAAAGTTGGAGATATGATAAGAAAGGTACAGTACTATGCGTGAATTTACTCTTTGCTTCAATCTAAGGAACACTCCTATAGGGCTTTCTGTGGGAGGGGACTTATACGCAGAGTAAAGCATCCGTTAGGGAGAATATGGGGTTATCTGCCGGGGGCTTATAAGCGGAGAAAGAAGTATTGCAAATATTGTACCCTGTTCCAAGTTAGCTACATATAGTCTATTCAGTCACACTGAGTGAATATTCTCTGACGTTACCTGTTCTCTTGTATCAAACCAACAGGAAAGTCTCTATATTGGATTTAGTTGAAATTCTCTCTATTGGGTTCTTGTTTACGATATAAAAAGTCATTCAACCACTTTTTTATGTCTTGTAGCAAGCTTAAAGGCAATGCGATAAATGACAGTGATTGGATTGGTGGCCTTGGCATAACATATCGTTTAGGACCGGGGTTCAACGAATCCTACAAGGACTGGTATGGCAACCCAACATTTTTCAAAGCTCGGAATTAAATGCATTGTTTGGATGGCTTAATGCTGTTTTTATTGATGACATGTTGGAGCGAATTGCTTCTAATTAGCATGTGATTTTAAGTTGATAATAGGGGTGTACCGGATCTGAGCTTTAGAAATCCGGTCGAAACTGGATTTACCGGATTTTTTTGTGAATCCGGCTTGAACTGGCTTTTCTGAAATTCAGAGATATGGCGCCATAGTCCCTAGTTTTTAATAGCACTGTAGCAGAAGCTCCACACGCTCTTTATTTACAAGGAGCCATTTTATGAGGAATCTGCATGTAGATAGCTGAATTATTCAAAGAGCTTATGCTACTAACGGAAAAAGAACCTACAGAACTTTTCGATTTCAACAATTTTATAATCGCAAATAATCAAGAATTATGAAGCCGGTTTCATTCATTTACAACCAAAGCTCACATAGATACATATATGTAAAACTTCTTTTCTACATTATTTGTCCTTTATTTCTTGAGTACTAGCAAAAAGTTAAGAGTTCAAATTAAGAATTTTGATATGTCCTTGCATCTGTACCACTTTTATGGCACTCAGAGCTTCCGAGAGGGGGCAGAGGAACAAATTTCCCCAGGACTTCAAGCTCCAAGGGGCCTCATGTCACCCAATACTTCAAGGTCTGGGGGCCTTATAAAATAAACCAGCAGTACTTTTGCAAAGTTAATTTCTCGATCCTAAGATTTTTCTACTCGCTTCGCTCGCAGGAGTCCTCAAATCTTTTGCCACGAGGCCTCAGAATTCTCTCAGCGGCTCTGATGGCAATACATCTGAAAATTAGGGAAAAACTAAAGAACTTTTTACTGGAAGTGCCCTAACTATACAATAATGCATATTTGTCCTTTAGTTGCAATGGCTAGTCTTCGAACAAAGTAGTTATTCACGTTACTCAGCCTGCTGTTGAGCGAATATAATAAAGCTAACGAAATGCTCTGTTTGTCGAAATCATTTTCCCTTTTTGGTACATTATTTGAATTTATAAAAACATGGCTCTCTCTCATACTTTTATATGTTGGAGGCAGCTCAAATTCTAAAACATTGGGTACAATACTGTTGCTTCCTAATCAAATTGAGCAATCAATTATAGCAAAATAATAATGCTGAATCAGGCTTATCAAACTGAATCAACTAATCAAACCAATGCCGGATAGTCCTAGTGGCCTTCACCCTATTAAAAATCAATGCTTAGGAGTCCAGTAATAATGCCACTTAACCTCAAACTGTCAAGATGACTTGGCCTTAAGATCTAATCAATATCTGCCCATGGAATTGAAGTCACAAGTTTTGAAAGAAAGTGAATTATCTTACGTGCAGGTCTGTTAGAATTGAAGTTCATAATAGCAGAGAGATTATGAAGATAACAGATGTCATAGGAACTATAAAAGGAGCCACTGATCCAGGTACGTCACTCGTCCCATTCTCTTCTCAAGAATACCATAATTACTCGAATGGGCGCCGCAGTTTTTGTTGCATTTTGCAGTAAGTGCTGCCCTCGAAAAAGCGATGCAATACAGCTCAGGTAAAGACTATTGCTGTTTCAATGGTGTTGGCTATTTTTTCATGACGTGCAAAGCATACAAAGAGAACAAATAAGTCATAAATGTCTACTTTATTATGTCATAAACTTCGGAAAGGACCTGCACTCACTTACAGTGTTTTGCAGTTCAAAGTGACTGGTTTAGTTACTGATAGGATGGTCGTGGCAGCTAGAGTTACTATAAGGAAATGGGGGTATTGTGGTAACGTGGAAGGATAGGGGTTTGGGGACAGAGCCCCAAGAAAACTTTTTAAAAACCACGCCGTTTCCCATGGCTATTAATGTGACCGACGCCCTTTTTCATGTCAGGGTTGTATTGGAATGCACGAAAAAGTAGCAGTTTTTAAAAGCAAAGAAAACATGTTTGTCGTTTGCTGGTTGTAAATATTGTATTGAAAATGGTAATAAAATGGAATTGCATTTCATGCTTTCAAAAAATAGGTCTCCGATTAAAATGCTTAAATCATTGCATATTTTATCAGTTCTAAAGCCGTGCTATTGCCATAAAATTGTTCTATTGCTGCACAAAATTGGCTATCAATGCACTGCACTTTAGGTATTGTGGCAGGTGAGAGTAAATTATCGACGAGTTACAAAACTTGTTGAAAAATCCGATGAACCTGTCGCATGTATGCCGATGAAACTGTCGAATAGATTCCAATGAAACTGGCGAATGCATGTCAATGATACTGTCTGAAGCTACTGATATTGCTGAAAGAATGCTACACACATATATCAGCACATGAAATGAGCTAAGGACTAAGTTATATATGGCCGCAGTTTGGTGGCGTCGAATTCAATTCAGACCAGAATTTGATTTAAGTTTGGCATAAATGCGGCCGCATAAAGTGAACTCTTAATTAAGTGCAGCACTTAGATTTGTGTTTAAAAGTTGCAAGAATTACCAAAAAACCAAGGTTCAACGAATCCAACAAGGACTTGTACGGCAACCCAGCATTTTTCAAAGCTCGCGATTAAATGCATTGCCTTCCACTCACGACGGCCCGGCAACAGGGAAAAATCCAATTGAGACATCAGGGAAAAGATATCAAGGAATCTTAGTGTACGTCCACTTTCATGGGCTATAGCAATTATCACACGCTCTTCTGAATCTATTGCAAAGATTTCACCCTTGGAGGTCTGCTACTTTTAATCACATGAGGTGTATTGTTCCAAAGCGCATGCTACCCCTGAAAGATAATGAGTATGCAAACCTCACACCCAAACCTTCTTCAAACTCAAACTCTTTCCAAAACCTTTCCTCGCTATTGCAATGAGAGCTCCGCAATCACACTAGCATCTCCTTTTAAACCCGCTTTCATACGTTGTAATACATTTCATGCATTCATAGAATCTGTTGCAAGATTTTCACCCTTTGAGGTCTGGTTTTAGATCGATACGTGATGGTTGGGAATCATAGAGACTCTTGGGCATTTGGCGGTGTGGATGGATCAAGTGGCGGTTCGATTCTTCTAGAATTGGCAAAGGTTATTGGGGAGCACAAAAAAACAGGTAAAGAAGTACTAGAATCAGGGATGAAATTTAAGGGGATATGGGGGATGAGTTAACCACCCAACCTTTAAAAAATTGCCATTTTGCAGGGCAAAAACGGTAGTGCTATGTACTTTTGCAAGGCAGCTTACTGGATCCAGGGTCATTTGGTCAACTATTGTTACTAAAAGAAAGAAAAAAGTCACAGACAAAATTATTGCAAGGCGAACTTCTGACACCCCCCAAAAATATGCGGAAGTGGCATTCCTGACTAGAGTCATCATCATCGTATCTTATCGCGCCAATTGGTTATCCAAACTCGGGCTGTCTCGTTGCATTCTCGGAGATCTTGATCAGTGCAGTGGGGACCCTCTGGGAATTCTGAAAGAATGTGGTTGACTGTTTGGTTGGGGTGGCCACACGTGCGTTCGCTGGAAGGTGCGAGTTTCCACTTGTGCAGGGTACTGACCGTCCTTCCTACTTTGGCTCTTGCTCTGTTAAGCGACACCCAGCCTTTTCTTTGAAGATCTGGCATTCCTGATTAGAGTAAAGAGCGTTGATAATATATCATCGGTTTCTCTGAGGGTATTTTTTATTCAGTAGGAAAACTTTGTTATTTTATCTACTTGTAGCGAACAGCGATGATTGTGCATTATGATTGGCTTGAATGCTGCAGTTTCTGACCAATAGTCATTTCATGTGGTCAAGTAAAGAAGTGCGGTGTATTCGAGCATGTTGATATTTTTTGTTATATAGCATGGCTCCTCCACATCAACGGAAACGTCATTGGCATAACTGAATAAGGAACATTGCACCAGGATTGTGCAAAGAGAAATAAAACAATTTCTATTGGGCAATTTATGGACTTTACATGATTATTGAATATTTTTTAAATTGCACCATCTTTTCTGTTGAGTATTATAAAGTAGTTTGGTTTTATCGTAAAGTTAGTTGTCGTCGAGAAGTAGAAGTAGCTGAAGTAGATGCAAGCCACCCTGACAATAGTTGCTGTGTTAGAGAAAACGTTCTAAGTGTTAAACAGCCTTTTTAGAGATTCCTGGTAGCACTACGAGAGAACTCACGCTCTCCTCTATGTTAAAATTTAGGGATAGGAATTAAGTAGAGCCAAGACCCAAGTATCTCCCTAAATATTGCATTTTGCTTAGGTAGAGCTTTTTCACCTATCCCATGATTAACAGGCTGGCGTCCTGCTCGTTCAATGAAATTCTGCAGCTGGGGAGGAGAAGAGGCAGGATTGATTGGATCATCAGAATATGTTGAGGTACATCGAATAAATTTATTGGCATTGAACTAGACTGTCATCGACTTATTCTAATCATGTCAAATTTGTTCATAGATTTTATCAATTCAACTATATTCTGTACTTTCTATGTTTTGAACAGCAACATATAAAGATTTTGCGGGAAAGAGCTGTTTTGTACGTGAATATTGACACTGCTGTTCATGGTAAGTTAATTCATCATCTTCTTCTTTCTTCTTTTCCTCTTTTGTCACTGTGAGGCATGAGGTTTGCAGTTGTTTGCATCAATGATCCGAAGCCGTGTAGGCCCTCACTTTTTGCCAGATTGGTAGCAGTTAAATTTGCATCGCAATGTGTGCATACCGTTCTCTTTGATAAATGTTTTCTCTCAGTTTGTGCATTTGATTGATCTGATCTCCTCTCTTGTGCTGCTTTTTTGTCTTGCACGTTATTTCTCTGTTCGCAACTCCTTACATGCTTCCATGGGTGTCGTGGCACCTGTAGAGTGGGGAAGGGAGGCCAAGTTCAATGATTTTCCGATGAAGTTTGAACCTTTCTTTACGAACAACAAAAGTTCAAATTTTTTCCAACAAAGAATTAAAATTTCCAAAAGTCCAAAGATTTCGAACTAATTGGGGGTCATAACCCCCTGTCGTGACCCCCTTGCATGCCTCGCATAATTTGTTCTTTCAAACAAGTTATTAGATATTCTGCATGCCTATCTATCTCCTGTTGTTCCACCTTAACATGCTATGGAGTGGCTTTTCATTGCCTCCTCAATTTTTGAACTCACCATTGCACTTCTGGCGCCTAAAAGTTGTCGCATTTTCCATTTTTCTGTGAAGTCTTTTCTAATGGATGACCAGTCCAGCTTTCGTTCTGAATTTTCTGCCACATCGTTTGCATTTGCATTTGTTGCCATTCCGTACTTCATGTGATCTTCTTTCATCATCATCATCATCATCATCCTCATTATCATCATCATAGTCGTCATCATCATCATCATCATCATCATCATCATCATCATCATCATCATCGATTCTCACCATCTTGCTGTAAGTTCTCATCACTACATCAGCCAATCAGAATTTTGAATTACTATTCATATGTAGCTTTGTCTTTTTTGGGCGCATAAGTGAAGTTTTACCAATAAAAGAAACTTTCCAGCTGATTTTATGTCCAATTGTATCAACTGAATTGCTGACCTGTTCCATGCTTTTGCTCGTGTGTCTTTTAGGCAACTATTCCATTGTGTTGGAAGCAAGTCAACTGACGTACGAGTCGATTTACGAGAATTTGAAAAAGGTATATTATATATATATATATATATATATATATATATATATATATATATATATATATATATATATAATGAGAGATAGCACCCACCACTCACCTCTCACTACTGGTGATGTACATCTACATCACGTGATATGCAGGATTCATTGGTGCTACTTTTTTGATGGAGTTCACATGACCGCTTGTCAAAATCAAGGGAAGAGTCCAATATACAGTTAGGACTACTTCTTTATCTTAGGCGAAAGATAAAGTATACATGCCAAAAAATGAAGCTAAGAATTGATGTTCATTGAAGCTGTTAGCAGCCTATTACTAGATACCCTGAAATTTAAGAAACTTTTAAGAACTAATGGAAGAGTCAAGAGACTTTAGACAAATAGTGCATTGAAACCGTTAACTGATTCTACGTAAAGCTGAATCAAAGCAATGTGAATATGGCATTGCTTTAGAGTTTAACTCGTATTGACGCGTTTTGTTTCCTATAGGACAAACAGTCGGCTACATTCATATTCTGCGTATGCTTTCAGAGCAATTTAGTTCCTTAAATTAAGAAACTTTTAGAGCTAAAATGCGGCCAAACATTAAGAAACTTTTACTACAAGAAACCGGATTATAAGGAGCCTAGTACTGGGAAGCCTAAAATTTAAGAAATGTTTAGAACTAAAAGAAAAGAACTAAAAAACTATAGACAAATTGGATATTTAACACCGTTACCTACAATATCTGCCAAAAGTCTTGGAACACTTGCATTATTTCTGCTGCTCATTTAGTAGTATCCCCCTCTCCCCCTCAAAACAGTGTTGTTATATACAGTTTTGAGAGGTACAGAAAAAGTCGCTATACTTGCAGACCCTACTCTGACAAATAAACACTTAATTCAACATTGTCTTTAGGGGGGAGGGGATTTCAATCGCTCGACATGGATGAAAAAATCACTTTTATCAGAAATTATGCATTGATTAATTGGTGTTCCAAGGACTTTTGGTAGAGATCGTAGCTCTACATAAAGCTGAACCAAAGCAATACGAACGTGGCATTGCTGTAGACTGACGCATTTTGTTTGCTATAGTATTAATAGTGTGCATTATTCGTTTTTTCCGTTTTCACTGCAATTTAATTCGCTAAATTAAGAAACTTTTAAAAAACTTTCAGAACGAAAATCTGGCCAAAAATTAAGAAACTTTTACTACTAGGTCTTCAACCAGGTTTCTTATAAAAAAGAAATGTGCTGCATTGTCAGCAAAGCAACAGGAAAATGGTCGCAGGAAACAATTATCATTCCTTCAATTCAGCCATTTATTGCTGCTCTTACTTGTTCCAAAAACTCTCGGCACGAGTTGTTCCAAAAGCACCTGACAGTAGTCTGAAACGAGGCCTGGAAGGTTATAAACCGGCACTCATTTAGACCACTTCGACGACATCAAGCAACTTGAAAGTGCTCTAACATTGGATGCAGCAAAGGAGGAATTGCATTCTGCATAACTTTGCCATCTAAAGCTTTCGTACTCAAATAAACTCATTGTTATGTTGAACAACTCGTGAAATAGAAAGAAGTTTATCTTTTCTAAGTGACAGGCATGGAAAAACATTGATCTCCAAGTGTTGTCCGTTGACCCTTAGTATTTCCATGAATCTAACGTGACTGCTTGACTTCATTTGACTTCTAGTGTGCTTCATCTTACATCTTCTGTCAATCCATGCCGAAAGCATCATGGATTGCCAGAAAATCATATCAATGATATTGGAAAATGTATGCTTACCTTCTTCCTGTATTGCAGGTTAAAGATGCAAACACCAAAATGACAATGTTTCAGAAAGCAATCTACAACTCGTCAAGAACAAAGCCAAAGTATGCAACCATAATGCCCAATGATTTGATTTTGCTCATGATCTTATCTTCTTTCATTCCATGGGTATTCATCATGTTCACCTGAAAATGATCCTCTTTTACTTATCTTTACAAGCCGATGGGTCAGAAGCGTAGAGTTATGCCTACGCGGTACCAACAAGGGTTAGGAAATTCGTGTTTTTCAATATACTTGTTTGGTATCAAAAGGGAGTCTTCTCATAGGCGTAATCGAAGCTCAAACAGAGCACCTTTGTTCTGGAGACCAATAGAGCGGCCATGGAGATATGGGGGAGATCCCCCACTTTTTGCCATGATGGTACTCGAGATTTCTTTAAGATCGATGAGAAAGTAATGAAGGGGGTAGTAGCAAATCTTAAGTAGAGGGCATGTTCATAAAAATTTCAGTTATACCCCCACTTTTGTAGCCCAGGCCACGCCCCTGTTAGAGACTTGTTCATGTGGGGATTTCTTTGTTTTTAAATTTTCCTTGCAAAGTTATATGCATAAAGTACTAAGCATAGCCTCTGCAACTAGCTGCGCGTGCGCCACCCTTGGTGAATTTGGTCATGAGAGGTGGAGCACAGCCAGTGCACTCTAAAAGGAAAGAAAATAGGAAACGACTTGCACCACTACCTTGTGGATAATGCTAACTGGGAGTGTGTGGATAATACCCTGAGCTCAGAACTTATACATCTATGGCATCACATTTGTATTATCCTAACTACTGAAATGGAGGCACGTCAGGAGACAGGTATACCTTTCAACTGTGGCGCTTCTTGCTTGCTAATATTGAAAAAGTAGCACATGGCAAATTTTATTTGAGAAGGCCTGTATTTGACTTCTTGGATGCCTAAGAGAAAGGTTGTTGGAATACACGAGGAAGGATTGGAAAAATTCCAAAAATCCAAGTAAATAGAGGAAGGTTGGAAAATGACAGATATATATATATATATATATATATATATTTATATATATATATATACACACATATATATATATACACATATATATATATATATATATATATATATATATATATATATATATATATATATATATATATATATATATATATATATATATATATATATATATATATATATATATATATATATATATATATATATAATTTAATAGAGCATTTGCAAAATTAAGCAATACTAAAGAACACAACATGTGAGATTAGTATGACTTTCTTAAAGATATATTCCAATTGCACACCTAAGTAACTTCTCTAAAAGTTGTCTCGGTCGGGAGTTTGCTTAGAAATTAATAGCTCAGCAGCAAATGCTGAGTGGAAAAGTTTTGAAAAATTAATTAGCGCGGGGACGTCTTCTAGGCACCCAAGAGAATCTAATTGTTTTTGCAAATGCTTGTAGGATTGGAAAAGTTGCCCAAGGAAGTGATTTTACTCATTTCTACCATTATGGTGCGATCCCCGTCATCGATATCACGCATGGAATGCAGGACATAGTGAGTTTAGCTTAATTTATGTATATGCTATCAAATTTTTATTTTATGCATAGATTATCACTCTTTTAATTGGTACCTATAATATACTTGCATAATTTGGCTGCAATAATGCACTTCAACAATCAAGTGGCATTCACTGAGCATCGACGTTCAACGAAGTGTGGGTTCGCTAAAGCGCCAACACCAGTGGTGACCAACCACCGGCAAAACCCCAGCTGCCAACCAATCCGGCCCCATTGCTTACAGAAAGAGTGCACACGTTTCTGAAGTAGTGTACTGTTTTTATAAAATGTCAGTATTTGTTTTAAATTTTGCAAATATTTTAGTCTGCTGATTTCAATTTTCCCACATCAGTCCAAAAACTGAATAGCAATATCGAAAATTGGGATCTGTAGTGCCAGCATCTGGTCCCGATAAGGGTAGTGTATAGTGGTTTTGGCTCCGAAGATTCAAAATGGTTGGTGACTGACCAACATGCTCCTTTACGCAACAATATCTAAATACCGTAAAAGCTCTATAACTTCCCCCTCTCGAATACACCCTCCTCCTTATTAAGCCGCCCTTTTCAAGCAGAAATTTGAAATAAGCCCCCCTCTCGTGGAAGTAATCAATTTAATGGGCTCTTAGGGCATGGAAAATAGAAAGATAACGACAAAAAAGAGACAGTCAGTCGCGCTAGAATGTCTCTCATTTTTGTTGTCGTCTTAATAATAAAATTTCTTCTGAGGTTTCAGTTTCAAACATAAAAATTCATTTCAAGCTAAGAAAATACTGGCAGATGAGCTCACATGTGTAGAATAAGGCCCATGTACAGAACTACATGTGCATCTTAGAAACCTAGAAATTGCTGATTGTTTTGAAGGAATCCAGGAGGAAAAAGGTTGTTTGGAAGATATTCCAGGATTATCAACTGGCTCTAATGACTAGGATGAAAAATACAGGCACTATAGTGAACTAATGTGAATAAACTCTCAAAGTTGCTAGCACCAATTCTTCAATGAAAGCAATGCAGAGGGAATGCAAAAGACCAATTTTAGAAGTTTTTATCTTGAAGTATTAATCAACCCCCTCTCTATCAAGTCCCCTTTAGGACTAAAAATATGAACAAGCCCCCCGGGACACAATAGAGCTTTTACTGAATAGAATTTTCATAGAATAAAAAATTCTTGTATAGAATTTTCTGGAAGTCAAAAGAAGCCAAAACTTTTTTCTTCCAACATAATCATGAATTTTTGGGGGCAGTGGTCCAATCCATGGAAAAGAGCAAATAAAATGCTTCTAAAGAAAATATTGCTTTTGGGGTGCTGTTTTTCAGATTCATGACAGAAGAAATCCTGCATTAGGCTTATTGGTCTTGTTACTGTGAACTCCAATAAGACTTGTTAGGCACGCTGGAGCGGGCGCAATTGTCGAATCCGTATACGGTCGCTAGCATCATTCATGGTCCGTATCAACGTTTTGTGACTATGTTTGCTTTCACATGATGTGCTGCAAAAGCAGGCACACGCCTGTCACTCGCTTATTCTCCTCTGGACTGGATGCTGCCTTATTCTACTAATCTGCAAGAGGACAAGAAATCTTTGGAAACAGAAAAGAAATTTGTAAGCTTCACTGGCTACACAGCTTTCTATCAGTTTATTTCTGTAATTAGTTGTTTATTTTCATATTTTATTATCCTATATATGCCATTTCTTCGCTACTTTTTCAAGGCCATGAAGTCAACTTTTCAGATGAAAATTTGCTTTCTAAATCGGGGTACCAAAGAAGAAAACTTTTCTGGAACGTGTTGCAGACGTTGGGAGAAGCTCTATCTTCTTGTAGGCCTAGCTTTAGTAAGAGTTGTAAATCGAGCTTTTGCAAGTACGCAGTGCAGTGAAGCATACATACCTAGATGTGATAGTTGTCTATTCACGCTTACCGCGAGGTCGAAAGTTTATTTGCCCATCCTACTTTCTTGCACAGCAGCATCCAATCCAGCGGAAAATGAGCTAATAAGCGCGCGAAAGGCTTGTACCTGCTCTGTAGTACTTCATGTGAATGTAAAAGTAGTCACCAAACAATGCTACCGACCGTCAATGATGTTACCGACCGTACAAGGATTCAAAGTTACCGACCGTACAAGGACTCGAAATTGCGGAGCAGAGCACGTCATAGCCGGAGCCACTGTTTTGCTAGTGATGGCACGCAATAGTTAGCATATCCCATCTTAGATAGGATGTATTTTGGTATTCAGACAGAGGTTTTTTTTACAGTCTAAAGATGTGGCTATAACATTTTTTAGGGTCTGTGCCCCTGGCCCGGTATCACAGTACACATTATACAGCAAACCCCTGATAGCTCAAACCATGGATAATTGTGACCCTGCTAAGTAGGACCATTTTCTCGTTCACTTCAAAAGACATCATGCTTCATCTTATCAAATATTGTATCTCGTGTAGCTGAGATTCTAGATATTAATAATATGCAATATATTTAATGTGCCAGTG
Organism: Cassiopea xamachana; assembly: GCA_900291935.2. NCBI lineage: Eukaryota > Metazoa > Cnidaria > Scyphozoa > Rhizostomeae > Cassiopeidae > Cassiopea > Cassiopea xamachana. The sequence goes on from OLMO02000301.1 coordinate 4,627,992, forward strand.
TAGTATGCTTCTTTGTAGCTTCTAGCATAGTTTGTGTGTGCGTGTGTGTATACATACATATATATATATATATATATATATATATATATATATATATATATTATATATATATATATATATATATATATATATATATATATATATATATATATATATATATTATATATATATATATATATATATATATATATATATATATATATGTATATATTTATATCATCATATAAATATATGTATATGTGTATATATATATGTGTATGTATCTTCAAAAGCTACGATCCAATTAGCAAATTATTAGAATATTATATAAAGGTCAAGATAAAGATGTCCCACTTTCAATCGTTTTGCTATTGCTTCATCAACGATCGGTATAAATACAAATTTCTTTTTTGTCTTTCGTCATAGCAAGCAAAACTGAACACATCAAGTTTCCCGGTGTATCATTCACTTCATGATACGTACCACTGGGTGAAGACGTTCATCGACCCAAAGTTTGAATGTCATCGCTCTGTTGGAGAATTTACTGGACGCCTGCTTCTTCAATATGCAGATGCAATTGTTATTCCTTTTGACCCGCGTACCTATACACAGGCACTCCAAAAGGGCGTGGATGACTTCAAGAAGATATTGGCAACAACAAATGCCACTGCTAATAACGTAACTACTGGTAAGTCCGAATCATCATTACAGTACCTTGAAAATTTTCATGGATGGATCCTTTGATATAGATTTTTGTTCATCTATGAAGAATGGTTTGAGCGAGGTAGCATAGTGGTTAGAGCGCATGCCTCCTACGCGGAAGGTCTACAGTTCGAGCCTGACTCGATGCCCTGACTCGATGCCCTGACTCGATGCTCGCTCAATGTTCACCCAAAAGCAAATGGGTACCCAGTGGGAACACTGGGGAGATAAAGGCTTCGAGGAAAGGCACTGGCCTCCCTACCTCACATACCGATGGCTCAGGATAAGTGTCTTCTCTAACAGACACTCCCCTTCGTAAGAAAATATATGGGACTACCTTCACCATAATGAAGAATGATATCAATTATTACAGTACATCCTTCATTCGATCATTCGTTCATTCATTCATTCATTCATTTATTCATTCGTTCATTCACTCAGTTGCTTAGGCATTTATTTGGTTATTCAATTATTTGTGGTCAATAATTCATTATGATGTACCAAAGCAGAATTTTTTCGCTTTCATTTTTAGCTTACCTGCAGAAGGCTGTCAACATGTACAAAACAAGAGCCATTGAGTTGAAGAACAACCTGGGTAAACTAGACAGGAATTCGTAAGTAATACTCGTTTGGAAACGAAGTGCTCAGGGGTGCCTGCGTGTACCTAGGGTAGGTGGGCAGCACTTCCAGTGAGGGCACATCTATCTACATGTATGTTCCTCCACAGGGGGAAATTTTAGTCTTCAGATTCTCTTCTAGAAGTAAAATGTGCAGTATACTGTTTTCATGGCTATATCTTATTGATGTGGGGGCTTAGGGGCTTGCTCCCAGAAAGTTTTCTTGAGCTAATTGTTTATAACGTTGGAAAATGCCCCTTCACAAAATAGGAGGTATGGATATGGACGGTGCGTTTCCATAGCAATGAGATCGGCGAACGTATTAGCCATCCCAAGAGGAATTTAGTCTCAAAGGCACTTCTTGTCTCCCTACCCCCAGCTGCTCCTCCTGCCCCCAAGTGTAGGCGTCCCTGGAGGTGTTATTGCGATCTTTAAGTGAGTAAATTAACCATTAGATCACTTGTCCTATTTGCAGGAGGCTCGAGGCACACTTTGAGTCATGGTTTAACTAGCAACCTGCTGAAAACACTGGAGAACGACAGATAGCAAGAGATGGACCTGACCACCTACCTCATCTGCCCTATATAGGTATCCCCTCTTCTTCTTCTTCGGACGACTCGTCACCGAGCATTGCCGTTCTCGTCACGAAGCCCAGTCTCCACCTACCTCCTCCAACGTTCCCGGTTCGACACGATTCGCACACTTTCTGCCATTGAGCAATCCAACCATTCCCGGATGTTATCTCCGTTCTGTCTCCTAGGTCTTCCACGTCTTCTCTTTTCTGGGTAGATTCCACAGATTGCAGTTTTGGCGATTCCATCCACGTGGTGTGCATGGCCGTAGAATCTCTGCTTCCTCCTGAGATCCTGATGTCCCCTCTAGCAGGTGCTTCCCCTTCTTGTAAAAGCATCCGGAACCTTGCCTTTGCTTTCTATTGCTAATAATAATAATAATGAAAACGTTATATAATTGAAAATATGCTACATGCAATTATAAACCTCAATGGACAATAGGTAGCTTGCAATTGACTACTTGCTTTCAATATATTAGTGTTAATAAAAACGTAACAGCACAGAAAATTCTACTGTAAGTTAGTAAGATATGAGTTCAGAGCTTGGCCACTCTTTGTTTCGTCTGCAGAAGATGAAGCACGATGCTCTGATTGCGATGGTAGTTATCTTTCTTGTTATGTGGTGTTTGGTAGCAATACGTAATAATAATGATAATAATCTATTCTTTTCATTTGATA